>VXBT01006385.1:672927-787232 GCA_013400235.1 Oriolus oriolus
CCTCAGGCCCCGCCCCACGCGGGGTCGTTGCCACGGGAGCCGCGCGGGGTCGCGCACGCGGCGGCGGGGAAGATGGCGGCGCCCGTGTCGCTCTGTCACATCGCCTGCTGCGCCAACCGCGCGGGCGGCGGCGCCGTGGCCTGGGGCCGCGGCGGCCTCCTCGCCTTCGGCAGCTGCCACGACGTCGTCCTCTACGACCCGGCGGTGAGCTGATGCACTCTAGGGTGGGGCCGGGGCCGGGACCGGGACCAGGACCAGTCCGTCACTCTCGGTGCTGTCTGTCTGTCCCGCAGGTGAGGCGGGCGGTCGCCGCCCTCCGCGGCCACGCCGGCAGAGTGAACTGCGTGCGCTGGGTCCGCCGGCGGGACCGCGGTGAGTAGCGCGGCCTTGCATCCCCCGTCCCCTTGGGTGCGCGATGCCGCGGTGGGGCCGGGGCCGGCTCCCCTCGGACCGCGGGCGCTGCTGCCCTTGCAGGGAGAGGAGGCGGGGGAGGGTCGGCAACAGCGGGGCTACGCTGTGCACTGAAGGAATTAGGGGGCTGCAGGCTTGCAGTGCATCCGCTCGCCTTAAGCCCAGCTTCCCAATAGGGTTTTTTACAGAATCAGTTAGTTTGGAAAGTATCTCTGAGATCATCGAGTTCAACCTTTCACTCAACACCGCCCTGTCAATTAGACCATGGCACTGGGTGCCACATCCCGTCTTTCCTTAAACACCTCCAGGGACGATGACTCCACCAACTCCCTGGGCAGCCCATTCCAATGTCTAATCACCCTTGCTGTGAAGAAATTTTCCCAGGTGTCCCACCTAAACCTCTCCTGGCGCAGCTTAAGACTGTGTTCTCTCGTACTGTCACTTGCTATCTGGGAGAGGAGACCGACCCCCATGTGGCCACAGCCTCCTTTCAGGTGGTTGTAGAGAGTGATATGGTCTGCCCTGAGCCTCTTCCAGGATAAAACTCCCCAGCTCCCTCAGCCGCTCGTCGTAAGATGTGTGCTCCACACCCTTACCAGCTCTATTGCCCATTTCTGGACCTGCTCCAGCAAGTCAGTGCCCTTCCCGAATTGAGAGGCTCAGAACTGGAGGTGGCCTCATTTTGACAGGTGGGTCTGCAGGAATGTGACCTGCCGAACCCAGGTGAGCTGCCTGGCGAGTGAGGGGGTCTCTGCTCCCAGCCCCACAGCCAAGGGCACCCCGGAGGATGTTTGCCTGGGGCTGCAGCAGCTCACACAGGTCGATGGCTTGTGCTGCTTGTTCTGCCACCGATCTCTTCAGTCAGGTTTGGAGTTTTGCGTGTTTTGACTTTGTAAACTGATTTGCAATGCCTTTTGAGCAATCTCTGAATATAAAGCTCTTAAATTGCATAGAGGTCATGTGCTTGAAAAAAAAATAGAAAGATTTTTTAGATAGATAGAAAAGTCTGAGACACTTATGAGGCTTTTGCTGGATAGTAATTCCAGGATTTAACATTGTTTAGTGCAGACTTTTCATAGGCACATATTTGTGCCCTGAGGCATTTATGGAAACTCACTGAAAAAGAGAAATGGGGCCCTTGATTAGACTGTTAATGTAATGTGCTGGTTGCTTGTTTTGAGAATACTGAGGTGCAAACGTTAGTTTTTAATAGTGATATAAAGTGCTATCCTTTCAACTGGTTGCATTAAAACGTATTCTTAAAAATGTTTAAAAGAAGTTATTTTCAGGGAACTTGGGAATTAAATTTTCTTGTGAAGCTTTGAATTCCGTTTGTTTCGATTTCTCTTGTCGTATTTTCCTATCTTCCAAAAAGACTAAACAAAAACCCGACAGATTAATTTACACTGTTGGATTTGAGAGTCTTTTGGAAAGGTATTTTTACCACTTTCATACGGAACTTAAAATAGTCCTGTGAATTTTCTCTTTCTGTTTTCGTAGGGAGTATCTTTGCTCTTAACCTGTTCTGCACAGTGCAACTCCTATTAACTGTACTTTATTTTGGTGGAAGCTTTGGTTACCAGTGATAGTTTGTGAGTAGTAACCAGCAGAACTGCTTATGTTGCTTATGTTACAAAGTTAAGTGTACACTAAACTAACCAAAATGTGTTTTTTAGCTTCTGAAACAGAGTTAATTTCTGGTGGATCTGATAAACAACTTATTCTTTGGGAATGGAAGGATACAGTAACATGGAATGATCAGGTAAGCAAGAGTAACCTCTTTTCAAATCTCCTTGTTCAGTAGTTTCTCACATATCACGAATTATCTGTTTTGTCTGTATTTCTGGTTCATACTATTTATTTCACTTTGACTGTTTTTGGGTTTTTTTTAATTGAACCCAGTATGTATATCCTTGAAATTGTTGGTGTCTTGCTATGTTTTACTATAAATATTGTTTCTTCTTTTCTATAGTTCACCTTTTTCAAATCAGCATTGGTAAAGAAATTAACTAACCAATGAGTCATCGAGTGGAGTTGTTTAGATGTCTGAAAGACCCTGTTTGTCTGTTCTTGACTCATCAGATTTCTGATCTCACATGGCAGTTTTCTTTAAACCACCTTAAAACCTTCAAACCGTGAGGCCCATTCTGAGCTGGCATTTTCTGTACCTTTCTTCCTTGTTTCCTTATATCCATTTCCAGTGATTTCTGGTCAATCTGTGCAACAGTGTGGTGTTTGTATATAAGTAGTCTTACTAGGATAATATACAAGTTGAGGTAGATGTTTAACAGAAATGAAAATAAAAAAATCTGTGCAACAATTTAATTTTTTCAGACAAACGGAGAACAGTAAGATGTGCTGATTTATTATTTGTACTGTAAAATGTAAGGCAAAGGATGCAGTATTTTGTGAAAGAGCCTTCAGAATGACCTGAAATTTAGATTTAAAAACCACTCTTAATTTATTATCTAACTTTAAAAATCTTGCTTATTAGACGCTGGATTGTGAATGGCTGTGTAGGTAACCCACTTCACCATCTATCTCAAAGCAGATTATTAGTCTTGGCATTTTAAAATGCATGAGAATGCATAGTAGGGGGAAATGGACCTACTTGGATGGGGGAAGGTTCTCAGAAATAAGTTATTTCTGATCCAGATCCATTGTAATGCATTTATTTAAGATAAGGTACAAACTTTTTAATAAACTTTTTCTGCTGATGTCGTGCACAGCCATATGGCAGTAATTTCAAAAGAATGTGGCTAAATGTGCACATTTTAATGGCAGTTCTAGACTAATGTAAAATTCTTAAAAACAAAGCTCTGTATCAAACCAGTCAAAAAATTTTACTGGGGCCTACCAGGCTGTATTTTGTAAAGAGATGTCAAGCATGTCTATGATAAAATTTGGATAAATGCTGTATGACTTCTGGTTGCAAAATTAAAAGCTTCTCATTTAGATCTTTGCGTTTATGAGGAACAGATTGCAAATTGAATCACTTGTGTTCATTAAGTCTAAATTTAGCGGTTTTGTTTTTCATGTTGGCATTTTGAAAGAGTAAAGAGCTGTTTTGGTTTGCGAGAACACACTAAACATTGCTGCTAGTGCTGCTGTAGCTGCTGCTTATTCCATTGTGTTCTCTGCTCTGTCTCCTTCACTAAGGTTCTCCAAACTTTTGTGAAATGTTCCTTAGGGTGAGGGACAAGAGAAGGAGAAAAAGGAAGGAAAACTGCTCTTCCTAACTTCTATACTGTTCCAACTTTCCTCAAGAAATGGTGAGGTTTGTATAGTATACACAGCAGCATTTAATTCTGTTCAGCTTTGAGCAAAATCTTACCAAGGTAATATTCATTACTGCTGTATCCCTTCTCTGGGTTTCCTGGAATATGCTATAGTTTAAGCATAGCAGACGCTCAGCCATTGCAGGTATACAACTCATTTTCAGTACTAAGTTATTTTATTTCATAACATGGCTTTAAAAATTCTCTCAGGTAAGTTACTGGAATTTAAAACTTTGTAAAATTTTCTCACATGTTCAGCTTGTGAAAAGCATTCTTCTCGAAGGCCACACGGAAGCTGTTTTTGCTGTGGATGCAGTTTGCCAGTCAGATGAACCTGATTTAAATCTGCTAATAGCTTCTGCAGCTTCTGACTCTACTGTGAGAATCTGGTCTCGGCATGGTTCAGAAGGTAACATTTTTTAGTGTTAGGGATAACACACTGGCTAAATAAGAATGATGAATGTTTACCCATTAGGCATTAAATACTAACATCTTGTAATGCAGCTACATTGATTTCTCTTCAGACTTTAGTACATCAAAGCACTGTATTACTCTTTGAAAGCCTTGGGTCAGATTTGTTCTGCAGAATTATTTATATTTCATGAGGGATGTGTGGCCTGAATTTGCTTTTTTTAAAAAATATGTATTCAGATTATAATAATCTGAACCATTGTTTTGCTCTGTAATGTGGAGGCAGACTAGCTGTATGTGTGTGTGAAGTAAAATTACATAGTAAAATGATTAATGCTGGCATTAGAAAGGTGGGGTTTAGCTAGTCACTTGATTTTTTGCTATTGGCTTGAGCCCAGTGAAGTTTGGGAGAATGGAATCTTGACCACCTGTTGAACTAGGCCCTTGCATGGAAATACAGGAAATCAGCATTCTAAAATACATAAGAAATAAATTGGGTAGATATTAGAGATTTAAAGTGTTATCTGCTGGTTAAGTTATAGTGACTGTATCTCTTTAGCTACTTTCTTCTTTCTCTGGTGTGTTTGAAGATTTCATATTGCCTTGCCTACATGAGAGAGGTGGGAGTTGCCAATCTACAGTCCCATGTTCTGGAAGGCATTTTTGATGCTTCCAAAGAACCCCATGAAATCCCATCTTTACCATTTTATCTTGCTGTTGTGGGTTCCATTGATGGAGAGACTAATTCTTCTGCTGTAGGGAGGTTTTTTTCTGCTATCCTCTTGTTTATTTTGATCTGGATGGCTTACTACTTTAACCATTTCCAGGATCTCAGGGATGTTTGCAGATTTTTGCTCATCTCTCTACCTGCTGTTGTAGCAAATGGATTCAGTTTTAGCTTCCTGTATAGTGAATGCTGTTGCTACAGGATATATTTTGTTGTATTTATTGTTTCTCATGTGTTACCACAGTGAAGCTGTATAAATGCAATACTCAGTATTATCTTCTAACTCAACTAACTTTGGATGAGTTTTTATGGTCGCACAGAGGATGATATTGTTTAGGCTTCTGAAAAAATGTAGATGTTTTTCAGCTTCTTAAAATAAAAAAGGATGGGAAATTTTAACTGTATTATGTAGTAGGAAATGACAGTGTAACTGTAATAGTTACAGTGAATGAGATCAACACTCTGTTCCTGTTTTCCAGCTAAATGTGTTGAAATTCTGCAGTTTGGAAATGGATTTGTTATGGATGTCTGCTTATCCTTCTTGCCTGGCAGCAATGGTAAGTAAAGCTGCACATCTTGAATATCAGTGCAGGAAACAAAATCTAAGAAATCCTCTAAACAGATTTTCATTTGACTGACTCCACACCTCTGTGCCACAGCTTTTGTTTTCTATGAAATCTGCTTAAGCTGATTCTTGTTTCTAATGATTGTCTCTGAACTCTTCTTAGTAAAAACCAGATTGATTACAGTTTCTTCAAAATGGCACTCAGGTGGAGATGTTTGGTTGAACTCGAGATGAAAAGCTTTAAAGCAGGGTAACAATGATGTAAGTGAACGGGATAGGATGATGCTGTTAGTTCCACCTGCTTCTTGTGGTGCTGCTGCATGTGTTTGTTCTTGCTGTTTGAATTGAAGGGTAAGATTCAGAAAAAATCTGAAGGCCTGCATCAAAAAACTTAGCTTCTCAAGCAGTATTTATCACCTGTTCAATCTTAAATGTGAAAAAATTGTGATGCTGAACTACTTTAACCTGACTGTTCAGTATGGTTTATGCAGGTTTCTATTAACAGAAATGTTAGATTTTGTAGGCTGCCACAGACACATTCTTTTTCTGCAAATAGGTAGAAGCTTTGTTAATTTTTTTTTTTGTTTTTAGATAAAGCAAATGTATCCTCAGGCCAGATACATGTGTTGAATTAAGTTTGTGTTTAAGTATTGTTAGAGTCTTTCACCTGGATGGAGACCTGCCAGGCTCCCAACTGAAAAAGTGCTAAATTATCTTACTATATCTAGAATTTTCAGCTCTTCACTGCATGCGTTCCACACTGATATGTTGTTTTGATTATATGCCTACAAGCATATTTTATTCTTTGGCTTTGATCATTCTGGGAGCTATGAAAGCTCTATCAATATGTGTTGTCCCATTTGGAAATGCCAGTGTCTGTTTTCAGAGCATGTCTAATACTGAAAGCAGCATCTGCACCACTAAAGAACATTTACACCTCTCTCTCTCTTTTCCTGTAAATACACTAACATGTGCTTGTTGAGATGGAGTTGAAAGGCTTGAGGGTAAATTAAAATCATTACCTCCAGTGTGAATATTCTTTAGAAGTGAAGTGCCTGTGGTGTCAATGAGTATAACATTCATACTGCAAAACAATAGATTATATCGTCATTTGTGATACTGTACAGGTAGGAAATTCTCACTGTAACACTCAAGAGCAGTACATCTGTTTAATGTTGAAATCATGTTGTATATAAGAGAAGTGGCCATACATTTTGGAAACACCATAAATTAAAATTATCAAATTCGTTCTTAAACTAAATGCTTCTGAAACTCAAATTGCATGAAGTGCTTGAAGCTGCTTTGAATGGTGGAATGGCAAGGATTTTGTTTTCCAGAGTTCCCAAAACCAGAGTTGCTTAAAGTTACATTGAGAGCAGGACAGTCCTTTACTATGAACTCTTCCCATCCCAATTCAGATTAGTTATCCAAAGCAGTACAGTGCTCATAACCTGAAAAAGAGTACTTTATTTTTCTCAAGAGCTGAAGTTATTTTCAATTTGCATAATTTCAGTTTGCACAAAAATTTCATTTTGTATGGAATTAAAAAAAATTTTCTAGACATTTGCTTTTTTGTTCCAGTTCCAATTCAAATGACCTCTGCTGCTAAAATTGCCAAGGAACAGTTTAGATTTTGAACCATAAACGTATAGAAATGTTTCCTGTAGAAATCTGTAAAGAGACTTTTAATAAAGCATAGCCAGTGTTTTCTCCCTAAACTTGACATAGTAGTCCATATAGCTGAGGAGTGTGTTAATTCTGAAATCTAAATAAAGTAGCTTAAAATATATTCTTAAAAATATCACTACTGATCATTTGTCAGAAACATTAATCTCTAATGGCAATTTGGAATTTTAATGTGCTTCAGGGAAAAATGATCTATGATAAATTTAGGAGTTGCTCAGAAATCTTTATGACTGCTAGGTTGTCAGCTGTACAGAGATTCAAAGAAGCTTTTCTCTTGAGAACAATCTGCATTTCTTAAGTCATTCAGAATTACTTTTCTGAAAATCATAAACTACATTTCCTGAAGCATTTACAGTAACCTCTAATTTCACCAAGCAAAGAAATGAGGCTTGCGCTCAAAATTGATTCATATGCAATGGATGCTTTAACTTTCAGAAGACATTCATGATGCCTAGGATTTTAACTGATTGTCCTTGAAAATAAATTATTTAAAAAAAAAAAATTGAGCCACTTTTGTGAAGCCAAATAGGGAGAACTGATAGACTGCTCATAAAAACCTGACTAGTCATTTGCATCTGGAATGCAGCTTAAACACTTTCCCGGCAGCCTCTTCACTAAGTAGTTTCTGTACATTTGCTCGTTTAGCCTTGAAGAAGAGCTTTGTGCTGTTTTGGTTGCTTGCTTGCTTTTGCCTTGGAATGTCTGCTCAAACTCTGATTCTAAATTGCTGGCAGTAGGATTTACTGTTTTACAAATCTTGATCAGCTGTTTGTCATACACTGTGATGCTTCCTACCGCTTGGATAATTGTCATGATGTAGCTTGGCCTCTGACAGTAAATAATTGTCTTATCAGAACTGAATTGTGACAGGTGAAAAAAAAGAGCAAATGAACTTGGAAAAGCTCTGCTTATCCAACTTACTTGTCTTATTTCCTCTGCAGGACTTTTATCTTAATCAGATCCAAAGTCTAATACCCTAAAGCATTTATGTGAAAAACTATATACTGGTCTGTTTTTGCCAGATACATATTTCTTGATAGAACTTTTTGAGCAAAAGTATTTGCATTTGTCTGCTACAGCAACTAAATCATAATTCTCTCTTTGTTTTTATTAGTTAAAGTTTCATTCCATTGAGTAAATATGTAATTACAGTAATAGCCCATAAAATACGTTTCTCAGGAAAGGATGATATTGTCTTCAAGAACATCCATTTTGTTTTATGGAAGAAAACCTCACTCTTGCCCAATTTCTGTGGACCTGATGACCAGGTCTTCATTCAAAGCAGCTCATTACCTTCAATCCAAAACAGGGTTTTTTTAGCCCTATTAAAGAGAGGAGGAGATGGAGGTGAATTGTGACTTAGAGGGTGGAGAGAAGAAGCAAGTGATGGAATTATAAGAACGTGGAATGTGACAGAGAAGTGCAAGAGGAACAGTGGATAACTAGGCACAGATTTGGTACAAGTAGAAAGAAGGAATCAGTATAGAGCATAAACGTGTTATGAACATTCAAGTTGATTTTTGATCTACGCATAGTAAAGATAAAATTATCAATATAAAGGGATGGCATGGGGTTTTTTTGTAAAAGTAGTTGATTTTAGTGAAATTTAGTATCTTGTTTTCTGTTTAGACTTGAAAAATGCAAATGTCTAGCCCTTAATTTATAACTTAGTTCTTCATATTTTTATACTAAATTTATTTTCTTTTACAGTTTTAGTCTCTAGCAGTAGTACTTCCTTCTTATGACTTAAAAAGAGACGAGTGGAGTAAGCGTTAACTATTTTCCCCCATCCTCTTCTGTAGGAGAGAGGAAGCAATACACTGCCTAACTTCTCTTTTTTTTAACCTCAGAGATAACTTTGTCTGGTTTGATTCAATAGACTTAGGGGTTTGTGCACTTTTTAGGTTAGCCAGTGGAAGTCAACTACTACTCAAGACTTGAGTTGGTGTAAAAAATGTTTCTTTGCTTTCATATTCTTGGGTACAGATAGTGGTGATCTGTCCTCCATTTTTGGTCTGTGTTTTTATTTGCTGTATAATAATTATGTTAACTCCATCTAAACCTTAGTTGATTTAGGAACTTGAATTGCCTTAGTTCTGAGTCATTTTGGTTTGTTTCTTCCTTCTTCTGTATTTAGAGCAAATGCCTGTTGATATTAATAAAACATAATTAATTAAAAACTCTAGTACTTGAACTTCTTACAGATATGTGAGCTTGAGGCAAACTACTCTTTTTAGCATCTTAAATATTTATAGATATTATTTGCCTGTCAAAATAACTCCTGAATTCTGTGTTCTTGAGATACTAATTTTTTAGGCAGCAAATGTAGAAAACATTAAAAAGTGGTATTGCACTTGCCTGCCTGTTAGTATTTATATATTTCTATATCTTTCTATATTGATTTTTACATTATTTATATTTTTTCATATCCTAGAATATTAGATTTTATAAAAAATGAAGACTTTCTTTTCCTTTCCAGTACCAATACTGGCTTGTGGCGGTGATGACTGCAAAATAAGTTTGTTTGTTCAGCAGAATGGTCAGGTAATTACAATTTTTGTCTCTTGCTCCAAGCATTACTCAGTTCTTCTGCTTCTTTTCAAATGCACTGTTGACTTTTTTTAAGTTCTTCAGTAAGTCGTGTCTGTCTCTACATAACCATCACACACAACCACTTCTTTTCAAATACTTCATGCATTTTTCTAGGTAATAATGAAATGCACATACAGAATATTGAAGTTTAATTCACTGCATGTAGTTTTTCTTGATTTTTTTTTTCTCCTGTGTGAAGATAGCCTGTGTTTCTATTCCCACTGATACAAAATAGCTGCTACTGTCCTTTATTAAAGAATCCAGGCACTGAGTTGTTCATATGGAAATGATGTTACTTTTGTTCTATAAATTCTTATAATAAAACTGTTATGACTTCTATCTGAGGAATTTTGTGTTTGTTGCTAAGTATGCCCTTTATGCTTGAATGCTTTTGAACATCAAAAAAAAAGTATTTTTAGGAGTATCTGATCTTCTAAAAGCACACACATTTTTCATGTGTTATTTGGAAGCTGGTAATTTTTAGTTTTTCATACAGATAAATATTCCTTTGGAGCAGTAGAAAAACATTATGTCCTCTCTTGCATCTGTTCAGAAGTATTGTTAGACTGTAAGGCATGTGTTGAATGACTGTTTTCCAAAACATAACTCAGTATCACTTGTTTCCTTTTCTCACTCCCTTAACAAAACCCCTTCAAACCACGAACGCTCTCCCAGTGCACCAGTGAAGCTACCATTTAGAATTCCCCATTGAAACTGGCATATGTAGAACCAGTTAGTCTTCTGGATTTGCTCAGGCACACTCCCTTTAGGGATTAAAGAATAGATACTCCTTTTTTCTTTTGAGAGAGATAAAAGTTACTTTATAGATAATTTTGCCAGTTTGTGCTGCCATATACAATATTAACATTTTTTGGTTGCTGTTGTTGTCAGTAAAATAAGTACTTCATCCTTTTCTTCTATGTTCAGTGATTTCTTGACCACTCAGTGGAAAAGCAGGGTGCTTGGTTAGATTTTTAGTTTTCTACTTTCCTGTATAGCTTGTGAGTTAACTCAGTTTAATGAATTCTCTGGGAATTAGCAATGGCAGAATGCCACTACTGATTCTCAGTGTTCTAAAGAAAGACTTTTATCTCAGAGACTGTGCAGTTGGTTTTGCTCATTCAGAGTTTGAAACATTTTTTCTTGTATGATTCAGATTAACAAATTAAATACAGTTTGACTGCCAAAAATGTTCAGAGATACATAACTTATTTTGCCCATTCTTGGCCAAACTTTGCAGTATAACAACAGTCTGTCATTCTTAAAGGCAGTCAGTCTGTGGAGGGTAAAGGAAGGTAACTTGAATAAACAAGTTCCATCTTCAGCTTCATAAGCAAGTTTGTGCTATCTTATTTTGGAGGTAGGAAACTTTATTTATACAAGGGGTGAGCAATTTTGTTTTGCATGTGTTATTTTTCTCACCTTCAATTTCAGAAAGTATTTTCACCAGCTGTTGTGGCAGAGTTGGTGTTCAGAATATCTCTTAAATGAGGTGGGACTTCTTGTTGGTGTCTATCTTTAATTTTCCAGAACATTTCTTTTAACTAAGTGGACTGTGCAGGCCTCAAAGAGAAGAGTCCATGAAGTGCTTTACAACTATTAACAGAATTAAAACATCCTTGTGAGCCTTCTGACATGAATTTCTGCCTAGCTACTAAAGGGAGGTTCTCTTTCATCAGGTTTTCTCAGATCTACTGACACCTTTTTTTATGGCTTCTTAGTAGTATTAAAGGTATTTGAAGGAAGTGTTACTATAGCCCTGCCATTTTTTACTGGAACTTGGCGTAGGAGAATGATTAGAATCTTAGCTCCTTACTGGTAAGGGCCTGTAGCTCTATTCTGTTAATTGTGACTCTTGTAAACCGCTTCCTTTGGTTAACATGCTCGAAAGGGTTTTATGCATTCAAAGGTAGAACATACATTCGTGACAGGGCATTCTAATGAAACTTAAAGGGCACTGTTAGACTCTGAGGGAGGATGAGGCATCTTTACTTAGCTAATTCAGGCTACCTTTTGGTAAACTCCTTAATTTTACAGTCAAAATGTATTTATTCATTAAAAACTGCTTGGTTTTTAAATCTGAGTGGGCATGCTCTATATCTTTTGAGAATCCCTACCCATAGATCCCTTACTGTGTTAAATAGTAGAGAGAAAATGAACTCCTTGCTTTTCTGACTTGTTGGAGGAGGATATTGATTTATAAAAGCATCCAGGGAAAAACCTTTCAGAAACCATAATATGTCTTCCTGCTTGAGATATAACATCTCCAGATGTAGCCTGTGGAGGGCAAGCAAGTAAACCACTGAATTAAATTAGAGCTTTAAACCAAAGCATTTCTATGTTGAGCTTTGTTTCTCTGAGAAGATGGGGCACTGTGTGTTTTGAGTTCTACCCAAATGGTTTGGCCTAGCTGAGAAGTGTAATAGGGGAATGAATCAAAGGTAATTCAGGCTCTTTCTAATCTGTTGAGATGAACGGCTGTGTGGAGGGGGGATGTCACATCTAGTTGGTGCTGGAGGAAAAAATGAGAAGACTTGGAACACTATTGCCAAATTTACCAAACTGCTACTAGCCTGGTCCCGAAAGAGATGTACCCAAAGTGTGGGCAGGATTAGTTGTGCAGAGTGTGCTGGGCATGTCCACAGCTTCATTAGTTGTGCTATCTACAGAACAGCTTTATTCTTTGCTTAAAAGAAAAGAGACCAGATTGCTGCTAAGCAACAATGTTCAGAGATTAGGTAAGAGGCATGGGAAAGCATTTGAAGTAGAGTCAGACCAGGATGTTTTGTTAGATTTAATTGTTGGTACTGTAACTTCTTATGTATCCAGTGAGGACCAAGTGGAAACTGAAATAGAGAAGAAATACAAGACTATAAAAACAAAATCTGTAAAAAAGAGAATGACAGCTCGAAATACTGGTGTATATATAATGTAGACAATAATAAAAACTTTGACTGAATCACCTAAAAATAATGACCATGTGCATCTGTACATTATATTATATTTATATTGATTCAATTTTAGAACTGAATACTTCTGAAGAAACTCTATATAGGATACCAGGAGACACAGACTTCAAAGAAAAGGGCAAAAACAATACTAAAAACCCTAGCAGAAGGCGTAACAGCAGCACTACTCCTTGCTCAGTTTCAGTGGACTATTTTTATGGGAAGCAGTATCTTGAAAACTTTGACTGAATCACAGAATATCTCAAGTTTGAGGAGACCCATTAGGATTGCTGGGTCCAACTCCTTGCTCCTCACAGATCACTTAAAACTAAATCATACGATTAAGAATGTGGTGTTCCTCGTGCTTCATGGCATCATCCTTCTGTATATGGTAATAGCCCTTGTGTTCACCTCTGTTTTCCAGCCACTGTACTGACACTGCTCAGATAGGTGCAGAGTGGAGGATGATGTTATAGGGATAGGAAAGACAGCAGCATGAGTTTCTCATTTAAGGGAGGGGATGCATTTACAGAGGTTTGAGGGTATCTCTCCTCAGCAGTGAGGCTTCATACACCATCTGGTGCTGGTATTACTGCTGTGCATGACTGTGAGGTAATTAAATTCAGAAGCCTCTACCTTAAATCATGTGAATAGTTCAGTAGGACTATTCAATGTAAGCATGTGAAAATAAAAAGTAGTACAGACTTCTAGCTGACTGGTTGAGAGTGCTTGTTCTGTAGCACAAAAGAACTGCATGCTTGACTTAAAGCTAAGTAGTGCCTAAAAACCTGTTTAGGAACTGACTTTGAAATCTGGAGTGGTATTAATAATCTCAGAGTAATTAGTTTTACTCTTTTAAGAGAAAACAAATGGCTGCTTTTCTTAATAGATCTCTTTGATGTAAGATGAGGAGGGTAATTAAAAAGAGCCCATACCACAACACCTCAAAATTAGAAAAAGGAAAATGATTAGATGTGTGTTTAGATTAATATTAGTGTCAAGTTTCAGGAGATATACACACTATTTAGCATAAAATAAACCATAAAAGAGAAGGATGTTAGCAACAGTTCAGCCTGAACCAATCTTTCAGTTAGAAGTAAACTTACCAACCTTGATGACTATAAAATACAGAGCATTTTGTCAAAGATCATATAAATGAATAAATAAATATATGTTTTATTTATTATCTGAAATATCAATTGCCAAAGATTTTTTAACAAGGGCATGTAGTTACAGGAGAAGGTTGGTTCTCACAACCCAGAGAAGTTGTGGATGCCTCATCCCTGGAACACCTTGAGGCCAGGTTGGATGGGGCTTTGAGTAACCTGGTCTAGTGGAAGATGTCCCTGGTCGTGGCTGGGGAGGGTGGATCTAAATGATCTTTAATGTCCTTTCCAAACTAAACCATTCTATGGTTCATTCTATGGTAACATTGTTTGATGGGAAGGTGGTTTTGGAGAATATCAGAAATGTTGGGTCAGAGAGAGAGGCACCAGTTTCTGAGTATGAGTTTTTTCATACTCGTACAAATTTTTCCTTTGGATGAGTTGCTAATGTTCACCATCTTTTCTGAAGCTGTAGACAGATTTTGTGAAAGAGCAATAACACAATGAGAAAGGCTTTTTTACTTGCGCTGCTGGCAGAGGCTGTCATTTAATCATAGCTCTTAGCAGGCCTAGGTAAGGAATTTAGTAGAATATAATGCCAGAAATAATGGGATAATTATTCATACTAAACTACAGTAGCATTTTAACTGTAACAGTTACTTCAGACATTTTAAGTCAACTTGGATTAAAAAAATGTTGTGGAAGTAGGGCTTTTTCTGGGCAAAGAAAAGCAGAAATGGTTTAAATGCTGAGTAAGGAATAAATACTTGTACTTGAATCAAAATAAAACAGTAATATTACATATGTTGTGAATGAAAATAAACTAGTGAAAGTTCTTAAAAGGGAATCCAGACTGTGCTTGCATTCCTGTATTCCTGAGCCCGTGTTCATGCAGAGTTTTCCATCAGCAGTTCTTGATGTATAGCTTTCTTAGAAACTTTGTCAATAAACTTAAGAAACATAGGGAATATTTCCAGCACCATAACTGATTCTTACTAATCATATTCCATTACAAATTTATTCTTGAAATAATTTCAAAGCATTTACTCTTCTTTTTGTACTTGATTTTGTCTGTATTCATTTTCTTCATTGTCTGCAGTTGCATCCACTTCACAAAAATATGAGAAATTACTTGTCACATCACACCTGCATTATGTTATTCTTTGTGTAACACAGTAACCCTGATAAAATTAAAAAAAAATTCCAACTGTATCATAGAGATGTTGTAGCCTCTTGAAGGTGTGCACCTTAAATTCACGTGCTTTCCTGCTTATGTATGAGAAATGCCATAATGTTACATGTGCTTATCCATTGGTGACAAAACCAAAAAGGCTTATCTAAAATCTGTGTGTAAATTACAATCTTTAGTAGCAGCTTACTTTTTTTCACAGTTTCAAATAATAGAAGCTGTAAATATTTTTAAAAGACTTGAAAAAATAAAGCTTATTGCTGGTACGTGCATGGTAATTAGGTGCATTTCTGTGATGTAACAGGAGTTTTTATTCAGTTTCAGAAAACTTTAATACTCCCTGGCCATGAAGATTGGATAAGAGGCGTTGAGTGGGCAGTCTGTGGTTAGTATGAAAGATAAATAAAATGAAATTCTGGCTTAATGACAATACTAGTGTTTTATCCCTCCTACAAATGACCTTGAGGCACTGTAGCACCTGAGCTCTTGTGGTTGTGATGTTTGTTTTCCTGAGGTGGTGGTATTAATATTAAAAATCAAGATGAAACTTTGTATCCTTTTAAAACCTACTTTTCTTGCCTGCCTCAAGTGTGTTTACGTGACTCAAATGCAAACAAATTGGGGTTTTAGCAACTTGTCCTTTTCAATATACGAATGTCTATATCTGAGTGAGGAAGAGTTGACTACTTTTTCGAAGTGGGGAGAGTTGGGGGAAATAGTATGTTTATCTTTTCTTTTCCTGCTCCCACCCCCCTGCCCCTTTTTTTTTTTAATTGGGAAATTAAGAGGAGAACCTTTTCAGACATCAGCTAATCAAATAGTTACTGCAATGGCACAAAAAAAGAAATGGAATTAGAGGATGCTACAAGCCTGGAGAAAGGAAAGGAGTTCTTGACAGTATTGAGACTGATAGAATTCCAGAAGCAAAGGCCTTAAATAGTAGGGAAGTAAATGTATGACATGTACAGTGTTTACCATGTCTTCCACATCTTACAAGCAGGGACATATTCATAGTCAGTTCCTTATAAAATAATAGAGAATTTGAATGGGAAAGTGAGTTGATGTTGAAATAGAACAGTGGATATTTTTATGCTATGTACAATAGGAAAAATTGGAATAATGCTGTAGTTGCATGTAAGGGAATGTGACAGGTTAGCCATAGTAGTGGTTGCAATGAAAACGTGGCGCTCTTCTTGGTTTTTTTGCTTCTTTTTTTGAAAACAAATAGGTGAAGACCTTTTCTTAGCAAGCTGTGCTCAGGACTGTTTGATAAGAATTTGGAAAGTATGTACAAAATCAAAGCGACTTCCAGAAACTGAAGATGATTCCATAAAACTGAAAGAGAATGTTTTTACTGTTAAAGGTAGGTAGCAGCTGCAAAATTCTCTGGCACAACTTTTCACTTGTGTATCTCTTCAAGGTTTCAGGGAAGCTAACAAAGTGGTTACCATCTAGTTTGGTTTGTTTCTTGTTGACTGCATTATTTTTAGCTGTTAGATAAAGCAGAATTACTGTTTTAAAGGCATGGCTATGGAAAGTTAATGATGTATTACAAGAAATGGTAAAGCAGTGAGAGAGCTTAATGTCAACGTGTTGTTACGCATATTCCAAATGCAATATGTGGGACACTTATTTGTGGGAGGGAAGCTGTTGTGTAGTTCTCCAGTTTAATAGCTTACCTTTCATTTTCTTTCAAATACAATGAATTAAGATGTGCTGCTATTATTTAAAGATTAGAAACATACTGAAAAGAGCAGATAAGTATGTGCAGGCTTACTTTATGGTCATTTAACAAGCTGTTTAAACACAGTAACCTCAGATGCTTGCATTGCTTGCAGTTATTTGGCAACTTAGGTATTGTAATGAAGTGTGTGTGATGTTATGTGTAAAGAGTGCTCGTGGTACTTCCTGCAAATCCTGATTCATTGTTTGAAGTGTCTTAATTCTTGTGTTTTCAGTCATTTGGAGATGCAAACGTGTAAGAGTATGCGTAGTGCCAATTTAGAGCATTTACTTCAATGCTGCTTGAGAGTTCTCCAGGAAATCTGAGAGAACTCTCTGAGGCAATACACTGACCTGTGACCATCTTGTGGCAGAGTAGGATTTCAGGGAGCTGTTCGGTGTCAGTAAGCTTTTGAGATATTGGTAGATGTTGAAAGCAGTTGATTATTTTTACTAATGATAGCAGAAATGACCTGGTCTTTCGTGGCTTTTAGAAAGAAATGTGCTTTTCTCTGATTTGAGGTAGATGCTGACAAATCATATGCAGTTTCTTTGGAGTCTGTGTTGGCTGGTCATGAAAACTGGGTGTATGCAGTTCACTGGCAACCTTCATTTTCCAAAGGTAAAAAGATATCCAACACTTACCAGCAATGTTAAGTGTCATATACATAGAGTACAGTCACGTGTCTTTGTATTGTGTTTGCATGTTTACTTGTTCCTGTTGACAATGACAATCTTTAAATTCTGCAAATAATGTTTTATGAGTAAACAGATGTTGCCTTGTACTCATGTTTTCTTTACAGAATGAAATTAAATAACTGAGCTGTAATGACTGTTGTACTTGATTTGTGGCTTATGGTGTACAAATTAGTTTAATTAATCAGTATGAATTAATAGCTCTAATAGGTTACCTTGATACATGTATTTGAAATGTCTGTTCTTCAGAAGGTAAGCATTACCTCAAGAACACTCCTTTGTTTTTAATGGTGTAGATTCCTGGAGTATCAGTTTTCTCTAGCATGTAACTTTAAGGCATTAATGCAGACTCCCATTGAAACAATGTTATTTATAGTTTAATTTTGCATTTTGCTCTAGTATTTATCTTTCTTTCGAAATCCTTGAATTCTGACAGCCTTGCTTGCAGTAGTGATTTGCTGTTATGTGTCTGCCTGGCATATAAGGGAAGGAGATTCTTGATATGACATTGCACAATCAGAACACCCTTGAATATTTGTACTGGCAAAGCTGTCTTTTGTTCTGATATATTTTGGAGTTACTGATGGCAGGTGATTTCAGCAGTACAAAGGACAGCTTTGCTGGTGTATATACAACACCTCAACAGTGGAGTGCCATTAGAATGTCAAAATACATGTAGTGAAAGACACAGGACTTGCTTTAAAAATACTGGTTTAGTTACCTGGTCCTTAAACTTTTCTTTTTTTCTAGATTAGACACCACTGAAAGATTTAGCCTTTTAGAGAAAGGTTTAGGCACAATATAGGCCTGTCAGCCTTGCACTGCAGTCTGAAAACTGTCCTGTTAGACCATGAAGTTTTCTAGGTGCTTCTGCATATGTGAAGCTGCTTGTGTTCTGTGGCCTGCCCAATGCTGGGTTCCCCAAAATAGATTTTCACTAGAGGCAAACTGATCTGAGACATATTCTCAGTGCAGAAGGTAAAGTGGGAGGTCTCTTGCTAACGTTGTCACCTCACGAGATGCCCACCAATATCTCTATTATTAAGAAAAATTCCTCAGTTGTTTTCCTGCAGGTTTCACAACTGGGTGATGAACCAGCTCCCTCTTTCCCGTTCTGTGTTGGGCTTTTTTTGGAGTGTTTCACTGCATTCTGGGGAGCAGTCCTGAGTTATTGTATGCATTGCAGGCTGTTAGAGTCTGCTGAAATCAGTAGCAAACCTAACAATTTGGAAAAAAAACCCAAACAGTGAATACTGGGCGATTATTTTATTTTAAACTGTAAATCTCTCAGTAAAAACTTACTTAAGGAATGGAACTGAGAACTGCTGTGCATTCTCTTCGTGAAGCTTTAGCTTTTCCTCCAAATTATATTTAATTCAATATAAGTTCGGAGTGAGAAAACTGTGCAATATGGTTGTTCTCATGTGCACGTTTTACTTTTTCTTTGGATGATTATGGCTGAGAATACAATACCTCCTGAAGAGTGCCTGGCAAGAACGGAGAGCCTGTAAATTTGGCATATAAGAACTGCATTGCATGTCTCTGATGCTGAACAATTTTCTTGATGTGTTTGTATTTCAGTATCACCGAATTTCTTTAGAAAGTATTTTCCTAGGTTGTAGGGTAATAATTTTCCTTGTACTGTAGATGGCAGCATGCAACAACCGATGAGGATATTGTCTGCATCAATGGACAAAACTGTGATCATCTGGGAACCTGATAAGGAATCTGGAGTCTGGCTAGAACAGGCAAGTGTCAGTCTTTCTCACAATATGTACTGTATTCAAGTTGTGTTTCCAGCGTTGTATGTGCATTGTAGGGAGCAAACACTCCATAAACTTCTGGCAGAGAAAGGCAAAAGTGTTTTCTTGCAAAAATACTCATTCTGATGGTCTGTTGCGAGTGAAACTGTATTTTAAAAAAAGTGATACAATATGATTTTTATTGCTTGTTTGTTTTCTTATTACTCTACTGAGGAGTTTATAAGGGGTGTTTGTGTTCAACTGTCATTCATAGTGTACAAGACAGGTGCTGCATAGTAACACATGCTATGTACTCCTGGTAAGAGGAGGAGGAAACCCTCTTGAACTGTTTGCAGTTAATCCTTGTGGGAATGTGACCTAAGCAGTTACTACAGAGCAGCTGACATGCAATTCATAAGCCTGGTTTTACTCACAGTGACTTGATCATGGGCTGTGTCATTAGGTTTTTCTCCATTTGAGCTGAATACTTGTGTCACTCATGTAGTATTGTGAAAGCTGTTCTGATGTGGATCATCCTAAATAAACAAGCAGTACAACCAGATTTCTCTAGTGCTTTGTGATGTCTTTGTTTTCAGCTGATCTGCTTTTCCAAGTTGCAGTAGTTCAGTTGAAGTTGTTTGTGTCCGGTTATGCTAGCCATTGTTTGTGATCTTTCCTGTCACAAAGAAAGCTCCAATCCTCTCTTGGCTGAAAAAGAGAGAATTACTGTAGGGTATTTAATTTTTCCTCTGTTTCATTTAAAAGTTCTGGTGCCTTTGTGCTTTAAGTAGAAATTAGTTCATAAAAGGGTGATCACACAGAGATGCCATTTGATGTCCCTAGGTGTAATGCGTAGTTGTGGCTAAATTCACAAGCTTCTAAAAATGGGTTGTGCAGTAAATCTTGTTGCAAGTTGTGATTCTTTAATTTTACATTCTCTTTGCTTGGTTTGACCACAAATGTGCCGCTTGAAGTTCAGATCAGACATTTTAACTGCAACAATCTGTTTTGCATCGAGAGTGGGAAATCTGAGCTGGAATCCTGCAGGGAGGAAGGGCACAAGGGGAACATCCCAATTTCTCTCTTTCATCATGGTATGATGAACAAGATGTCTTCAGAAACTCATTCCCCTGCTCAGAGGTGAGACTAGAATTCTGCCTCTAGCATGGCATATCAAAGTCACTTCAATGTGAGTGCTATTTTTTTTTTTTCTGAATGAGTGCTAATAAAATGGAACTACTAGTGCAATGCCATTTAAAATGGGGCATTGGTTCATTTCATTTTGATCTTAAAAGAGGCTGTACAGGAATGGGGGAGTTGAAAGCTTGAAAGAAATTGTGGTCTTATGTCTTGAATAAAATTTGAAAATGTAACTTTAAATTTTATTAAAAGATTAATAGAAAGTGGAAGGGCATTAGAGGAACTGTAAGGCCTGTGTGTATGTAGGCGTACATACATGTGAAGTCATAAGGAAAGCACAAAACAGGGGCCAGAATATGCCACAGTAGCGTGGATCAAATTGCAGGTGTTCATGGGGAAACAGGCAACTGAAAATATGCTAGGGAATCTTGGAAATTAAGTAGGAAAAAAATGTACTTGGGAACTGCTGTTTCTTGGGATCATTTTTCCATATTGTGCAACAGAGCAGTAGCAGGGCAACAGATGAAAAGGAACTGTTGCATCCAACAAGCTGGACTGAAATACAGAACATTTGGATTTGCATCTCATCTAATGTGATGTTTTCTTTCCTTTGGGGGATCCTATCTTGAGATATCTGTGAGGGAAGGCTCCATTCAAATGGCATGCAGCTTTCTCATGATATTTCAGTGCTTAACTTTGCAATTAAAATATTCTTTGAATATGTTTGTGTGTGTAATGTGAACTCTTGTCTATAGGTAGTGTTTCATCTCATGAAATAAGAATGATTTTGTAGGAATGGAAGGCCATTTTCATGGATATTTCCCTTCTGTTCATTAATTTAGGTACGGGTAGGTGAAGTGGGTGGCAATACTCTTGGATTTTTTGACTGCCAGTTTAGTCCAGATGGTTCGATGATCATTGCTCATGCTTTTCATGGAGCACTACACCTTTGGAAACAGGCTACAGTTAATAAGGTAATTTTTTTTTTAATAGTATTACTTAAAAGAATTGTACTTTTAAGTCATGTGAGGTGAATTTTTGTTATTAATAGAAAAGTGTAACAGTATAATTTAAAATTAGTGATTGAGGTAGTCCTTTCCTGATTATAATACTCTGTAGGAGTCTCACTCCTGCACAGAAGGGAGGTTGAAATCTTTCAGACTCTAAATGCTGTTTCTTACCTGTGGCGATCAGGAAGTCAGTTGAATAGACCGAACTCCTCTGTGGTTGTGCTTTGTTCACAGCTGAACAGATAACACAAATTTCTTTTAGATGGGAGCAATAAATCAGTATTTGTGTCTCTCTTCAGCCTCTCTTGAGTTTTAATAATTTGCTGTTTACAAATGTCTTTTTCTTACTTTCTTAGTAAGTACATCAATACTTTTATTTTGCTTATAATGTACCAATCAGTCAAATGAAAAACTCCTTACTTCTTTGTGGAACTCTTTTAACAGAAAGAATGGACTCCAGAAGCTGTGATTTCAGGACATTTTAACAGTGTAGAGGATGTAAAGTGGGATCCAGAAGGAGAGTTTATCATCAGTGTGGGCTCCGATCAAACTACAAGGCTCTTTGCTCCATGGAAAAGGAAGGAAGAGACAGAGGTATGATCTTCAAAGATTTTGTGAGTGTGGTTAAGGGGGCTTGGTCTGTCCTGAGTTTCGAATGAGTCACCTGAATATAACTCACAGTTCCCCATGCGATGATCTGTTTAAAACTGCTTGGTTTGGTCATTCAGTGTGTGCTGTTTTCACTTTAAAAATATTAGTGGCAGAGTTTTTGCAGTCACACAGTATGATTGCAGTTCAGTCTTGAGTCTACCTCCAGATTACCTTCAGTTAGTGTTCTCCCAGAGTCTTGGGAAACAGGCTCTGCAGTAATTCAGGAGGAATACATGACTGGTACTAATAACCACCTATTGCCCTTGTTTAACAATTGGTTAAACACTGCTGCAGATAATCATAAAGAAACTCAACTTTGGTTGTGCTTTCTTACACTAACTTAATCTAAACAAAGTTCTCACTGTATATTTTTACAATAATTTTTTAAAGACTCTGTTTTACTAGAACAATTATCAGAACTACCTGAGTGCAGCTGGTACCTGTCCTGTTTTAACCCCCAGCCAGCAACTAAGGGCCACGCAGCTGCTCGATCTCTCCCCCTGCATTGGGTTGGGGGAAAGTCTGTTTAGGAATGCAGAAGTTCCTGTTTCTTGTTTCTCATGCATTTTCCTCCTCTACAAATACAACCTTTTCTGGCAGAACAGTACCAGTGTTCCATTCAGGAAACTGGCAGAAACTAGACTGACTGTAGTCATATAAGGCCCTGTGCCATTGATTGGGGGAGGCTATTTTAGCTGTCTCATCAAAGCTTCTGTAATGTAGACCAGCACAGGAGGTCTGATGTTTTTGAGAGAGTGAATTTGGCATGATTTCTTTGATTTCCTTCTTCCAGGCCACACAGGAGTTGTGGCAATCCCAGTTCAAGAGCTACGTTTTGCCTTGTGTTGTAGGGAGGACGTTTCCAGTTTCCTTCTCTGCTTTTTACCCTAATCTCCACTCTGGAGGGTACATTAAATAAATCAAAACAAGGTTCAGACTAGCATGTGATGTAAGTTGGCAGCATTCAAGAGTTGTCCAGTATAGTTTTCTCTGTGACCTACTGAAACACCCCTCTTTATTATGTATGCT
This sequence comes from Oriolus oriolus, assembly GCA_013400235.1. Taxonomy (NCBI): domain Eukaryota; kingdom Metazoa; phylum Chordata; class Aves; order Passeriformes; family Corvidae; genus Oriolus; species Oriolus oriolus. The sequence goes on from VXBT01006385.1 coordinate 695,831, forward strand.
GCTTGCTAAATTTTAATCCTATTTTCTGAAAGAACTGTTCTTTGGATGATTTACCTGCACAGCTCTCCCTGAAACTTGAATCAGTTGAGGTAGCAGAGTGATTGCTGTCTTCATATCTAAATTTAGCATAAACTGAATTCTTGTACTTCGCCTTCCTGTTCTGACACAGAGCAGCCACCTGGCTAATTTGACCAATAATAAATAAATAACCGAATAAATCTAAGTAGTTTCAATATTTGTTGCTGCATGAGGTGTGGGAGAAAGCTGTAGTATCCTTTTTGGATGGGTGAAGTGGAGGGTTGGGATAGAAATGGGTCATTTAAAGAGATTTGTTCAGGACTTCTGAACCCTGGAAAGGTTTTTAATTCTGCTGCTCATGAACTTGGATAGCATAGGCTTTTAAAATGCCTTACTTTCCTTATTACACTGAGTTTAGCATATGAAAAGTTACAACAGGAGACATCTGATGTTTGTCTTAAGACACAATGGATGGTTCAGGTATCTGTGGAAAGTTAGTATTACAGCTCAGTATTCATGTTTTTCCCTACAAAAAAGAATCTAAATGTTAAATGCAAATAAATATCCTTTCTTAAAGTCTCAGTTCTGATAGCAGAATCTCAGAAACGAGGGATAACCATCAGCTTCAATTTGTCATGCAAATTTGCATCCTGATTTTTCTGGAAGAAGCTTATTGCATGACTTATACATCCCTCTCTTTGTCTGTTTGGGGTTTGAGTTTTTTGGGTTTTTTTCATTCCTGCTATGTGTTATGTTCCAAAGTATGCAAAGATGTACCTGGTAAAGAGTAAGAAGGGCGTGATGCACTGTTTGATTTTATCGTTAAGAATGAATGCTTTTTTCCTCACTGAAAAATAATCAAACCCGTTTGAAATCATGAGGTTTTGTAGGATGTCTTAAATTCCCATTCAGGTCCTATCAGAAAATTCAACATTCAAAACTCAATTGAATTTTTAGGGTGATATGTGCAGTTTTCAGTCAGTATATGCTTATATTCCTATGATATCTAGTACAGTGTAAATTCTGTCTTGGCTACAGGCATTGGAATACTGAAGTAGTAGGAATTCTAATACTGAAATAGTCTAAGTTGTTTTAATTTATTCTGATTCTGCTAGCTCTTAACTCAAAAGTACACACTGGATTTTTCCAGCTGAAGTATCACTTAGGTGAAGTAGCAAATGACACTTAGGAAAAATCTCTTCATGGAAGTGCATTTGCTAGAAAACAAATGGTTTTTTTTTAAGAGTAATTTTTCTCATGTTGAATGAGTCAGATTTTTAGAAAAGCAATTAAAATAATTTAATATCTTTTTTGCTAATACTCTTTGTTTAGTATGACTATAAAACTGGCTTGTCTCTCTGTTTTGGTTAACTGTTAATTCTTGTTTTCTTGAATTAACACTTAAAGAGCAGGAAAAAAGAAGACACTTCTACAATTATCCAGATTTTCCAGATTTTTTTTGTAAGAATCTAGTATGGTTTTGTCAGTTTTTTGCAAAGCTTCTATTAAATGGCCTCATTTAAATCAAGTATTTAAAGAAAAGAGAGAAGCAGGAACCTGTAGCCTGCTGACAGCAGTGCTGCTGTTCTTTGTGAAAGACAGATGAAGGAAGCAAGATAATTATCATTACCTTTCTTAGGTCTTTCAGACCTACAGTTTTGAAAGTAGTAGGATACAATCCTCTTTTTGCTTAGGCAAATTATGTTCTATTCCTGACTGTCTAGCATAAAGAAGTCACAGTAAGCGCCTTAAACACATCTGTGCAGGGACTCAGGTTACTAATGACAGGAATGGTTCGGTGGAAAAATAGGATTCAACTGATGTATGTGAGCACCAGTTTTATGCACATCAGTAGAAGGTTGCTCTTAACTTTGCTTTGTGTTAATAAATTCAGCAAGTAAATCGTGGTACTTCTTTTGAACTTTAAATTGAGCTGCTTCTTCTTCTTTAAGAATTGTGGTTGTGCTGTGTGTCTGTTCATTTTTAGGTAACCTGGCATGAAATTGCCAGGCCTCAAGTACACGGGTACGACCTGCGCTGTCTGGCAATGATCGGCCGGTTCGAGTTTGTGTCAGGAGCAGATGAAAAAGTGCTTCGAGTTTTTCGTGCCCCCAAGAATTTTATAGAAAATTTCAGTTACATCACTGGTATCCCAATGGAGAAGCTGTGCTCCCATGTAAGTGTGCTAAAGCAATGCCAGATGAAGAGAATCCTCTTAGATGTAAATAAAGTTAATGCTTCAGAAAACACTAGATTTCACTAAACTGTAGAAATTCTTTTAGTCGTACCAAATCCTTAACCTTGTTTTTCCTTTCTCTTCTGCTTGCTTCCATGCGTGTTGTTTCATATGTATTTTATGGTGTTGTCATATGAAACAGGTTCTATTTGAAACCAAACAAGACCTTGTGTCACAACATTGAAAAGAGTGTGGGTAAATTTTAAGTAACTCAAACCAAAGTAGACCGCTGTACATGCTTGGGGATTAAACAAACAATAAAGCCTGGTAATGTGTTTCTTCTTAATTCAAGGCTGTAGTAGTCTTGTCTAGATCTAATTATTGTTGTGTGGTTATGTGTTGGTATTACTATTTTTTGTTTGTAATTGTATGCTTGGAAATAGCATAAAGCTTTCAGCACTGTGTTTAGTTCTTACATAAAAATATTTATAAATATGTACTTGCTCAGGCTTTATTTCCTCTTGGCATTGAAAATTTTCTTGAGGCCTGACATTCCAGTTCTTAGTTGTGGGTATGTCTGCTGTCCTTTGTTTGCTCCCCATTTGCATGAAGATCTGATTTGGATTTTGTATTCATTTTGTAGAGCAGACCTCATTCAAGATAGTTGCCTCTGTACAGTGCCTTGCATGCTCTTTGGATATCTCACTCAAAAGCAGGGTTTTCTGTGCAGTTTCTCAGAGATGGATTAGCCTTTCCATTTAATTTAACAATTGAAATATCTGGGATAGAAATAGAACAATTTTTGATAGTGAGAAGTTACATAAGTAGCTGTTTAGTACTTTAATTCTGCAAGACTTCGTAAGCATTTGCATTAATGACCATTGTACAAATAACATTGTGCTTTTATAAGGCTGGCAGATGTCATTATTTTACTTTACAAAGACTTCTTATCGGCTCTTCCTCTGAGTGCTGTTTTTTGATTCATATCACAAAGTGTTTCACATGGGCTTCGGTTAAAGAGGAAGGCTTTATGAGCTCTAATTATACAGCTGCTTTTAAATAGCTTTCTTGAAATTGTTTTCTGTGAAAGCTTTTTATCATTAAAGGGGGGAAGCATTTTCTTAATTTGGCTCAAATGCCTTCCCCAAAAGAAGTACCTAAAACCAAAAAAAAAATACCCAGCTTTATATTCAAAAAGGGTTGAATAGGATTATACTCAGTTCAAGTCCTTGGTATTGTATTATACTTTGGGTTGTAATGAGTAACCATTTTTGTTTTAGAGGCCTTATACTTGTCTGTGTCTGATAAATTTTCCATCTAATTATGGAAATCCATATCCATTTTAAGCTGTCACCTAAATTATTGATTTAATTCTGTAAAACAGTGGTTTTATTAACTTTTCAGATACCATAAGAAAGTGGGTTTACAGCTATTAAATCTTCTTTTATCTCTACACAAAGGTCCCCAAGTTTGCTTACCCTTTCTAAATTTTTACTCTTTTCCCTATACCATTATGGAAGTATTTTCTGTCTGATGATTTGTCTTTCCCTTATGGTGCTTTAAACAGGCACGTATTCCAGCTACATCTCTGTGCTATTTACTGAGTTGTGTTTCAAGTTGTGGTCACAGGCAGTCACCCTCTGTTCTCTTTTTCGAAATGCTGCTTTATTATTTCACTTCAGAACAATGATTTCCCAGTTCTATTGTGTTAAAAAACGCAGTGCTCTCAGTTAATAGATTAATTGTCATGTATGTGCTAGAATAAATATAATTGTGGAAGAAAACCTACAATTAGAGTTGAAGAAAATCCTTGAGGTGGGGCCTTAGAAAAGCTTTTTGTTTTGTTGGGATTTTTTTCTTCCTGGTAGAGTATTGGTCTTTGTTTTGTCCAACAGGATATGTTCTGGACAAGAGTTTTCAAAGTGCCCCCTTCACTTCTCTAGGAAAGTAATTCTAGAAACTCTTGGGAATTCCTTAAGTTGTGGCCTTTGAAATCCAAGCCTATGTGACAATTTGTGGGTAACCTTTCTTTTTTCTTTAATTCAGCAGTCATCTGATCTTCCAGAAGGTGCAACTGTGCCAGCTTTGGGATTATCCAATAAAGCTGTTTTTGAAGGTATCGCTAGTGAGAAATAATGGTTGTGGTGTTTCATGTGGAAACTTCATTTAAGGGATTGTTTTAGTGTACATATTAGGTCTGTAAGTGTGGGCTTAACTGAAAGTTCAGAATCTAGAAATAAAATCATGCAAAGTGTTTCTTTCTTTGCTAGCACTTAAACATGGCGCTTAAAAATAAAAGAAAAAACACAAGTAAAGAAGAATTAGTTAGCCAACAGTAACTAATGTCTCGGAGAGGCAGGGGAGATTACGTTGTGGAGGAACAAGGAAGGAGGGACAAACATCTCCCTAGAATGATGAAAGTATTCTCCTGAGACTGGGAATGAGACTAGGAGTCTGGTTTTTCATTTAAGTCTCTGGTAAAAATGCACTATAGTGGAATGTACAAATTAGGTCAGAGCTGTTTTTTTCTCTGCTTAAAGCTTTATCAGAAGGTGTGATCTAAAAAAGGAAGCATTTTAATAAGCTTTGTCTCCAGGGTCTTCAATGGCAATAAGACAGATTTTCCTAAATCATTTGTGAGAGAAAAACCAACTTTGTTGTACTTCAAATAACTCGTAAAATGTATTTTGGCAAAGTGTTTTCCCCCTGCTTTCTCATGAGTTCTTCCAGTCAGAGAGGGAACAAAACTTCCTTCTTCTAGATTTTTGCCACACACAGAATAACTAATTTCCATTCATTTCATGTGGCCCACACAGAAGCAGCACCATGAATAGAACTTTACTGCATTGTCCACCACTGCTCACACAGTGCTGTCAGCACTGATGGCTTAGAGTGAAACACCACTGATGTGTTCTCACTTACTCTAAACAGGAATCTTCATGGTGAGTGATGATCAGATAGTGGTCTCACATAAATGTTGCTCATTTAATTTTCAAGGAAAGAGAACACAGGATGAATGAGAAGATAGTCCTTGCTTTGCTTTTTGTGTACCTGTTTTTTGAAACTGCTGTGCTAGAGGTGTACACTGGCAAAAAGGTAGATTCTGTCTGAGAGGAACTGTTCCTTTTTCTTAATACCTTCACAGTGAAGGACAGAGTTGAATTTTAACTTACAATTTACTAGTTTCTGTTACCTCTGGTACTTTTGCCTGAAGCTAAGGACTGAGCCCTCAGCAGTTTTGCTGAAGTTTGCAAGTTGTAGATACACTTGCTCAAGTATGGCTTTTCATTTAGTCATCTGCATCAAATTTAGGAACTCAACACTTGTGTCAGAGATTTGTCTTAAACTTTTTCAAATACAGAAGGAAAGGTTTAACACTGGGGAAACACAGCTGACTGCTTCGCTCAGTCAAATTCTTCTTAGGAATCTAAAAGATTGTGCTGATGGAGAGAGGTCAGTTTCAAAATGAAGGTTAGGTTATTATTTTTTTAAGTCTTCTCATTCTTATATGCATTAGAATAACGAGCTTCTCGTATTTATATTATTGTAACTCTGCAAGCAGAAAAACCTAGTTTCAACTACTTTTAAAAAAAATAGATGTTTTTTACTTGTATGGTAAGTCCTCATATTTTTTCCTCCTTTTAAGTATGTTGTTTAGCTAATGAAGTCCTTACTTTGAATAGGAGATATGGCTGTTCAGCCAGATGAGGATGAAGAATCGTTTAATACCATTTCGAATCAGTATCCAGAGATTTATTTTCAACCCTTGATCCTTACAGGTATGAGATTAATTTCTGTTGTACAAAATAGAGAATGAGGTTCATTGGATATAAACTTGAAGCATTATTTAGCAGATTTGAAAAAATCAAATTTCAATATGCTGTACAAATATTTTTTAGAGCCTCCACCAGAGGATCACTTGCTGCAGAATACCTTATGGCCTGAAATTCAGAAGTTGTAAGTTTTATTTTAACTTTTCTTATTTAAGTTACAAAATTTCAAGAAAGCTATTGCAACATATTAATGTAGTCTGGTCTTGTAACTCTTCCTATATTGCTACCTCATTTGATTTTGTGTGCGCTCTATTGCTTGTAAAATAAATAAATTATATACATGTATATGTATAAAATTAGGAAACAGTGCAGAACATGGCAGTTAGAACTGATGTGTCACAATTTTATTTTACTTGGTTGTTTCTCCTTAAAACCTTGTCTATACTGAAGGTCTCTCTGTGTGAGGAGTTTTCTGCTTTTTTCCACTTCATGGCACAGGCTTGCAGATGTGGTATGGAAGTAAAGGTTGAGGCATCGATGGAGCAGTTGCCCCTAATGCCTATCAGAGTTGTAAGGTGCAGTAGATGGAAGCAGCAGCCAAGCCAGGATGTGTGTGAAATGGTAGAGAAAAGTGATGAATGTTGAGTAAGATGGTTACGAACCCAGTTTGGGTATTGAATGCTGACAGAGTGGTTGTCAATTGCAATGATAATGGAGTTATGTGTTCATGAGGTTGCAGGGCTTTAGAATTCTTCAGCTATATTTTCTTCCTTTTCTGAAATGCACAATAATTTTCACATGAATGTTGTCACCTGATTTCCCTAAGGATCCCAGTAACATGAGGCTATACTTCCACAGTCTTCAAAGTTTTAGTATCAATCTTCAAAGTGTAGACTAAAGAAATTGAATAATCTCAATCTCTTATGGATTTGTGTATCTGAATCTCCTGAAAGGGGTCTCAGACTGGAACAAGAAGAGTGTTGAGCCTTTGCTGATGATCACAGATACCTCTATACATTACCAGTTTTGTGACTTCAGTTGGGACGGAGGAAGCAAAGAGCTTTGCAGAAACACTTTGCAGCTTGCTTTCATTTGACCGAGGGGGAAGTGCTGTGGGAGCTCATCTTTGCCTTGAATTGGGCAGTAAATCTGCTTTGAATGTTTTTAAGCTCTGTCACTGTGTTTGTACTCAACAGTGGTTTTAGGAGGAAAGCCAGTGGATGTTAGACCATATCTGCACATTTTGTAATTTCTAACTGTTACTTTAACTGTTTCTCCTGTGCCTGCTGTGGCTGCTAATGCACTCGCATAAGTAGATTGATAAGGAATGTTTAAGTAGTGAAAAGGAGCCAAGGCCAAAATTCTTCTTCATTTGCCTTTGACATTTCACAAAGTCTAGTGGGACATTAATATTTTATACTCTGCTATGGGAGTACTGCTTATCTGCCTTTATATCCTGCATTCATTAAAATAACTCTGTTTTATGATCGTCTTCAGATGGCTTATCTGAGCAATTTTTTCTGTTTTTAGAGACACAGCTAATGATATAGATTATTTTATGCAAGCATACAAGATGTAAAGCATTCATAGACTTTCAGATTTTTTGCTCAGAATAATCTTGAAAGAAGTAACATGAAATCGCATAATGTAGATTTCAAGTTGCCATAGCAGCAGAAGAACAGTGTGAGGCACTGACTTGCTAAAAATAGCTTGTTTGTCATTGACATTTGTGTATTCCTAGCTCTAACTTGACACCAAATTTTGAAGGATTAGTGCTGGGTTTTGCAAAGTGTTTGCTTGAGGAGGTTTTAGTATGAAGAACTTGCTGAATTTTTGACATAATAAAAGAACTTCAAAAATATGGTAAATCTTGTGAGAATATGCTAATCTTTATCCTCTTGGAAAATTATCATAGAGAGTTCATATGCAGCATGCTGAGATTAAAGCCTGAGTGTTGACATAAATATATATATATATATGTTTATGTGTATGTACGTTTCATGTAATACACTTGGAAGTTGAAAGAGATCCTTTTTGACACTAGAAAATTACTGTCTTTGTTTGTCTGGACACTTTGAAAGTCCGGTCAGTTTACCTGTGCATTAAAAAAATGCTATGAATTGCACAATGCTGAGGCAAAATTGCTTGTGGTTGAAAATATAATTTCATTATTCATTCATGCAGTTACTTCTCTCTGTTGTGAACATTTATTTGGTGGTGTACTACATAGTGAAGAAATCAGACTTTGTTTATGGGATCAGAGGATTGGGTTGGATTGTAGCTCCTATGCTGTCAAGGCTCATACAGCATCTCCTATTGCCAGTAGGTTAATCCTGTTTCCTGAAGACAGCAGTGGGCTATTCCAGCTGCTGGTCTGACCTAGGATAGTCCTGCTCATGTGACTTTGCAAAAGACAATAGTTAATGCTTTCTATTAATTTAATAAGAACGGTTACATTTTGGTGCTTCCATTTAGCAAAAGCAGCATTGCATGCAGAAGCTTGAAATGTTTCCATCAACTGCTCTTCAATACTACTTTTAGGAGATTAAAACCAAAGCAACCAAGGATTTGTTTCACAGGTTGTTTTTCCTTCATTGGATTTCAGGAAATTTATGCTTTTGATGCAGTAAATATTTTTTTAGTTTTAGAAAATTGACTTGCCATGATTTTCACCGGAAAATAGTCTCCAGGAATGTGCTTTCAAAGTAAGCATTTTGATAAAACTCCTGCTGGTGGCAAATTATAAGTAAGACATGCAGTAGTATCTTCATCATTATAAGATGCAACCAAATTTGCTATTTAACATTCCAGTTAGGGGTACACACCAGTCCCTCTCCTTGTTAAATGGTCCAGGCACAGTTACATTTCATGAAAAGCCAGTGCATTCCCAGTCTTCAGACATGACTGTGGAAGTCTCTTGATGGGATGGCCCCATCAGCGATGCTTTGGACTCAGTTCAATAGGTCCAGACAGTAATTTGTCATTTAAGTAGGTGGCTGTTCTGGCTGCAAGTGAAATCCCATGAACATCAATCCCTTATAAGAAGTTAAAACAATGCTGACCAGAGGTGTTTATTAGAGAACTGCCCATCTTTTCAGAGCTAGGAGACTCGTAGGAAACCACTCCACCCTGCTGGTATTTAGCTAATACTTGTCTACTGTTTATAGATTGCATCTCCAATTTTGCTTTACTTCCAGTCTTTTTTGTGACTGATTTTAATTTGTGTTAGTCTGTATGGAATTTCTCCTTATTAGTTAAATACCAGTCTGGATACATGAGCTAGAATTTCAGCAGAACTCATGCAAAGCCTGATTAAAAAATGTGTTTCTGGAGAAGGCTAGAAATTTTGGGGGTTTTACAGAGGTGTTTTCCTTTTCCGACATGATTCTTGTCCTTTACTTCTTGCAGTATTTCACAGAATTGGCATCCTTTGACTGTGTGTTTGTGGCATATTTCTTCAGGGCTTTTCAAATAGGTGGCTTATGATTTTTATTGGTAGTGTTAAAATTGCTTTTTAAGGAAATAAGGATACACTAAATGCTGCTTTAATCTGCTTTGTTAGTCATTAGGATAAGCTTTTGCAGTGCTGATGCTTTAAGACTGTGGAATGGGCTGGAGAGACTTTTCTGTAGCCAGTTTCTAATGGAAGAATTTGTGCAGATGTTTAAACTGAGTGCTGAACAAATTATTTGGGATGTAATACTTAAACAGTGGTGAGAAGTTCCTGGCAGGTGCCTTTCAGTTTTGAAAAGGGATTTAAATTAATGTAAGAACTTTGATACATACTGGAAAAATGATTGTGATGTGTTGAATTTGTTTTCACATGTATTTCAGATATGGACATGGATATGAAATTTTTTGTGTTGCTTGCAATAATTCAAACACTGTAATTGCCTCGGCATGCAAGGTAAGAAAAGATTCTAGCACCACCTAGTGAAAAGTGCTATCAGATTCCTAGGACTGAATTTTGTTCTTTCACAAAAATCTGAAAGATTTTGTATAAGTGACAGTTGCCTTGCAAAGGTGAGAGTGATTGCAAATACGTTATTATTCCTAAATTGTGTATGATTCATTTGAAGATATTAGTAAGATAAATTCTAACAAATATAGATCTGAAATCTTTCCTACTGATACATTGTCAGCATTAGAAGAAAGGAGTGAAACAATGTTGAAACGTCCCTGAGGAAAGCTGAGTCTTACTTGATTGTGAGCCTTAAAACATGCTGTCTAATATCTTTGTACTTTGAAATGTGTGACTTTTAGACTTGCTCTCATTAATTCACACTGATATTTTTTTCCATCCGTACAGGCTTCCAAAAAAGAACATGCAGCAATTATTTTGTGGAGCACTACTTCTTGGAAGAAACTGCAGAGTTTGTCTTTTCACAATCTGACTGTTACTCAGCTGGCGTTTTCTCCTGATGACAGATTTTTACTAGCTGTTTCTAGAGACAGGAATTGGTCACTGTGGAGGAAACAAGATTGCTCAGAGTCAGGTAAGATACGTGAAGTGGGTACACACGTTTGTAGACTTGGCAGTTTGTTCGGCATTTTTGGCTGCAAAATATTTGAAAGAGAATTGATAAAATATTTTAATGGACATTTTGCTTACAACTTTGAAGAATTATTAGTATTGTAGGCTCTTGTGGATTAAGAAATGCAATTAATGGGTGGAAAGACAGAAAGGAAATTAAAATGCAGAGAAGAATATAATCAGGCTTTAGATGGTGTTTAATTGATGGATGTAATGAAGTCTGCTAGTCCTCCTGCCTTCTGCATGTGATTGTATGTTTGACTTACTGAAATCAAGTATTCAAGCTGAACTTCAGATTGGCATTCTGTCAAGGAAAGCCTTCATCTCAGAGTTCTGTGCAGGCGTAGCCTGAAGGTCCAGTGCTGCACCCATATCCTGCACAGGGCTGCCTTGTCCCTGCTTGCAGGGCATGGTACTTTGAGACTCTTGACAGGATTAATCTCTGTCTTTGGTGTGGCTTTCTGATAATCCTACACAATTGATTAATTTGACTAGGACTGGCTATGTCTGGAAAAAGAGCTGATAGTAAGGATTCAGTTGACTTTCTCATTAAGACTTTGAGCCTTGCAAAATCATGAGGAGATTGCTATTGAGCACTTTAATAGAATCCTAGAACAGATGCTTGTGCTGAAAGCGATTATCATTGCACTCTTGGCTTAATAGCATATAAACACTGCTGGGCTCTATAGAATGTTCCTAGAGACTTGGCAGTGAGTTTTGGCCCCTTCAGACAGTGTCCGGTTGTATCCTGGCTTGAATTTCTGTTCTATTCAGACTTCTATTCTAAATCCTGGCATATTGTCCACAGTAGTTACACAGTGTTTCAGGATAAGGATCATGAATACTTATAGCAAGTAGAGGAAATCCTCTTTTCATCCGTTCATCAATAACCCTTCTGTCTACAAATAACATCATTATCAGTGTAAAGCAAAACTGCTGCTATTGGCATCCGAAGAAGTGGTTATTCAAAGTCTGTCCTCCAAAATGACAACCTTTTCTACTTAGGAAAAGCATTCCCATTTACTGATCTGCTGATCAGATTTCGTGCCTGATTGTATACATGCTGAAATGGCAGTTTGTCTCTTTGGGAACACATTAATCTTTACAATTGGACCATTATGATTCGAGCACTTGGGGCTTTACTGGTAGATAGGAGCTCTAGTGAAATTACTGGGGAAATGTGAACACATGGTAAATGTTGCACTATTCAAAAACTTCTGAAATCAGTGTTCTTAAAAAAGCTTGGTAGAAATAACCTGACGGTGTTAGACTTAAATTCTTCTGAAAAAGAAATGGATGTAAAAGATTGAACTGTTCCTGCTGTCTTAGGGCTATAAGGGCTGACTGATATGGTCTTGAACAGGTGCTAGGTATCACTGTGCTAAGTGCTACAAAAAAAAATATTCATGTAGTCCTCAGTATTCCCAGTTGCTTTAAAGATGAGTGGAATAACGTCCAAGTATTCGTGTAGTACTGACATAGAGTTAAGAGTAACAATCACTTTTTAACATGTAAAGGAGTTGAAACAAGGCTTTTCCTCTATATATTTTATTCCAGGACCAGTCTTCACTTGCTGTGCCTGCACAGATAAAAATACAGCTGTTCACAGTCGAATCATTTGGTCCTGTGATTGGACACCAGATAGCAAGTATTTTATTACTGGTAGTCGGGACAAAAAGGTAATTAATGTTAAAGGAAAATGTTAGAAAGCCCAGAGTTATTTTAAATGTATTTTATAATAGCAAACACTGTGTTCTAATGAGCCCACCTTTTATATATACACAAAAATCTTATTGCATGTATTAGCACAGAAATCAGTGATACTTTCATAAGCTAAAAAGTGCTTGAATATGTATATACAAGACTGTGGGCTGCCAGTTGGACATTCTCCCTTCTTTTTTCATGCAGTAAGACAAGCATATGTCACATAATTCTATGGGTCTCAAGTTTTTCTTTAACTTTCATAACAGAATCTGGTTTTGCTGTCAGTAACTTTTAATGAAATCAGACAGACTGTCTACAAAGTCAAATCTTTGTAGGCAGAGATTTTTTTACTATTTTCAGGGTCATCCACTTCATTCTGTGCCCTGGAATTATTTAAATTAAGTTATTCCTTATGTTTTTGTACATGCATTTACAAGAAGATTAAAATGAAAGTTCCTACATGACTCTTTTTCTTACAGGTCATTATCTGGGGCCAGTGTGATTTGTCAGTGATTACTGAAGGAAATGTGCTGGGTTCAATCAAGCCTTGTTCAACAGTGCTGGATGCTGGGGATTCTGTGACTGCTGTTGGTATCAGCCGTGTGCTTACTCCTGATGGAAGGTATTGCTGGTTTTCTGTAATGTCATTTTGTGTTTAATCTGAAATTAGTATTTATCCCTTTAGTCAACTAGTTTCCTGTGGCTAAACAGCTCCCAAAATCTACCTGTCAATTATTTTGGCCATTCTTTAACTGAATGACCTCTACTTTTTTTCATTCCTAGCCACCTTTTCGGGTGTATAGTGACTACTCCAAGAAGTGTAACAAGAAAAAAAGAAAGTGGGAGAGGGGAGAGAGAGAGGCATTGTACTAGTTTGAAAGAAAACCAGTGAGAGATTGCAAGTCAGATTTACAATTTAATAGGAAGATTAAGATAAAGACCGTAATACAGAAACACTGGCTTAAACTGCCAGAGCCAGGATACAACCTGACACCCTGTTGGGCAGGGTGGTGGTAGCAGTCCGATTAAATGGTGGCTGCAGCCCTCCTGAAGTGATGGATGTGGCTCTGTTGAAGGGTGATCCTGTAGAAGGGTCTGGTCTTCCTCTGAAGGTCCAGTGGTGGCTATGTGGCTCTTCTCCTCTGGGAATCCAGCAGGTAAGGGTTGAGTGTGGAGTTCCAAACCTCAGATTATATCCAGGTAGAAATGCTTGGTTCCTCCCCCTGGGCGGAGCATCTCACAGTGGGATGATGTAATTTATGAGTCATGCAGGGGGGCTGGATGGCCCATTAACAGAAGGTGTCCCTCTGGAGGGAGTTATCAGGGATGTGTCATGGAAGAGACAAAGAACACTGCCCCACCTGGTTTTAACAGATGGTGCTAGAATACATTCTTTTGGTTACATCTTAATTGTAACCTAAGACAGGCATGAACACACCTGAAACACATTAATTCTTCCAACATATTGACTGATTTGATGTTGTGAAAACCTCCGTATTTTTTCCTAATCAAATATGTGCAGCAGGTTTCTGCTTTGCTCATTTTTTTTTCTGAAGCAGCTTTGATGTAAATTGTGATGTATTAATTTTTTTCATGGAAAAGTAAATACTGATTTGAAGGGCAAGGTGCAACAACAGTGCTTGAGTGCTAGTTCTTTCTATCCTGCATTAGAACTGACCTCACTGAGCTGTCTGCTGTAATTTCTAATGAAAGTAATGTAATTATTCTCTTGATAGATACATTGTTGCAGTAGGCTTAGAGAAGGGGAAGATTATCTTGTACACATGGAAGCAAAGTGGGAAAGAACCAGCACTGACTGATTGGACCACAAGCGTTGAGATAGATAACAGGTATGTCTTTTGAAGTGAGTTAGGAGCAATGAAATATTATTCTTCAGACTAACAGTGCTGGAGTTCTGTTCTTATAGTATAAAATATATGAATCTACTTTATTTCTATACCAAAAATTGTTATCCTTTTAGGAAAAGTTTGATCCCTGAAAGTCGAAAGATGTCTTGAAGCAAAACCCAGAAATAAAAAGATTGGTTATTTGGATGTATTAAACAAACCTCCCAACAAATACGAACAAAAACCAGAGTGGGGGTTAAACCCCAAAATACTTCATGCTATGCAGTTGCTCAGATACTCTGAGAAGTGTTACTCTTTGTTGGCCCTGCTTAAAACAAAGTTTTTCCTTTAGTCATAAATACAATGATAGAAAACACTGAAGAGAGAGTGGTAAGGATCACTGTCTATAAACATAAGCAAAACATTTCGGAGTGGATGGCAGCAAGCTTTTGAGAGCAGCTTCCAGCAGAAACCAAAGGAATGACGAGCCGTGTGTGGGGCTGCTGCAGCGACAGCTAGAGAGACTCTTTGGAGAGACTTTGAATGTTTCACTTGAAGCACTCTCCTGAGTTCCTCTGTCACTCACTGGCATTGATAGTAACTGAAATGGAAGTTGATGGTGACTTTGGCCTGTGTGTGCTGGAAGTGAAGAGGAAAGACACACCAGATAACGGGAAATCGCAGGCTAAAAGCCAGAAATCTGTCATATCTAAGTAACTGAGATGCTCGACCTCCAGCTTAATGTGGTAAAACTGAAAATCAATAGCTGTTTGAATTATTGATGAGTGAGAGGATAAAATGTCATTAGTGTTAATGACCCTACTTAATAAGAACTTAATACCTGCTGGTTGTCACAAGTCAGTTTTTCCTCAGTTGGTAGTGTTAACTGAAGAGTACTAATTACATGAGTGTTGATGTTTACACTCACATGCCCAACTGTGTTTAACATTTTGCAGTTACATATGGATTTCTTTTTGTTGCAGCCAAAGTCATGCTCTTGCTGTGAAACGCTTATGTTGGAGACATCATGCAGGCAGAGCTGGACATAATGATGAGAACAGCAGCAAGTGGTTGCAGCTTGCAAGTTGTGGAGCTGATCACTCTGTTAAAATATTCAATGTCAACAGATTTGCTCTTTAGCAAAACAGCCCGCCTGTTTGTGCCAAACAGATTCACAGCATTTTATTTCAACTTTTAGCCACTTTGAGTATTGAATTTTCTGTTTTCTGCTGTGAAAAGTGAAATATCTGACATGTAACTTATTAAAGCAACTTGGGTGGAAGTTTGAAATGTCAAATATTTTTCTATTCCTGCAGTTCTGGGAATATGAAGTATATGTTTTGTTTGGTGAATATCCTGAAACTGAGGGATGGGAGGTGGGGTAGGGCATGGGAGGATAATGAGAGAGGTTTGTTCTCTGTGACTCCGAGGGTGGGTGGGAAGCTGCTTGTACTTGAGATTCCACATGTGATGCCTTTTCCTGGTCTTAAAATTAAGAGAGCTGAACACAGTTAAGAGCGGAAAGGATTTTACCTTGGTATTTATTTAAAGATCCTCAGGTGCGCCAAAGTGCACATCGAAATGCACCCTGAAATCCCACCGAAGAAAATGGCCACCCCCCCAATGTGATGTGTATACAATTACATGCCTTGCAAAAATTAACATATCTATCAAAGATTCCCCAGTGAAGAACTCGAGTGACACCCCCTCATCGGGGAACCTTCCCCCTGGATGGGCCTATCTTTGTTTACAGAATGTGCTCCGGAGAGGATCTTGGTGTCTGGGGCTTCCAGAATGTTTGGTCTCTTGGCTTAACAGGATATTGGGTCTAAGGGGAGTTACCAAACTTAAAGAATTATAACTATGTAGGCTAAAAGCACTAAGAAGATATAAAAGCTATATAAAAGAGTGTATAAAAGGGGTATAAAAGAAAAAGCAAAAAATCATCATGGCATCACATGGAGCACTGAATTTTTTTTTAACTCCGTGCTATTAAACTTAACCGTTGGTTGGCCTGCCAGTGATGCCAGTGTGTGTTTAGGCATGTACAGCCAGAGATCAGGGTTAAAGATGCAGCTTTCTCTGATGGCCCTTGAATGTGTATTACAGCCCTGGTCCAAGTCTGAGGCTGCCTGACTCTGGAAGGAGTAGTTTGTGTTTGCATGCTTGGACAGGCCTGCTTGATTTTATTCCTTTATTCTGCTGTGCAGGGCTGAGGTCATGCTTCTTGGTCTGATGGGGCTTAAAGCTGAACTCACAGACTACTTAAATGTTCTGGTGTCTCTCCTGTGAGCCTTCTCTCAGCAGAGATAGAAGAGCCACCTCTTAGACTGTTGGAGGGCTATCCTCTACAGTTTGGACTGGAAAAGCTTATGGATATCACTAGGCAGGAGCTGAAAGGAGGCAACCATGCCTTACACTGCTTTTGGGCTCTTCCTGACTTTTGAGGGCTCCTTCTTTGCTCTCATGAAAACAAGTTAACTTAGTTGTCCCATAGTGTAATTTAAGTAGAATGCTAATAGACTGAGAGTACTTCAAAAAGACTTTACCTCAGCAGGTCTGTATCTGATTCCAAAGTCTAATTTAGAAATCAGTTAAACTTTGAGAATGAAATTATTGTTATTCCAGAACTGCTTGCTGTCTGTAAATGGCACTGCAGAGGTAATTGAAATTGTGTTTAACTTTTTACTGTGTTGGATATTTAAATTAAGAGTGCAGCTTTTTCAGAGTGGGCAGTACTCTTTTCAGAGTAATTATAGTTTATGCCTTGAAAGGTTTTGTATTTTAGCTCTTCATTTTCAGTTCTGTTTTTCAGCCATTAAAAAAAAAATCTTTCTTTAAAATGGGGACAAGGGAATAAAAAAATTACTTATTAATAAAGATGATTTGCTACATTTTACTTGTGGTACCCAGTGCTTTCCTTACACATGTGCTTTAGCATTCAAGCATTTGAGTATTGTATTTCACTTGTCTGGGAATTTTTAAGCAACTATATCCTGGCAAGAGAAAGACATAACTTTATAACTCATGAAGTTTCAAAAAGCTGCCAGAAGTGGAACCTTATTCTGTGTCACAATTGTAATCTTGTATCTTAAAATTTGATGATAATACTGTACAGTTCTTTCCAATAGTAGTACATCTAGTCATGTGGCCACTTCTGGATATAGGCGACAATGAAACATCATATTAATTGTGCCTCTCTTTTATTTTGTGAAATGCTGTCATTAAACAAGCATCAGCTACTAGATGGTTTAGTAATCCACTCCATTACCCCTGGGACTCTGTGACTCAATCGCATTAAAGATTACACCTCATTGTTCCAGCTTTAAATGCACCAGATTAGTCTGTTGGTCTCCCCAGTCTAAATGTTTATAATAGACACTTTTAATTTTCAATTAAGTTAGAGGTTGTCAAGAGACACCTTGACACATGATTAATATTTTATGTATGATACTATCTTTGATCACATATCACTTTGCATTTAGTAGGTGTGACTTTTACGTGCACCTTTATCTTCTTAGAAAATCCATCCACTCATGTCTTTTCCAGAAAGCATGTAAAAAATACTAAGAAATAAGCTGCCGTCAGCGTACATGGCGCTCTGAAATTCTCTGCTTGTTGTACAGTGCCACTGAAAATGGAGTTGAGAAGATCGATGGGACAAACGGAAGTTTTGTAAAGAATATTCTAATAACTTTTGATACATTTGAGGTGTAAAGCCATCCCATGAGGATTTTGGATGGATATTATCAGTATTTACTGGCTTTATGCTTGTTTTGAAGAGACATTGTGGTCAAAGACGTGGACAAACTGTTTTATGTAACCAGACCTAAAGGAGGAGGATTGTTTTGTTTTACAGTCGAGGTACATTTGAGAAAGCAAGCAAGAAACGGCATGAGTCTTGCTGTTTATAACCAAAATGAAATGGTTATTGAGGTTGTCCAAAGCAATCTTAAATCTTTCAGTCCAGGATGTCGGTGTAGGCATCCTCTGAAGGCTGTGTCGGACCACAAAGCCATGCTAACGCTGACATTAGAGGTGAGTATGCCACGGTGTCTGGTGGATCAGGAGGACAAAACAAGCTGTTTGTGTAAACTGGGAGGATGTGGGATGCTGACATTCAGCCTGAGGAACTCCTGCCTGAGCTCCACATGGCAGGCTCCCTAAACACTGCTGCTGAGCTATCGATAGTCTTCATTTCTTCAGTTATGAAATGGGAAAGGAGCAGGAGCATCATGCTAAGCCTTAAAAAAGGTATGTTATCCTGCTGTTGTCTGTCTTGTGGGCTGGGACTTCAGAAGTAACTAGAAGCAGCTGAAAATTTCAAGGAAGTCAATTATTGAACTCTGAGCTATTGAAAACATCGCTTTGGTAACTCTGACTAATCTCTGTTTTCCAAAATATTTAACATGAAGAAATGAGAATGCTCCAAGGCTCACTGCCAACTGCAGCTAATGCAGAGATGAGGGAAGAGGAGGAAGCAGCTGTGTCCTCATTTAGACTCAAATCTCACTTTAAAGAAGTGGCTGTTACAAATAAGGAAACTTTAAAATAACTGAAATGGGAAGCAAAAATACTACTTGCTCTGTTTTTAAGGAGCATCTGGAGCTGTACAAAAGATGAGACAAAATCACTGACAGGACAAAAATCAGACTTTGCCTTTTGTGCGTTGGAAGCTGGTGGAGGTGGGAGTTGTTGAGCACAATTCAGCAATGCCCCACTACTGCTCTTTTACCAGCAATCCTGTATCAGACTCTGCAGGAGTAGTTTTGAGGCAGCAGGGCACCGTGTGCCCCTGTGACTTGCCCAGCCAACCATTCCCATTTTTGCCCTGTGTACTGGCACATCCTCAAACACTTGTGGGATATCCCTTCAGATGCTTTTCTCCTCCAGCCAGAAGCTGCTTTTTTTCCCATGCCAACCACCAGATTCCTCTTATCCTGCTTTCTACATTTGCTGGTAGGGAGTCGGTGGGGCTGTGGGCTCCTTTTGCCAGCCCCTGGTACTCTTGCTCAAGCACAGCTCTTGCTGTCACCTTGTGTGACCAGCTCTAGTGACTATTTGAGCAGTGTGTCTTCAATGGCAGCAACTCATCCTGTGCTGTAATGCAATAATAAAACTAGAAATGGTCTCTCTCTTTCTGGAGGGAATTTAGGGTAGACCATGGTACAGCTCCCAGTGCTGTACCATAATAATGGCGCTGGCTCCAGTATCCTGGGGTAGCTCTACCAACCAGATGTGAGCTGGACTTGAAGTCCTCGAGGAGAGCTGCTCCATGTAATTGGTGCTTGCAGGACTCAGCCAGCATTCTGGCTGCACAGATGAGGGGAGGTGTTGTGCCTGAGGTATTTGCTGTGTTACGGTACTGTCACCCTGATACAGACTCCAGCAGATCCCAGCTGAAATAAAAGGGATGCAGCAAACAGACTTTTTACTGCAGAGGAGCTGTTCCCCTTGCCGCAAAAGCTTGTGCAAACACCAATCTTGTCCTGCCTCATTTTGTTTTTTCTAAGTGTTTTTCTCTCTTTACTCACCCCCTCTTCTTCTAAGAAGGTGATTTTCCGCCTTTGTCCCTTCTCCATTCTTGCAGGCCCTTAAATACTCCTGTAACCAATCCTTATTTTCTCAACAGCCTCCTTTCTCTTCCTATTGTTCTTGTAAGATAATCTTATGCTTTCTAGTACATGATCCTAAGAGAATTCATATGTATCGAGTATAACATCATCTTGGTATTTTCTGTTCTGCCTTCTGTGCCTCTGATTCCTACTTTGCTAGGTTTTGGGCTTTTGTTATTTACACAGCCTGTCCAGCCTCATTGCCTCCTTTCTCCCTGACAACAAATTACTGGCATACGTGTGAGCAGCATGCCTTCCTCCCTTGCTAAAGCATAAGCTGTCTACCTGCCGGTGGGGGGAACTTTTTCCCCTCTACAAAAATGAATTGACTGCAGTCTCCCCAAGGGAAGCCTTCCAAGTGCTTTTCAAGATGAAGCAATTGTTATGTTTGTCTCTCTGTTTCATAATCTTGGAAGGTCTCCTTCCTGTGAGTTATCATAAAGATGTGCCTCTCTGAGAGAATATCTGTACTCCACAGACACACTTCTTAGAGAGTAGAAGGTTTCTGCTGTTTAAGTTTTTTCCTTTGACATGGCAGGGAGTCCTATATTCAATTCTCTGGATGCTACAATTTTTCACCACTGTCCACAGAGAGCACCGAGCTGTGACACATTATTGTCTCTTCTGCAGAAGAAGTTCAGCCAGGGAGGTTGAAATAGATGCAATCCAGGGAAGCTCCTGAGATGCCTGTAGGTTGCTCTATGTAGGTCTTCAGAGTGGGTCTGTCTGACCCCCAAAGGTGCTAAAGGTGTGATGTAGAAGCCTCCAGTGGGTGCTTTGGTCAAACTTCTGCTTCTTTGCACTGTGCACACAGTCTCTTTCATCACAGACATTGCTGTGCCTTCAGTTATAGCTCCAGGTCACTAAGTCCATTGGGACTACTTGAAGTGGGAGCCCCTTTACAGCTGGTGAGCACTGATTCAGGCTGGCAGATCACCCCTGTAGTTACAGGTGCATGGAATGTAGTCTGTTAAAGCTAATAAAAAGGTATAGATGTTGGTTTTCTTTAGCTTCTACTAGGGAAATGCCAGATTCAACTTTTTCTACCCATCAAAAAGAAATTTGGTGTGTTTTATCATGTAAAAGCTGAAAACAAGAGTTATGTCTGTAATGTGAAATTCTGCAATTCCTATTAATTGCTCAAAAGTGCATTTCCATAGATTTGTAGTACTGAAAATTGCTAGCTCAAAGCTGAAATAAAACCACATTGTGTTTCACAGAGCAATAGGATCATGTGGTTACAGAAAATGGAAGGGAGCTCAGGAAGTCTCTCTTCCAACCTGCTCCAGGCAGGGTCAACTGTGAAATCATACCAGGCTGCTCAGAACTTCCAGGTCTCAGACTGCCAGTCTGGTCTTGAAAATCTCAGAGGATGGAGACTGCACAGTCACTCTGAGCAACCTCTTTGACTGCTGACTGTCTTCATGGTGAAAACTTTTCTTCTTCTCTCAGTTTTGAACCTCTCTTGTTTTGGTTTGTGCCCTCTCTTACCTTCCTTCAGCTCACTGTTTTGAAGAGCTGGGCTCATCATCTTCACAGTCTCCTTCTTAGCATCAGAAAGCTGCTACCCAGTGCCTGCAAAGGCGTCTCTTCCCCAGGCTGAACCTGGCCCACCCCTCCACCTTCCCCCACAGGGCAACTGATCCAGCTCCCTCTACCTTGGTGGCCCTCTCCTGCACTTGTTCCACTTTAACATCATCTTTCCTGTTCTGGGAAACCCCAAACTGGACAAGTGCCCATGTTCTCTACAAAAGACCATGTGTCTAAAATCTACTGTACAGTTTCCTTCCTTATGAAGTCCAAGTTTATAACTCTCTCTTCTTCAACATTATCATGGCCCTTTCCTACACTATTCCTTTGCATGCACTTCACTGTGTGTAGTGGTGATGCCATCCCAAGACAGAGCTGCAGATTTTAATGTGTGTCTCCAGAGCTGGGGCCTTCCCCACACCCACTGTGCAGTATATTCCCCCACCAGATGGGAACTCAGGCATCGCTCTGGCCACGTGGCACACTGCTTCTGGGAACAAAAGAACTCCTGTCATACTAGTTAAATGTCCTTACACCATGCTTCCACCACCGGTGAGGTGGAAAGGGCAGAAGAAAGATGGTTTGTCCCTGGCTGGAAGCTCCGTTCATCTCCTGCCTCCATATGAGTGTGGGGTTCCTGCCCCCAGGGAGCAAGGCACCCAGGCCAAGCAGGTGTCCAGAGCCCACAGCAGAGCTGCAATCCATATTTACTGTTCCCCTGTGACTTGGGGTGGTCAGTGCAACCATCTGTTTAGATAATCGAGAGCTGACACAGGAGCTGTTATATTGGTTGTAAAAAACCCAAACAGCCGCTCACCCCTAAAATTCGAGATTTTAAAAATTGCTTACCATCTATCTCAGAGGAAAAGAAATGGATGCTATTTTAAATGCCTGAACTGTGCTCATTCCACTGAAAAATCAGTGAGTTGCTTGTGTCCACATGCCCAGGACCACCAGGTGGCAATATAAGAAAAAGGATAAGTGTGAATTTGAAGCACCTGTCTTGTATACCCGAAAAACCAAAATAAACTGCAAATATAGTCAAACACAGGTATTTGGTCTCCTCTGAGTTGTTTAAATGCAGTGTTTTGGTGACAAGCATTTCTAATCAAACACTGCTTTTGAAAGGTTTTTTGGTTTTGCCCTGCAGCTGGGAAACTGTCTGTAAACTTCAGAAAATAATGAGTACTTCCTAATCACAGAGGGTCTTACTGTCTGCTATAGAAATTCTCCCTCACCCCAACATATCAGTCTGAAGAGGATATAAAAAAAATCTTAATTTTCTTGCTTTACCCTGTTGAAGTGTAAAATGGGACTTAATTTTCTGTGTCTGTTTTGTTGTCTGTGTTTTGTACTCTGAAAGGCTGTGTGCCCATGTGGCTGCCCTGGGAGGGGTTTAAGCTAATGATGTCTCATTCACCTCATGATGGCAGCTGTGATTTAGATTAAAGGGTAGATTTAGATGAAATATTAGGAATAAATTCTTTACTGTGAGGGTGATGAGGCACAGGAACAGGTTGCCCAGAGAAGTTGTACATGACCTGTTCCTGGAAGTATTCAAGGCCAGGTTGGATGGGGCTTTGAGGAGTGATGATCTTTGGGGGTCCCTCCAGCCCAAACCATTCTATGATTCTATCATTTTTAAATGATGGATGACCGTAGTGGATCTTATGATTAAACTCTCCCAGACACCAGTGACTTATGTTTCAGGAATATCTTCAACCAGAGGAAGAGCCCTAGTGCCTATTAGCTATTGATGAATTTCCTTTTCCTTCCATGGGTTTGTCTAATTGCTCTTTGGATCCCTGCAAACACATAATTTCCCCCGTGATTAGTGGGTAATCCTCAGGGTAAGTCTGTGCCAGTAAGAAGATTCGTCTCTTGTTTGTTTGGAACATTTAAAGCCTCCTTGTTATTATATTAGAAAAGAAAAGGATTAGTTGTTTTTCACTGTCTCCTTGTTATTTCTGATTTTATAGACCTCTAGCATATTCCCTACTCATGGATTTCTTTTGCAGTTTGAAGGGTCCTGCTGTAATTAAATGTCCCTTTTATGGCAGCTGTACTCTTCCTTTCATTGAACTTATTGCCTCTTCCCCAGTGCTACGATATTTCTACCAACAAAGAGGTATTTATTACTGGTTTTGCATCTTTTTATTTATTCACATTTGTCTGGCAGTGCCTAACAAACCAAACTGTTTTATTTAAAGTACTGGCAAATAATTTTCTTTCTTTTCTTGTTTTGTTTTGGAACAAGTCAAAACTTTTTCATTTGAAGCATTTAAGACTCATGATGCTGTCTTTTGGGTATTTGTGGCATGGTGTAGTATCTCGTCTTTGAACTGTTTTGTTCTTTCCTTATTTAAGTCATAAATTGATTTTTCTAATATCGTTCTGGTCGGCAGTGACAAGTTGCAGAGGCCTCAGCATCGCAGCCCGGTGTGGAACGATTAGCACTTGCTGCTAAAGGATAAATCCAATACTGAAATAACAGGGTAGCTGTAACCCAAGACTGAAGGTCCTGGCAGCATATGTTTGGGACGTCTGTGCAGCAGCTGATATTATGCCTCCTGTGTCTTTGCAGCTCCATCAAAGAATCAGTCAGTCACGGTGGTGACAATTTCCTTTATCTACTTGGTAAAAATAGAGGAGGCTGGTGAGTGACTCCCATGATTTGGTGAGAGCCTTTCTAGCCATGTCAGGAGAGGGGCTTTCACACTGTGTGGAAAGCCTCCCCACAGATGTGGCAGATGCCAGAAACCCTTTCCAGCTGTCCTTGCCCACAAAATCAGCAGAGAGGCAAAGGTCTCCATAGGATTTTACAGATTTAAAAACAAACAAGTAATTGATTTTTTTCAAGTCTAGAGGAATGTGCAGTTGCTGTTCAGCTTGTCCTTTTGCATAATGTAAGAGGAGATATTGTACCCTGTGGAGTTACTGAGCAGTGCAGTGACTTGTGGTTAACCAGGTTACCCAGGAAGATCTTTAAAAAAGCAAAACAAGCTGGAAGCACCTCCTTACTCCTCCACAACTCACTCACTATAATGTGGCTAAAAGAGGTTCTCAAAAAGCAAAAAAGGGCTTGCAAGGTTGTGCTGTTGGTCTTGGAGTCTTGTTCTGTTATGGTGATGGTGGGGTTGACTGGTCATCTGTAAGGCACCAAAAGTAGTACCCATTTTTCTCCATATGTCTTGAGGAAGCAAATAAAAATTTGGGTTTGATATGCCTCAAAGAGGAAACAAATGTTAGAAAAGTGTTGCTCAGAACTGTCCCTATCCCCTTCTTCCCCAGCAGCTGTTTGATTGAGGGTGAGAACTGGTGCCCCAGACCCAGCCAAAGAGCCAGCCCAAAGCAGGCAAAAATACTTGCTTTCAGCCCAAGCACAGCTTCAGCATGAGCAGAACCACAACAGATGAAGACAGAAGTTGCAGAGTTTTGAGATTTGCCTAAAGGCTCGATGTTTGCAACACTCCTGCCCCTTCTGGGAGCAGACTGTACTCTGCTGTGGCGATGACGATGATGTGTGCGTGGAGCATGTTCTGCACCTTGTGCTTCTGCGTAGGTGTGGGAGAAAGGTGAACATATGCTTTTGAAGACGCTGTTGTATCCCTGTTTCCTTCTAAAGGTGCCATATGTGCTCTCTGACTCACTGGGATGTAGCTTACACTGTGACAGGAGTAGCTCTTGACAGGTGCAGTAGGCTCTGAGGTCAGTGTAGAGGTCGATGTGCGTTTGGATCCGAGAGTCCTGTTCTGCACCATCCCTTCAGCTGGCAGTGGTGACAAGGCCAGTCTTCCTACAGCTGGGCTGCAGTGGCTTGGGGTTGTTCTTCTTTGCGGTCTTTTTCTTCCAGACATCTTCCCACCTTGTGCTGCAGCCAGGTGGAAACCCTGTTTTAGGCATGGACAATGTTTTGTCGACATCTGAAATCGGCCAGTTGTGGCTTTGGCTGTGATGCCATTCCCATGTTCAAATCGTGGAGCTGTTTGCCACGTCTCATGGCAGTGTCGGCAGACGACCAATTCACCTCGGCTTTTGCAAGCACACCATGTCCCAGGCAGACGTTCCCTTTTTTGTCATCAGCTCTTGGCTAATATAAACAATATTCACTTCCCAAGTGGCACAGATATGCAAATGAACCTTTCATAGGATAATGGCCATATGAAGCTTTGCTAGCAGGCATTCACAACATGTGGAGGCACGTTGGTGCCAGATGCTTGAAGGCTTTTGGCTGTGCTATTCTCTTTTCCAGTAGGAAAGTCAGTACCAGGCTATTTTGGGAGATCCACTGCAGGCCCAGATCAATGATTGGTGCTTCTTTAACAGCTTCAGGCAACAGTGCTCCCCAGGTTGCCACAGGATTAGCTGGCCCCTACAGTGTCATTCTGCCTCCTAAAGCCCTTGGCTTGTCTGGCTGCTGTGGAGCCTTTTACAAACACCAAGCCAATGTCAGGTTGCAGCATCTCTGAGATGTGCCACTTTTTCATGACACAAACAGAACACTGCGTCATTCTTAGTGAAGCCTTCTGGGGAATCATGTTGTGATGGGATGAACAAAGCTGCAGCTAGACAATCAGATTCTTCTGTCTTTTCAAACTAGGGTAAAACATCGTGTCAGTGCATACTGCCTTCCATAATGAGGTAAAAACCACTCACCAGTGTACATGGAATGGCACAATTTTTGCTTCTTTGTTTGTCAGGTGAAAAGACTGCCTGATATATTGAGGTCTGTTGCTTTATCAGAGGAGAACATCAACCTGCTTTCCCTTTTTTTCCTTTGAGGATTAAAGCTCACCTAAAATAGCTGAATTCAGTATTATCTCTTGCCAGCAGAAGCTGTAAAATTGAGATGGTTCAGGGACTGGTGACCAAGCCAAACTCACAGCCTTTGCTTGCATTCAAGTCACTTACAAAAATTGCAAGCTTCCACTCTAGCCATGGAACCCCAGCACTTCCACTGCAGGGCAGCAGTGGTGGCAGGATGAGATAACTCATTGCTTTGGGAGGCCAGAAACTGGAACCGAGTTCAAATGCCCACTGCACAGATGATCTTCCCTTAATGCCCAGTATGGTGTGCTGGGAGGGAGAAAGCAGCAGCAGTTGTAAGGCACTGTGGTCCATATGGACTTCCTTGGGTGGGGGGACACCTCCCAAGACACGTGTGACTTGCAGGAAGTTTGTTGTCAGGAGGACAGGCACAGCCCTTCTCATCGACTGCCTTACTCTTCGAGTGGCCACAAATGACTTGTCCTGGGTTTCACCTTGGCATCCTGCTCTGAGCAAAACAAAATTACAAGAGGCAGCAGGGACAGCAGGAGAGCCAAAATGCACTGTTGATGGCACAGTGGTTTTCAGCATCCAAAGCTATCTGGAGACTGGGGCTCTCTCACTCTGCTCACCACAGAGCTAACACTTGCAGGCTGAGGCTGTCAATTTTTTTTCCTGCATAGAGATCTGTGCTACATCACCCTCTCACTGGGGAGATTCCTGTCCTAACCCCTCTGCCCACTGGAGAACCAGTGCTTTGCCCTGTTGTATGTGGGATTGTTAGGGGCAAAGAAGAGCCCTGAGAGGTCTGTCCTCTCCCTGACCCCACTGTGTGTCCTGCTGTTGGCAGCCAGCCTTCTGCTGTTTGTCCCATGGTGGGGCCCTGCACGGGTCCTCTGCTCAGCTTTTTGTGATTACTGTTACCCACCTGTGCCTCACAATGTTGCTTTTCCTTAGATCATGTTTGCTCTGTAGATGACTATTTTACATAAAGCAGAGTTGATGTTAAGTAGGCAGAACATTTGAAGGCCTTTACTTGCATTTCTGACAATGCATGCAATTATTCCAGCACCAGCATGGCTGTTTTGTTTGCCAAATGCTGATCTGATTTATCACTATACTAGACTGAAAAGTGGTATAGCTAATGACAGTCAGCTCCAACATCTTTTCCTGATTGCCTATTATTGTCCTGAACCAGTTTAATTTTCTATTGTCTTTGTTAAAAATGTAGAAGGGGAAGAAGAGGTTGTTTTAATCCTCCGTATTGGACTATTGAGAATAGCCAGAATTTAATGTGCCATCAGGAAGGCAGAACTACAGCCTTGCTTTTTGGTAGTGACTCACTACATAAATTAAGCAGGATGGTCCCCAAGGCTTATACTTCTCATGCACTCTACGTCACGTTAGAAACATTAAAATATTTACAAACTTTGATCCCAGGGCAGCTCGATGCTCACTCAGATCTGTTTTCAAGCTAGAATGCACTCCCTCTTTGGAGTCTGTAGTAAACTTCAGAAAACTTGGCCTGAAAGCCCAGAGCATCATCATTCATCAGCACCTAAACTCCCTCTTCAATTATTTAAAAGCCACTCTGAGAGACTCTTTGGAGTCGTGCTACAGATATTTGTTGATATTACAGTTTTTCATGAAATGGCACACCTCTCTGGCCCTCCTCAGTTCTTGTGAATGAGATCATTACTATTTCTCTACAGCATACCACCACCTCATTCTCCCTAGCACCTTGGAACTATCAATGTCCTTGTGTTGATGTCGCAAGGATGAGACCTTAAATATCCTAAAGCTATTCCTAGTTAGCTAGGGTTTCCCACACAGGAAAACCACTGAGATCGAGTTTCAAGAAGTGAAAGAGGAGAGGCTGTTGAAGGAATACACCATTTTCTCTCCCTGAATATTTCAAGAGGAGCATTAGGTACTGGCCAGCTATCAAAACCTTTTCTCACATGCCCTCCTCCCTTACAGGACTTCCAGGGACCTCTGTGGTTGCTGCAGCAAAGAAGCACCTGTGTGAGGAAGGCAAATTAAACCCCTGACAGCTCTGCCTCCTGCACTGAGCTGCCAATTCAGTGTCAGTGGCGTTTTCCTCACAGGCTCCTGCAGCTTCCTTGCTGTTGTCCCACCCAGATCTAGAGGGCCCAGGGAAAACTGGCTGCTTCCAATAGCAGCAGTCTTAAAGTTGCTATTGCCTCACAGGTGGGTGGCGAAAAGCTAGAAACCAAAGTGAGGGGTATTGGTCTATGTTCCATTACATTTTTAAATTTTCCCCTTCTCATCCCCCCACTCTAGCCTGACTGAGCTGTGCCTAAAGGAGTTCAGAGTATTTCTGAAACTTTGTTTTGAAAAGGTCTTCTGAAAATTATCTGCCAGTTAAGGCCGTGTGAAATCACACATCAGAAAGAGCTCCGGTGCTGCAGGATGGCATGCCCATCATCTCCACATTTCTCTCTGTGAATGTCTCCCAGAATTTCTCCTTTAAACTTAAGCAATGTCCTCACCCGGTTTTAATTGTTGCTTTACTTTGATCTTTGCACAGCAAGTATTTTTCAGTTGACTTCACCAGAAGAAGCTGAAGTATCACCTAAGGGTGATGGAGATGGGGGAATAAGTGCACATCTGGGACAGGCTCTTTTAGAAGGAAATAGCTACTGCTGGCATTTGGGTGTCCTTGAGTGACCAGTAGCTCTGGACTTGTACTCCCTTCTGGGGGGCAGCTATTTTCACTCACTGGTGAGAGTTTCCAGATCATGAGATAGACATTAAGAAGCCCTTTTCACCATGGACCGACTGTGAATTGAATGAAAATTAAACAATAATCAAAACAGGCAATTCTGAGTCCTTTGTTGTTGTTGGCAATCAGGTTACCAGCAAGTAGCTTTGGTGACCCTGAGATTGAGAGCCACTGAAGTTGGCAAGATAATTAAAGAGGGAAGGACATGCAGAGGATAACACATGCAGACCTCCAGTAAGCTGAATAGAATACAGATCACAACTTTGCTTTGTCTTTTTTTTCCCATCAGAAATTTTTGGCATGCCATGAAACTTCTGTTCCACCATTTCTCTCAGACAATTTCCCTGTTCCTCCACCAGATTTCTGCTTCAGTGAAAGGACTAACTGGTTGTAATTTCAAAACACTTTTAAAATTTATTTTCTAAATGACTACAAGATGCTTTATTGAAAAACTATGACTTTTCCTTACTGCTTCTCTTACAAACAGACTGGATTGTATTCACAAAGGACACCTCCGACCTGCAGAGTGAGAACCAGCCAGTTAAAACTGCCTGAACAAACTAAGTAACAATAATTAAAGCATAAGTGAGACCTTAGCAATTAGGCTAAGGAAAAGGCACCTCAAAGAGTAAAATAGCTTTCTTGCTGATGAAGCAGCTAGTCTCCATTCAATTCCCAGACATGTAAAAAAGTGTATTTTCAAGCCTGGCTTGGTTTCATTAGTAACTAAAATCTAAACTGATCATAAAACTGGAGGGGACGATGTCAGGTTTCTGTCACAGGCAGAGCAATGCTAATGGCAGCAAATGTGTGAAACAAAGGGACCTGGCCCAGGCTGGCAGCAACACACACCCCGCAATTTGCTGCCGAGGATCCTCGACATGTGGGATAACTCGGGAAAGGGCCAGGTGTGTGTGCCCGATGGATGAGTGGCACGTGGAGCATGGCAGACACTCAAATGCAGCACAGGGGGGTCGGGAGCAGGATCAGGCTGTGGTGCAGGACACGTGTAAGGAGCTGTGTCTCGGGCACGGGGCAGCCTGGCCAGCAGAGTCTGCCTACACACCTGCCCTGGGGAACTGCATCCAGGCACAGGTCTGAGCATCCCTGCCTATGGGGAAAGACAGACCACGCAGGAAAGAAAGCAGATGTGGAGCCAACAAAACTTGATGTGTGGCTGAAACGTTCCCTGGGCTCAGTTTTTCACAGAGCTGTCCCCACAGGGCCTCTCTCTCTCACGGAGCTGTCTGTGCTCCCCAGGAGATGGCAAGGTCTGTGGGTTGAGTGCACCTGCTGCGGAAATTCAGCTGTAATTATCCTGCATTTCTGCACAGAGTTGGAATTACCTGGCTGCAGGGTGGCTGTGGAGGTGTTACATTTCTGGGGAGGCTCTTGGGGCTGCAGCAGGCTTTGAAAGAGGAGAAGTTTTGTTTATCCTCTGAGTAAAGGTTCCAGAGGGCAGGTAAAATCTCTGTGTTCATTAGGAGTACAGGATGAGTAGGGTGTTCCTGCTGAACAGTTTTCTGTGCTTGAGCATTGGCTGGAAAGTCACTCGTGCATCTAAGAAATCCAATGGAAACTGGAATGGGATTTAAAAAAAAATAATGCAGCAATGCTCTAGAACAATTCAGTGATTTTGAGCATGGCAAAACTGGACAGAAGGAATGCATCTTGGTACTGTTATCTTATTTGTTCTGGAATTAGGATAGTTTTTAAAGTCCCTTCCTAATATAGGGGGACAGACAGCAAAGAGAACAGAAATTTTTATGAGATACACTGGCAAATAATTTGAAAACCAATACAGTGTACTTTGCTAAAGCATCTTTTATGCAAACAGTGGCCCAAACTGTTTTGTTTTTTTTTTTTAATCAATGTAACTGCAAAATTAAGTGACAAATAAAATTTACTGCTACTAGAATGTCCTATTTTTGACTTGAAAATTGACGCCACCTGACTGCTGCTGCTGCTGCTGTGTGTTCTAGCTGTCCTTCAAAACCAGCAGATGGAGGATGAAGCAAGGTGGGTATCAGTCTCTTCTCCCAAGTAAAATGCAACAGGACAAGTGTAAATAGCACCGGGGGAGGTTTAGAGTGGATATTAGTAAGAATTTCTTCACTGAAGGGATTGTCGAGCATTGGTAGAGGCTGCTCCTGGAGGTGGTGGAGTCACCATCTCTGGAGGTATCGAAAAGATATGTAGATGTAGCACCTGGGGACATGGCTCAGTGGTGGACTTGGCAGTGCTGGGTTGATGGATGGTTGGACTTGGTGGTCTTAGAGGTCTTTTCCAATTTGATGATTCCATGATTTTATGAATGAGCATTTCTGGAAACACTGTTAACTAGTTGAGGAAAGGAGCTCAGTATTGCTGTTATGAAACAGCTGATGGTGAGTAGGAAAGTATAAAAATATTGCCTTTTGAAAGATGGAACAAGTATTTTATTTGACTTAAGGAGATCCATTGGGTGTGCACTTGTAAGTCCTAGCAGATAATGTTAGATGTGAAGCTGAAGTCCTGGGCATGCAGGGTGAAAATCACCAGCTGCATTTCCAGGCTGCTCAGGAGAGGTCTTTGCTTGTTCCCTTGTGTTTGGACAGAGGAGAAGCTGTCCTGGATCCCAGCCTGGTGAGGGTTTCCAACCTGGGAGGGAAGGATGAGGAAAGCAAAAGAAACATGCCTCTTGCTGGGACAGCTGCTGACAAGAGAGAGGAGCATCAGGAGTGGCTGTGCACCAGCACCCCGAGCAAGGGGGAAGGTCTGGGGGAGGCACAGGTTAATGGCTGGTGGGAACTGGCTGTGTTCTTCTCTTAAACTGTCCACTTGTGGTGGGGTCAGAGCTGACAGAGAACAGCTCAAAGTGAGAGTTTAAAACACCCAAATCTGACCACAGCAGGCTGGCATGAAGCTGAGCATGGACTCCCTGTCGGTAGCAGAAGCAGTGTGTTGAGGGACCAGGTCTAGGAAC
The DNA here is from genome assembly GCA_013400235.1 of Oriolus oriolus. Classification (NCBI taxonomy): domain Eukaryota; kingdom Metazoa; phylum Chordata; class Aves; order Passeriformes; family Corvidae; genus Oriolus; species Oriolus oriolus. Next base: position 727,506 of record VXBT01006385.1, read on the forward strand.
AGTAACCACAGCCCTTTTCAAAATCAGGGTTTTCTGATGGAATTTTGTTCCATGTAATTTAAATCCTTTACCTGAGAGTGGTCCCTCATGGTTATTGTGGATGTACTGAGTTTAACCATCAGCTGCTCTTGGGTAGTGTCTCTGTGCTTCACTGCCTGTACTGCTGCCCAAGCACACACTTAAGAAGAAGTGTGGATGTTATATGGAGCTGCTCTGCTATTAGCAATTCCCCACTCCTCAGAAGTGCTTCCTGGCAATGAAATTGTCTTGCTTTCTGACAACAAAATCCATCAGCAGGCTCCTCTTAGATGGAGGAGACACCTTCACTACCTTTCTGCTTACACTGCCTAAAACAATTTTTAATATTCTCACTTCTTTATCCTGTTTTGCTGTGTTATATATAACAATTTTGGTTAGTATTAAAAATTAAGAAGTAAGGAAGTGAGATGGCTTTACAGATCACCTAGACTGCTACAGAATCACCTATGAGGCTGCTTCTCTGATCAGCTATGTCACAGTAAAAATCCTTGGTAATCAGTGTGAAATTGCATCACGATTATCATCCAGGTGGCAAACCTATGACCATTTAGGCAGGAAAAAGTGTTTTCCTCAAAGATTATAGGAATACAGATTAGAAGCCTATATCTGAATCACTCCACACCAAATTAATTGCTTTTTCTTTATTTTAAAATGTAGAAACAGCTGAAGTACATGGGGAATTTTGCTTCCATAATCTGTAGTCATTGATGAGAGCTGGTGATGGCTGTGCCTTCACCGGGAGAGAGTGAGAAACATAGTGGTTAAATTTTATTTGGGTCACTTGTAACATTTAATTTTCACAGCCAGTTTGGTTGGCAGAATATTTGATTATATTTTTTTTTTTACATAATGAAACAATGGGAATCCACATCAGTCTTCCTCAATAAAAGACAGTGGGATTATACTGTATTATATTATAAACACTGCATACAGGTTTATGTTTTAACAACACTTACAGGAAAGCCCAGGCAGACTATTATGTTTTAATAGTCTGCATGGGCTTTCCTGTAAGATGAGACTTGGGAAGGGAGGCTTTTTCTCCTGTCAAAGCCAGTAGAGTGGAGCTAGGTCTTTTCAAATCTGTAACAGCCCTCTGAGGAAGGAGAGAGATGTAAACGACAGCGACGTGAGGGAGGCAGACACCCCACCCCCGCCCACCCCCGAGCGCAAGTGTGTAAATGCATGTGAGAGCTGGAAACAGAGAGCTGGCAGGATCCGCCTCTTCTGCTGGTGGAACAAGAATGGATTTACATCTCATCTGTGCCATCCCCAGGGCAGGGATTGGAGCTAAACAAAGACCTCTTCAGCATGGGAGAGGGAATCCGTGTATTTTATGTAACAGCTAAGGTTTACTCTTTGGTACAAGAGGACTTGGCTGCGCCTACCACCAGCCCATGTCACGGCTGGCCCAGGCTCTGCAGCGCCAGGGGAATGCAGGAGTGATGCCTGCATGCCTTGGCCACTGGGGGCACCTGCCAGGAGCAGCTGAAAGCATTTTGCTTGGCTCTCTGAGCCTTTGGGGTGGGGGAAGCAGAAAGCAAGCAGGTTGTATAAATTCTCAACAAAACGAGTATACTAAAATTGCAGCACTCCTACTTCTTTCTTCTGAGTGTGGGCATTAAAAAATACATTTTCAGTAGGCAGGGAGTGGGTGTGTGAGAGAGCAAAGTGTTTGCACTCCTTTCCCACCATCTCAAAAAGGGTGGATGTTTCAGGGAAAGGATCCTGACTGCAGGGCTCATCTTTGTTTAGCACATCATAAAGAAGCCACACATTGAGTTGCCCAGTCCTAAGTGACTGCAGAACAGATTATGGAAGGAACAGACAAAATTAATATCACCAGATCACCAAATCTGGAAGACATTCACCCAAGTCTTCCAAAGTAGAATGTAAGGATGCAAGATGTTACAACCAGGGCAGCAGCTTTTTAGAAAGGTTTCCAGAGGAGACAGAGGAAAATGTAGGCTGCTAAATTTGACACTTGTGCTGAGAAACCTAATAGGAAATACAAAAGTAAGAGAATTAGTGGACAGGGAGTAAAAATGACAAACAGAAATACTGGTGTGACCTTGTGCCCGATCCTGTCTCATAAATGTATCAGAGTGGTGGGTTAGGCTGGACTGCTTCCTATAATCCTCTCAAATTTCCTAAAGACTTGTGAAGACCTGGGTTGCCTGGGAGTGAGGTTGCCATGAACACCTCCACCTCTGGTTGCCTTGAACGGCTGGTAAGAGATGTGTGGGGCAGATGTGAGGGTGCAGCTAGCAAAGGAGAAGAGACTGTGCAGAGGTGCAGGTGGTGGATGTGGGAGGAAAGCGTAGCACAGCAGGCACTGAGAGGGAATAATCCAGGCAGCAGGACAGGGAAGGAGACGGGGGAAAGGAAGACAGATGAGGGGAGGCAGCTGTGTACTGGCTTTTCTCGTTCTAACTAGAAGATGAAAATGCAGGGTGCTGTAGGAGAGGCACTGATGGAGGCAGACAAGAGAGGCTGCGTGGGGGCCATGGGCGGGTGTCACTCGAGACATGGTCCCTTACAGTGACTCAAACAAGTGCCCTTGGCACAGCAGAGGCCTTAGCTCAACGTGATCTCCGGAGGTAGGATACTGCTTTCCAGTGGAAGGATGAGAGGCAATGGGCACAAACTCAAATAGGAAAAAGCCATTTATCCATCAAAAGGATCTTCTTTATGGACAAGGGTGATCAAACACAGGCACAGAAGAACCCAGGGAGGTTGTGGAATCTCTCAGAGGTATTCAGAAGCCATTTGGACATGATCCTGGGTGAATGGCTCTAGATGGCCCTGCCTGAGCGGGCAGGTTGGAGTAGATGACCTGCAGAGATCACTTTCCACTTGGGCTCTTTTGTGAAGTGGAGGGTGGGGCTGCTGATTGCTTGTGAAGAAGCAATGGGAAGAGGACAACAATGGCTCTGGGTTTGAGGATTAATTCAGGCTTTCCATACCAGTATGTTGTCTCCCCTGTTCTAACTTTCTGATCACTTAAAACTCATTTATATAATGCCACTTCTTGCATCCAGCTTTTTTTCAGCCCCCAGAAAGTACATTTTAACTTCCAAATTTCTAAGTGTAAGCTTTTAGTGAGAACCTCTTGGAATAGGACCAGCCCTATTTCTGCTAATCAGTACCCAATAGAAGAGCTTCAGTTTTTCTAAGAGTCGTTCCTTACCTTGTTTCTCCAAATGCGCTGTTTTCCTTGTGTGAATGAGCCTGTCAGTGAAGTTATGATTAACCCATGTTCTGCATTACAAATTTATCTTGAGTTCGCTTCTTGTTATTACAAATTGAATACCCCAGAAAATGGTTAAAGTTCTCAAATATCTTAAAGGCCAACTTTCTCTTGAGTCGTTTGGTGACAGCTACAGTTGCCTGAAGCGTTAAAGCTGATGCCTCACAGCTTAGCTGAAGGAAGCTGAGACGCACGGTGTTTTCAACAGAAAAGACCTTGACCTTGGAAATAGCTTTTGTGCTTGTCCTCCAGGGACTGTACTTGTGCATCTGAAGGTGCAAAATTTCCTGGGTGACAAGAGTGGGGTGGATCAGGAGGGGCTGATGGGTGAGACTTACGGGGTTCATGATAACAGTTGACATCAGGGTATGTGTGGCTGTTTTCTTCTTCTAATATATTTTACCTCTGAGGCCAGAGGTTTGGATGACTTTTTAAATACCTATTTTAGGTGTAGTTTAAAAGCACATATCTTTGTCAGTAAGCCATTTAGCTAGAAGCTTTCTTTAACTCTGTAGTTAAATACACCATGTGGTGACTTGCTAGGAAACCTAAACAGAGTTGATAAGAGCTAGGTAGGCCTGCCAATATCTTTATATAAAGAGAACTTATTTTCCTAAATTAGAAATCTATCTAGAGACAGCACATCCTCCTTTTCTTGAGAGGAAGACCTCCTGACTTCAGATTTCGGAAACTCAGTGATTTTTTTGTCAGCTCTGTTTTGCATATCTGATTACAGACTACTTAGAGGGCCAAGTGATTTTTAAAAGTGGAATCCCTGAAATACACTTTGGTCAGCCCCCCAACTGCTTTTTTCATAGCTTTTAGGTTTTGTCTTGTACTGAGTAATTAACTTGCTCCAGGTATGTGCTCTGTCCTTGTTGCTAATTCTGTCTACTGGGAAATAGTCCACTTCTTACCTCAGGTTCCAAAAGTCCCCAAAATTAAAACAACCCCTGTGATATTGCAAAAGCTAGCCTGCTCCCTCCAGAAAGCTACTTCTCTAAAGGCTCAGGCAACCTGCTTTACAGTCAGCAGTGAAGTAACAGCGGAGACACAATCAAATAAATTGGTGTTAGCAGCTGTAAGGCCTGGCTCCCTGTCCTGTAAAGCTGCCTCTTGCTCTGAGGATCTCTAGTGCTGCGAAAGCAGCCTCGTGCACATGAGCTCCAGCAGCACTGTAATTATGGGAAAGAAGTGATGGCTGTAAAGATATCACCCAAGCATCTCCTGCTGGCTAACACTTCTTGATTTGATGGTGGGTCACGCTGGGGAGAAAATGTTTTGGAAAACAAAGGGTACAAGACACTAATTGATCTCTAAGTCCCTTTACCACTTGCTCTTTCTCTTTAGTTAGTTTCACTGGCTGTTTCTCCTCCTCAACAAAGTAGCTGGAGCCACTGCACCCTTCACCAGCAGCTGTGGAAGGAATTACACATATATGCTGTTTTATCCATTGTGGTAAGGGTTCTTTTAAAATACACCAGGAGAAAACATCTGGGCTCACATATTCCACATCAAACATGAATGGATGTCTAAGGAAAAACTTTCAGCAATTCATTCAGCTTTCTCTGAACAGTCAGACTGTTTTGTGGAGTCTGCCATCATGTAGAGCCCTCCCATCTGGCTTATCCTTTTGGTGTAGAATTCTGCTCTGTTCTCTGGATTTGGCCGCTCTAAATATCTGTAGTGACAGAACCTAAAACTGGTATTTTTGTGTAATTTAGAAAACTTCCAGATGTCTGACAGACTGTTAAAGAGGTGAGGATATGTTATAGACCTAGAAATACACAGTACTTTTGGGAATAACAACAGAAAACCTATTTCAATTTTCTTCTCCCATTTGGCAAGACTCCAAGCATCTGCTGTCCAAGAACATCAACTTTTTATAGCAAATTGGTATAGTGAAACAGAATAGGTCCAATTTTCTTATTCCCTTAGTGATGAAATAAAAACCCCCGAAAAATTGCTACCAGATAAGAGAAGGTAATGAGAACTGTGAGGTCAGATTTATGGTCCTTGTAACACATCTCTGGTAATAATACAGGCATCACATTAGATTTTATTTAAAAAATAACAAAAACACTCCTATTCATTTTTTCCTCCCTTAAAATAAGTGAAAATTGGGATAAGCAAGGAACAGATTGTCCGTCTCGCATTTTGGGCTATGTTTGTTTGCTGGGTTATCCACACTCTCTAGAGAAACATTTTTTATCTGGTGCTGAGGCTGGAAAGGGCTTGAGCCCCGAGGAAAGGCAGGGTAAAAACTCTTTGGGCACAGCTAGCCGCAGTCATCTTCTAATCAGCAGATCTCTGATCCTGAGGCAAGTTTCCCCTGCTTACAGCTGTCTCTCCAAATTTCCCTGACGTTAGGAAGTAGACAGGGATCTGTGCCTCACAAGTGACCAGGAGGTCTGCTCTCCAGCCACCAGCAGGGCAGGCAGAGGCAGCAAAGAGGCGAGGGGCTCCTGGGGCACACTGGGTGTTACAGCAATTTCTTGAGCTCGTTGTAGGGATTTGCCAGAAGGTTTCAGCAGTGAAGGCAAAACAAAGCAAGCTGGAAGCTGGCTGGTTCGACAGAGGAGCAGAAGAACGTAAATGGTGCAATTTCTTCATGTGGCAGCAGTTAAGCCGTTAAGGACAAAGAGTACCAAACCTATTCCTTAAGCCATGCCTTTCTGGAACTGCAGCTGAGGCCAATGTTGTAGGGGAGCACCAGGCTTCAGGTAGTAGCAAGAGACACAAGTATCACTGATTCCAGCGGGGCAGGCAAGTGTCAAGAGTGTCTGGGGACAGTTGCTGTCTGACCTTGAGTTAGCAGCAAGATGTCTTGTTGACCTTCCCTTGAGGAAATGATGTGGGGGGCTGTTTGCACCCTTCAGCTGCAGTCTGAGGAGGAAATTATTGGGAGCTGCCAAATCTGGTAGCCAGATGGAGGTGAGATTGCTTCTGCAGCCCCATGTCCCCAGCAGCCAGGCTGAGCAGGCATGTCTTGCAGGCACACAGGGATTTGTGAGGACTTACAGAGCACAGTTCCCTGTCTCAAACCCTTTTAAGGCCACGGAAGGACTTTGCCATGAGATAAGCACAGAAGGGAACAACAGGATTGCACTAAGTCCAGGCCTGGCAGAGACAAGATCTGGTTTGTGTGGTTAAACATCCTGGGAAATGCATCCAGACAAAAATTCCCACTGTTGGCAAACTGTGTACAGAAGCAACTGCTCGTACACCTATCACCAGACAAACCAAGTTCACCCCAAGTTATGGGACAGATGGCATCTGCGACCAGCCAGTGCTGGTGCTCAGACACACAGAGGCACACTTGGGATCTCTCCAGCCACTGGCCTTAGACCCACAGCCTACCCAGTAAATGCTCCTTGGATCCTCTACTCTCCAGTGCCTCTGGCACACAGCATGCAAAGATGTGTCTGAGCCAACCTGCCAATGCCACAGTCTCTCCAATAACTGGTTTGGGTTCCTGATCCCTCCAGCAGCCAGCTCTCAGACCTCCTGGTCTCTCTGCTGTCCAGCCCATACTTCTGGCTGCTGCAAGACCTGCCTCCCGGGAATCTCACCCTGCTCCATCTCACTCCATGTTTGCCAGTGATTACACAGCACTCTACACATCTGGGCATGCCTGCAGGTCTGCCAGTTTCTCCAGCTGCTGGCATTCCAGACAAAGGGTTCTTCATGGTCTCCTAGCCTGATCACTGGTGCTTGGGCCTCCATGCACACAGAGCAGAGAGCCCCTCACCCAGGAAAATAGAAATGGAGTTTAATGAGAAAACAGGACAGGCTATTGCGATCAGGCACAGGGCACGGCCAGAGAAGTGTGCTGAGCAATTACCTGTTTGCACATAATCGGCTGCTTTTATCCTATTTCTTGGGGAGTTTTGCCACCCTTATTTCTCTGAAACCCCCTTGATCCCTCACTGTTCCTCCCTTAAAACCTGTAGTTAGTCTTGCAAAATCCCCATGTGCTCTTCCCTGGCATGCTTCAATGAATCCCACGTCCCTTAAGGCAGTAACACCCCCTCAGTCTGTAAGGCGATCCAGAAGGGCTCTCCCACTGAAACTCATCTTGATGACAGGTTTCATACCAGGACAGTGGACTGAGCCTGGCAATAGCCAGGTCAGGGTACTCCTCTCTGTCTGATTAGGATATTGGTGTTTGGCTGCTTGTCATCACTCTTCTGCGCTCCTTTTTGTTGGTGGAGATGTGTTCTGATAGCAAAAATATTAAATCTGGATAAGTCAACTTGCAGAACTCTTGTAGGAAGGCTGCACATCCACAGCTGTCCTTGCTGTTAATGGGAGGTGAAGCTAATTAAAATTGCTTGGGGCTATTGCCAACAAAATTACATGGAAGCACTGTATTCATTATTTAGTAAGCTTTGCACTGTAAACTCTACCACATAACCTCACTGTTATAAATCATATTACATTCAAAGAGCAGCTAAAAGGGCTTGGGTTTTGCCATATGCTCATTTCTCGTTTGTTTATTTCTTATCTCATGAAGCTATTTTTGTTTCATACTCCTAAATTAAAACCGAGTTGGCCCAAGGATGTCAATTCGAAGTTAATGATTAAAAATCCCCCAACAATAACAGAGTAAGGAAAATGTAAAAAAGCAGGACAATGAAAATTATTGGTGAAGTTAGATATAAATCCTGGTATAACAATAACAGAGTAAGGAAAATGTAAAAAAGCAGGACAATGAAAATTATTGGTGAAGTTAGATATAAATTCTGGTATGCTGTGTAGTAGCAAGATGGGAAGTTGTAACTAATTGCTGCTGTTGTTCACCCCACATTTCTGCTTTATCAAAAGAGCAAAGATTTACAAAAAATATATGAGCCCAAAACATCCTGTCAAAATAATCTTACATGAGAAACCAAAATAATATTTATGCAAAATGTCTTATCAGCTCAAGGATATGGGTGATGGGAGATTTTAACTTGCTGTATCTTCTGATGGAAACTGAACACAGTGAAGAGGAGGCAGCCTAGGAGGTTTCTGGAGAACCTCCAGAAGAAATGTGGAAGATAAATTCCTATTGCAGCTGGTAAATGAGCCTACAGGGATGAGGTCCTGTTACACCTGCTGTTTACACACAGAGAAGGGCTGGTGGGAGATGTGGTGGTCAGAGGCTGTTTTTGGCACAGTGACCATGAAATGACAGAGTTTTCAATCCTAGGTGAAGTAACGAGGGGCATCAACAAAACCTCTATCCTGAATGTCCTGAGAGCAGACTTTGGGCTGTGCAGGACACTGGTTTAGAGAGTCCCTTGGGAAACAGTCCTTAATAACAAAGGGGTCCAGGAAGGCTGGACATACTTTTGAAAGAAAATCTTAAAGGTGCAGGAGCAGGCTGTCCCTTTGTCCTGAAAGATGAGGCAGTGGGGAAGAAAATCAGCCTGGTTTAACAGGGAGCTTTTGCTGCAACTCAGGGTAAAACCAGAATTTATGACCTTTGGGAGAAAGGGCAGGCACTCAGGACGAATACAAGGATGCTGTTAGAAGATGTACAGACAAAACCAGGTGAAAGCTTAGCTAGAACTCAATCTGGACACTGCTAAGAAAGATAATAAAAAGTTTTTTTATAAATATGTGAACAATAAAGAAAGAGCCAAGGAAAATCTCCATCATTTATTGGATGCAGGGAGGAACATTGTCACCAAGGATGAGGAAAAGGCTGAGGTGTTTAATGCCTTCTTTGTCTCAGTCTTTAAAAGAAAGACTGGTTATCCTCAGGGCAACCAGCCCCCTGAGCTTCTAGACAGAGACAGGGAGCAAAACAGATGCCCTGCAATTCATGGGGAAGTAGTTAGTGACCTGCTGAGCCACTTTGACACTGATAAGTCTGTGGGACCAGATGACATTCATCAGAGCATCTGAGGGAGCTGGAAGAATTGCCACACTGCATCATTAATCATCAGTCCTGGTTAATGAGGGAGATCCCAGACAGTTGGAGATTAGCAAATGGGACACCCATCTGCAGGACAGGTCAGAAGCAGGATCCAGAGAAGTACAGGCCTGGGGAAGGTTGTGGAGCAGACCATCCTGAGTGCAATCACATGGACAGGACAGCCAGGGGATCAGGCCCAGCCAGCACAGGTTTAGGACAGGCGGTGCCTGCTTGACCAACTTGATCTGCTTATATGAGCATGTGATGAGGGAAAGGCTGTGGATATGTCTACCTAGACTTCAGTAAAGCCTTGGTTGCTGTCTCCCACAGTATTCTTCTGAGAAAGCTGAAAATCCATGGCTTGGATGAGGGCACTCTTTGCTGGGTGAAAAAGTGCCTGGATGGCCAGGCCAGAGAGTCATGGTGAGTGATGCCATATCCAGTTGGAGGCTGGTCACTGGTGGGGTTGACCAAGGCTCAGCATTTGGGCCAGTCCTGTCTAATATCTTTATCAATGATCTGGATGAGGAGGTCGAGTCAGTAAGTGCAGATAACACCAAGTGTTGACATGCTGGAGGGTAGAAGGCTCTGCAGAGGGATTTGGACAAACTGGATTGACGGGCTGAGGCCAACACTATGAGGTTCAATAAGGTGAAGTGCCTGGTCCTGCCCTTGGGTCACAACAACCCCAGGCAGCGCTGCAGGCTGGGGCAGAGCGGCTGGAAAGCTGCCGGTGGAAAAGGACCTGGGGGTGCTGATTGACAGCGGCTGAACATGAGCCAGTGGGTGGCCAGGTGGCCAAGGAGGCCAATGGCTTCCTGGCCTGTGTCAGGAATAACGTGTCTAGCAGGAGCAGGGCAGTGATTTTCCCCCTGTACTCAAGAGCTGTGAGGCCTCAACTCAAATCCCGTGTCCAGTTCTGGGACCTCACTACAAGAAGGACATTGAGGTACTGGAGTGGGTCCAGAGAAGGGTAACAGAGCTGGTGAAGGGTCTGGAGAGTAATGTCCTATAAGGAGCAGCTGAAGGAGCTGGGATTATGTGGCCTGGAGATAAAGAGGCTCTGGGGAGTCCTTTTCACTCTCCACAACTCCCTGAAAGGAGGTTGTAGCAAGGTGGGGGTTGGTCTCTTCTCCCAAGGGACTAGTGACAGGACAAGAGGAAATGGCCTCAACTTGCGCCAGGGGAGATTCAAGTTGGACATCAGGAAGAATTTTTCCACAGAAAGGGTGTTTAAGTATAGGAACAGACTGCCCAGGGAGGTGATGGAGTCCCTGGCCCTGGAGGTGTTCAAGACACGCCTGGACGTGGCACTGAGTACCATGGTTTAGTTGAAATGGTGGTGGTCACTCAGAGGTTGGACTCAATGATCTTGGAAGTCTTTCCCAACCTCAGTGGTTCTATGATTCCATATTAACTTTGCACATAGGACCTTAATGTTCCAAATTTGGCAGCAGGGAGGTTTAATTCCACAGTATAAAATCAATGTACTTATATGTACACAAATTGTCAATACACCCGGAGGACGGTTTCTAATGCAAAGTTTTGATTGGAAAAAATGTGGAAACTTATTCTTCGTTGCCTGTCATTTTCTAAATGTCTAACTGATTTTCTCAAACTGCTTTTAATATATGTATCCATGCATATGTTTTCTTCCTTCTCCAGACTGTTCTGTTTTGCAGTAAACCCTCACCCTGATTTATGGTTTTCCATCTGGGAAACCATATGAAATAACCATGATTCAATACTGAATTGTTTCTCCCTCTGCTAGTAATGTGTTTTGCCCAGTAACAGGTTTGACCAGCATAACCACTGGGGGAGGAGGAGTAGGCAAGTGGTGGAAAACCCTCTGTTACTTTTTTTTTTGGTAATGCGTGTGTGTGTGGTTTTTTGTTTGTGTTTGGTTTTGTTTTGTTTTCTTATTTTTGTTTGTTTGTTTCTATATTTTTTGAGACGTTGCTCAGGTTGATCTAAAAACCGTGTGTAAAAAATATTTTCTCTCAAGGAGAAAGAGTGGGAAAACCATTCTTCCTTCTTCGTGTATTCCTAGTTCTCTTTTTACATATTTTGGATTCCAGATACTTGCTCATGTCTAGAATGTTGCCTGCTCTCCTTTATAGACAAGATGAACTTGTTTCACTAGAGTAAACCCAAGATGAAGTGGCATAAATATAATGGTGGAAAATAATGGTGAGTGCTGAGGTAGGAACAGGAAAGCACTTCTCATTGTCAGCCTTTTCTATGGTCATTTCAGGGAGCACTGAATCATTCAGTTTACATAACTCTGAGGATAAAGGCTTTGCACAGAAATTACCTTGCATCTCATATGAGCTAGTGTAGTCCATGCTCTCTCTCTCTCCTGTGCTAATTCTGGGGGAGGGGAGAAGACCACCAGACACATGATATTCCAAATGGTTGAAAAACTTCAGAAGAAAAAATTGCCCTTTCCCTTTTTTTGCATTAGACCTCATGAAACTTACGTGGGCTTTTGTACACACTTTGCTTGTGCCCTTGATGCCTAAAAAGGCCAACCTGGAAACAGAGACTAGACAGGAGTAAGGGAATAAAGGTGGATATTTATTTGAAAGGCCTTCAGAGGCACACCCTGGGCAGGCCAAAGGCTACACCCAAGATGGATGACAAGTCACGAGTTCTTCACACTGTTATAGGTTTGGTCCATTTGCATATCAGCATAAATTTGCCAATTAAACTTTAGCTAATGATGTGACTGCCCCTCAGCTTGCCCCTCTTCTCGAGATGCTGGTTTACACATTTTGGGCCTAGGATGGTCTGGGTGTCCTTGGAGAGCAAGCCTGGAGAGGCTTTGTTATGTTTATCTTAGCATGAGAGAACAGCAGCTAACAGGCTGCAAGGCAGTTCAGAGTTACACATTAGGAATACAGAATTTTGAAAAATATACAGGCTAAACCCTAAGGCATCACCCTTCTGAGTCCTGAAGGTCAAGAGCATCAGATTTCCTTTAGAAGGGAGTGTTTGAGGTGAGCTACTGGTCACTCAAATTCTTCCCCAGGAAGAGTTCAGAAGTGGGAGTGCACTCACTTTCTCCTGGTCATGGAAATGGGTTCCCTTCCTCTAGCCCTCTCCTCCCTTGGGGAGATTATCTTTGTGCCTTCCTAGTCTGTTTGGCCAGTCTTTCTTGTTGGTGAGATAACAACAGTAGTTTCACAACAATCGCTGTGTTTACTTAGGCCTTTACTATATCCACTGAAACCTGTCAGCTTCAGGCTAAAGAAAAGAACAAGTCAAGCAGCTGATCCCAGCTGCTTAGTGATTCTCCAGCCATAGCCAAACCAAGCTTAAAGATGCCAAAACACAACCCAGTAAGTCCTGACAGCAGAGTCATCACTCAGAAAATGCAGATAACACAGCCCTTATATCAATAACAACCCTGATCTACTGGCTTACATCTTCTTTGACAGAGATTTTTGTTCTTGGTTTTCGTTCTTGGTTTTCCTTCTTGCCATTTCACCTGCAAAAGAAGGGCTCAGTCAGTAATCTAGCTAACTATTAGGTGGACTGATGCCCTTGGGAGATGTGAGTAGCAGGTTTGGCCACCAAAGAAACCCCCAAAGATGAAATTGAGTAGTTAGAGAAAAGTAGAAGAAACTTTTTAGGGTTTGAAGGCAGAAGTTCTCATCAAGAGAGCTAAAGAAACATGAGGAGGATGCTAGGTAGAGCAAGAAGGAATAATCTAATTTATGGGTAGCCAAATGACTGCCTGACAGGTGCAAAAGCAATTTAGCAGATTGTGGGATGTTTCTTATGTGGAAAGGCCTGTCTTTGGGGACGTGCAGCTCTTCCCACAGCAATTGCATCGGGAACAATGTCAGAAAGAAGGTATGACAGAGGACTGTCATCAGCAGAGGCATCCATTGCATGCTAAGGCAGCGATCTGTGTATTAAATATACAGAAAACTACAGTGCATAAAGCAGCAGGTAGCTTGATGTGCCACAAAAATCCAGATAAATCTTTGCCAATTAAGTAAACACATCCCTGAAAGTCATATGGTCTGCTGCTCTACCCTTCTGCTGGGTTAATGCTATCTTACAGAGGTGTATAAACTACTGGTAGGAAATGTCTCTGTCACAGAGGCAGCAACAGATGCCTATCTTAAGACCACCACAGTTCACAAGGGACAGCTTACAGCCCTGAATGTAGATGGAGAAATAGGCAGATGTATCCTAAAGAGTGGGGTAGGTTCCATGATGAATAAAATCCCCTTGGCCAAGAGCGTTCATCCATTCAGCGTGGGGGATCTGAGGGTAAACTCAACTTCAATGTCTTTCCATGTCAGCTATGTCAGGAAAGAACAGAACAGTCTCATGTGGTGTAGCAGACAAACCTCATGATGGGAGTCAAATGAGGCAGTGGATTTTGAGGAAAGCACTTTTTAAATAATAAGCTGGTGACGGGAATTAACAAAGCTAAAAGAAGGCCTAAAGATTTTGAATGAAGATTGCTGATGACCTCTTAATGCATCGAACTTCTTACCCAAGGGAGAGGGCGATGCTTTCCTAAGGGACAGTTCAAGACTGGACAGAACTTTAGGAGGAATGAATGGTCTCCATAAATGTCTTTACCTTTGTTAAGCTGTTAAACACATTTTTTAACTTCCATGATAAACATGAAGTTTGTAGTATAAGTAAAAAAACCCAGCAGTTCCTTTCTTCTCTCCACCTTAGGTTTTCTTACATAAGTACAAAGACTGCACTGTAAACACAGATCCCCTGTAGGAATAGCAGAGGGGAAAAGTAAGATGAAGAGTCCTTATTTGCATAACTAGTGTAGTACCAATAATGTAACAGTAATGAAGGTAATATAACAGCTATTTAGAACAGAGTAAAAGAACTGAGCATCAGTAAAAGGAAAGCATTATTCCAGAAGAGAGATAAATTAATGAGAAACATCTTTTCATCATTTTGAATATACCCCATTAAATTAATTTGAGCAAGGTTGTCTAAATTCTGATATGTTCATAAATATTTTTGTGCATACCAAGCTGAACTAGGTCCTGAAAGAAAGAAAAATGCCTTCCTAGACTCTTTCTCTATATGCAGCCAGAGCAGCAGGGTATTCATCAAAGCCATAAACAAAGTGCATAACCAGAGATTTAATTCTTGGAATTACACTTGGCTACAAAACTTCCAAAACCATGTGAAGAAGGCCTTTATGTTAAGTGTCTTACTGTAGCTTTAGAGTATGATGAAGTAAATTAATTCAAGGAAGTTATTATTGCTTGCAGTTTGCCTGTGATGAGAGCTGGGACTGCGTTTTCTTTTTGGAGCTTGGATTTTAATCTATGTTAATATTCACATCAACAGGGTAAGTTAATGAGGCCCAAGCTCATTTTATTATCTTTCATCTGACTGAAGCTCTAAGCTTCTACCCGCACAGCCTGGGATACGCACTCTGCATGCTGGATGAGGAGAAGCAGTTTATTCTTGAGCATTTGTACTGCACAGACACGAGTGCTCTGTGGTTGGTGTTCTCCATATGGGAAAGTTAATTTTATTTCTGTCTTGCTTGAAAACAAACAAACAATAAATCAGCAACATAAAAAAAAAAAAGGCAAAAACCAAGGGGTATGAAAAGAAATGCAAGCTGCCTGCGAGGTCTGAAACAGAGCTGGGTGTGCATGTTTTTCATTGTAGAAGACAATGAGGGTTGATGATTGCTGACGTACACTGGGAAAAAAATAGAGCTTATTTGAAAGGAGGCTGTATTAAAATAGTCACTTTTGGATTCTTGAAATTATTTTTACCACATTTGGGTCTCCTGAAGTGTTCGCTTCTCATGATTTCTCAAGTAAGAACTGACAGCCTTTTCAGAAAGATTTGAACATCTCAGATGTTCCAGCATCAGTAACAACTGCACAAAGAACAATGGAAAAGGCACGTGGAGTTAAGATGGCAAACTGGATGAAAAGAAAAAAAAAAAGGAAATAAAGATGAAGTGTGAAACTGTGCAGCTTTTCTGGATGTTGCACTGTGGAAAAATTTGGTTTGGAGCAGATCTGTCTGGCTACTGAATGTCCCAGCCACTCTGCCTGCAGGAGCACGGGGTGCTGGAGCAGAGATGGGCAGGTCCAGGAGGATGAAGGAGAAGTTTCACCTTCTTGGTAGTTTCGAAAAGACTCAGTCAGGAGACTTTGCTAAAGTCTGGAAGAAGAGAGGAATAGTTAATCTTCCTGCCATGGGATCAGGTTAGCACAAAAATTCAAAGCAAACTTCTTTTGAGAGGAATGGATGGGCAGCTGACACAACTGCTTCTGTCCCATGGCGAAACAAGCAACTTGCTGCTCAGTGGGGGGAGATCACAGAATCACAGAAACATTTAGATTGGAGAAGATCTCTGAGATTATTGAGTCCAGCCTTTGACTGAACACCACTGTGTCAACTAGACCATGGCCCTGAGTGCCATGTCCAGTCTCACCTTGAACACCTCCAGGGATGGCGACTCCACTACCTCCCTGGGCAGTCTGCTCCAATGCTTAACAACCCTTTCCATGAAGAAATTCCTCCTGATGTCCAACCCGAACCTTCTCTGGCACAGCTTGAGGCGCTGTCATCTTGTCCTGTCACTGGCTGCCTGGGAAATGAGGCTGACCCTCACCTTGCTACAAACTCCTTTCTGGTAGTTTCCGATGCCTTTGGCTGCATCAGTTTGTCACTCTTGCTACTGAAATGCTGTGTTACAGACCAATTAGATAAATGCCTTTAGATGTCTTTCCATCCCCATTAAAATTTTTCTTGTCCCTAATAGGGGCAGTTTTATGTAAAATGAGAGTATAGTATAGAGCAAAATGGGATGGATGGAAGGGCAGGTTAACACAAGGCAATAAAAAGTCTATGGAAAATTCACATGTGCAAGCCTGAATTTCAGAGCTAATTCTTCACCTTCAAAAAGTTACGCGCCAGCTTTTGCAGAGATGAAGGCGGCTTTAATTAGCAGTGAGCAAAAGGGCCCCGGTGGGTGGAGCAGGCAGGCTGGATCCCAGGTTGTGACAGCCCAAATCAGCTGCTCCAAGATAACTGAAAGCTGTCCTCTAACTCAATGGCCCATTAAATCTGGGATGTGTTTACTTGATTTTGTTTTGAAATTATTTTCATTTGTCTCAGTGAGATATGCTCGAAAGTTTTGAGCTGTAGCAAGTTCTTATTTGTTTGCATGGATTATGCTGGAACAACTCATGCGTTTTTTCCACTTTGCTGAGCTTCACTCTCATCATAAATTGCTTATTTAAGTTCAAATGTCAGTTAATTCTTAGGTAAATAGATTCTTGTATTTTAAAAATAAAACAAAGCAGAAAATAAAGAAGGTTTTGGGAGAGAAAAGACTGAAAGGTTCTCAAAGAATGGGGATATTTATAAGAGACATATTCTTTATCACACAGCAGTATGACAGATGTTCAGCTGTACTTTCAGCTTGGAGAGTTCGTAATCTCAAAGGAAAATTCTGTGGAGGCCTCTGAAAACAATAAACTATGTGTACGTACGAAGAATAATGAAATATGCCCTCTCCCCACTCCCTGACTAAGGCAGTCTGGTTAAAAAAACTGTTCCTTTGTCTGTAAGAACCAGTGTGCGTAAAATTTTCATAAGGATTGGTAATTCGCAAGCTTCACGCTCCTGCAGCCTTTCAGTTATAATGAATGCCTGGAAACAGCTTAGGATATTGAGGTACTGAACTGCATTTCAAACTTTGAGCCTGCTAGAATCCGAGGTCAAAATTTGGAGGAAAGTTGCTCCCATTTTAGCTACTAGAAACACCGAAGCAGTTAGTGACGGTGTTGGCTTCGTTTCTGACAATTTTAACAGCTTTATTTGTACAGCCAGCTTTCTGGGATGACAGTGACTACTATCTTTTGCTTGGGGTGCTCGTATCTGATGCTGACATTGATGTACCTTCCTCAGAAGTGATTGCAGCTGAATCCCTTGTTCATTTTCATCTCTATGACTCTCAAGCCGCCTTCTTGTACGTGTGTGTTGGTTGTTTTGATATTTTTCCCCTTTTCTCCCATTAACTCTTTTGCTTTTCTCAAATAGTGTCTTCCAGTGACATAAGTATGAGCCAAGGCAAACTGAAGAGGATTTCTTTCCAGTGTTGAGTCAGGATGAGTTGTGGGGCTTATGGAATTCTTAATTTGAAGATCTAACCCTTATCTTGTCACCCTCCCTCTGTAACCCCAGAGTGAAGTTACTGTCCTTGCTCCCCTTGTTATTAGTGTCCTTCACCCACCACTCATCACAAGGACAGTCAATGTATTTGGAAATGTGAACGCCTTCAGGATGAGCAACTAACACATTTCTTTCTTTTACCTTTCTTGAGGAGAAGCTGATCCATGCTCAGCAATTTGCTCTTCTCAGCAGGTCTTAGAGGCACCTCTATCTGCAGATGACCCTCTCACTCAGGCAGGTGGTTCTAATACCTTTTCAGGAGATATTGCTTTTATCTCCTGAACTGCTCAAGAGATGACTTTCACCTCTACTGTTTTGTCTGTGTCTCTCTGCTTCAGACACAGGCCTAGTAGGAGAAAAAGGGAAGGGTTTCTCAGGTTGAACAGTTTTGTTCTCTGGAGCAGTAAGAGCTGTCCTTGTGGCATGTCATACATGATGTGTCCAAAGTAAAAGGAACACAACGTATCCCAAAGAGGGATGTTTGTGTTCTGGAGAACGCTTTGCTCTTACAAAACTCATGCTGGTTTGTATCACCAGTTGATAACCCACTTAATCATGTGGAGTAGTTTTATGCCAGCTAGCTTTTGGTGAGGATGTGAGGTTCCTCCCTCCCATAGAAGAGGTGTAGCCATCCCTCTGTCTGCTGGGAGGTGTCCCTGGTATTTGGGGATACTGGAGTATCCTTAGGCAGGGCACAGTAGGAGCCATTTGGGTAACAGTACAGCAGAGCATTTTATGAAGACAAAGCCATGCGAATGTTTTCTTGCCTGCTCTTTTCCAGTTTTTTATTTCTGGATTATGCTCCATCTTCCTTTCAAACAGGGAATGTTCAGCTGCAGAGGCTCAGGATTTTTCAGCAGAGTAGGCCAGGGCCGAGGAGAATTAATTGTGAGCTGGGGATGACTTGTGTGTTTATGTGTTTGGAATGATTCTTTCTTTTAAATGCTTGACAAATTCCCAAAGCAGGAGGTAGCATGGGTGTCTCTGCCTTGATGCTCATGGTGTTTTCCAAGCCATTAATGCTGAGCTGCTTATACTTTCTCTGCGTCCTGCCAGCGCTCTCTGCAACACACACATACACACTCCGTGCTCCACACCTGCCCCCTATTTTCTAGTCAATTTGACTTGCCAGAATGGACAACTTCAGATCTGAGGGATGATTTGCTACCAGTGGCAGCTCCTCTGCTCAAGCAGGTATCCTGCATTGCTGAGGGCAGTGGTATGTAGGTGGGTAGGTGGGTGATGTGACCCCTGAGGTGGTTGCAGCTGTGGGCTGTAGATGTAATTGATACTTTTCGTAGCTTGTGTTGCACCCATTGCATGTGAGCACAGGATCAGTTCTGGTCAAAGCCTGTGTTTGCCGACTCGTGAAGGTGTCCTTTCTCCTGAAGCTCAAGGTCATGTGAGCTCCTTTTTGCTGTGCTCCTTTCTGTTAGTGAGCCAGCCCAGAGGCTGCTTGCTGTTGGTACCTACAGCTTCTGTCCTCAGATCTATTTGACCTTTACTGAATTTAGCCTCAAAAGTTCAGTAATTTGTTTAAATCCTTGTGTGATGCTTACCTTTGATGGGCATCCATCAAAAAAAAGAAAGTAGCAGCCACTTTCTTCGGGGCAGTGAAGGACTTTCTCAGTGTTTGGAGATGCCTCTTCCACCTTTCTCCTCCCATGTGTCCTTCCCTCTTTCCCTTCATTTGGTCTACTTCAGCACTTCATCATCAAGGGATGAGGTTTAAACCAGCTGCAGTTTGCAAAGCTGGTGGCTCAAAATGTCTGCAGGTTGTCTGTGGCAACACCAACATGGTGGTACTGCCACCCAGGGTCGCCCTTGCCAGCAGCTTGGTCTCTCCCTTCCCCACCTCTTCTGATGCATCTCTAGACCCTCTATTGATCCTCTGCAATGTCACTGAGCGAGAAGTGACAAGCACAGTAGTGCTCTCAGAGACCTGATCGACTCAGGAGGCAGAGTGCTCTTGAAAGTGCACTCATGAATAATATTCACACATATTAAAGTAATGGCTGTAAGTACTATTCACCATGTCAAGAGATGGAAAAGACAGTCAGTAACTGAGAACTGAACTCTGATAAAAATCATGATGCTTAAACCATTGTAATAAATCTGTCAGTCTTCTCAGACAGTGAGCAGAAAATCCCTATTAAACAAGTCAGTGACAGGAAGAGTCAGCTTGCTGAACAGGCAAACCAGCCCATCCTTTGGACTGTGATTTGAGAGCACAGTAAGCCCTGCTGAAATCCGTAGGGTGCTGTGGGAGTGCTGAGACAAGCCTTGCTGGGCTGGCTTCCAGCACCTAAGCAATCCTGACCAGAGATCAGCAGAAACCCTAATCTGGTCTTGGGGAGAACAGGCACACTGTGCTGAGACTTGTAATGAACAACCAAGTTCTGAAAAGATCAGAAAAGATTTGACTATCAACCTTTAAGGAAAGGTATTATATCTAAAGGAAAAAAAAAAAAAAAAAGGAGAAAAATGCTCTTTCCTTACCTTCATGATTTTATTTATTTGAAAGTAGTGCTGCAAGATTAGCAATCTTCCATAAATTCAATAGCAACTTTATGATTGTATAGGAAAGATATTTGTTGTGCCTGTGGAAACTCAATGGCTCAAGTAAAGTTGTTCCCCTGACATTTCCATCTCTTTTTTTTTCCATGACCCTTTAAAGCAATATTTCACTTTGTTCTGGTTTCCTATTATTCATGAGCAATTCTAAGTTCTTCACATCCTCCCACAATTTCTGGTTGAATATAGGTTTCACATTGAAGTTGTTCCGTACTTTTTTCCTTTCTTGAATGAGCTTTGATGTATCTGTTTGAGTTTCTCCTGCCATCTGGTATTCTGCACTGAGAGCCACGATCCACACTGTTAACTCCTCACTGGTATTTTCTCTTTTTGCATGTGTTCGGAGGGACTCCTAAGCTGCATCAGAAATCTACTGGAAAACCATTTGTGGTGGTTCTAATTCCCACATCTCGGGCTTTATGACATTTTGTGCTGACTTGAGGGTGCTCCCCTGTTGAAAAGCAAACAACTCAAAATGCTCTTCCCTGTCACTGTCTCCTTGCCCTACATTCCCACCCTCCTCCTGTTCTGCCATGCAGAAGAACCTGCTTTAAGACACAAACCCCACCATATGCACAAAACTGGATGGAGAGGCTTAGTGTTTGCCTTCATGAAGCAATTGGTGTTTATTCTCAGAAAATTCTCATTTGTTAATGCAGGGATTTTACTATTGAGCTGGAAGATTGGCTAAATTTCAATAACTTGTGTGAGATAGTAAAATATTTCTTTTTCTTCTGAATTCACATTCACTGTGGGGCTAGAGAGAACAGTGTGTGGGCTAAGTGTGGTTTGGATATAAATGTTCAGTACGTGTTTTGATTAGTTTCCCGATTGAAAAAGGTCTTAGACTTCACTCTTGGGTACTGCAGTAATTGTATTCCAGGGCAGAGACTCTTCTATCTATTATCTCCAAATGCAAACTGATCAGCTACTAGGATGTCTATTTTTATTACATATTACATTTTTATTAAAATGTGGTGTTGTAATGGGATTCCTCTTTCTCTGAGGAGGCTTTTATATATATACCTATGTTTATATATATACACACATACACTCATTAAAAATGATTTTGCTATGGGGGAAGAGGGCATTGAGTGCAAAAAGCTAAGTTTTATATATTTTATTCATAAAAACAGATTTGCAACAATTTATTAAAAATTGATCTCATGCAGTATAAGGTTATACAAGAAATTCTTAATTTACATTTTCTTCTGGCAGTTCCAGTCTAGTTTAAAGCATTTGTGCACTAACATCATTGGAAAATGCCATTGGGGCACAGCCTCTTCATAAATTTACAGTACATTTTTGCTGCAGTATAAAAGAACAGAAACATTAAATAGCTATATTCACTTGGTTGGTCTTGTTATCTGCAGTAAAGTAAAAAAAAATGTTATGGGAGAAACTACAGTATCATTGAGACAAAGAATGTACTGCATGGTTTAAACCTAGTAAACGTCACACAGTCAGTATTCACGAAGTTACAGACACACACACACACACACTCACCTCCAATGGTCCGATACTTCTGAATTATTCTTTTTGTCCTGCTAAGTTGGAATAATATTTCTACAGAGATCTTTGTGTATACATTATATACAATATCGTAATTTTCTCTTTTTAAAAATTAACATTCCTTTTAAAATAAACCAGGCCCTGATGATATTAATAAAGCAAGAGAATACTGTCAACACACATTGAGTGACAACATCAGTGTTTAGTGCTTAAACAGAGTAATGAGTTCTAGTTTATCTGTGTTTATACTTACATGGTTTTTTGTTCTAAAAGCTACAGATATTTCCATAACCTCTCTTACTGTATGTGCCAAGTGAAATATTTTGTGATGCTCCTGATTGCAAGATTCAGATACATATTCATGTTGGTTTTGGCCACTATGAGGTGTGTTTTATTTTTAATGGAGATTTATTCTAGCTTGTCAAAGCCACAGTTAATTCCCTCAGCTAATGAACCCCTTCAGCTGTGCTGCAGTCATTGCTGATTTGTAAACCTTTGTACGAATGTCATCCCAAAGGTTTGGTCTGAGGGGCACAGGTGCTGATCAAAGAAAACTGAGAGCCTAGTGGATGCTTCACACGGTTTTTTTTCTCCCCCTACTTTTAGCAAACAGCCCTGGCAGTGAGAGGACACATTTCCAGTCCCTTGAAAAAAGAAGCTGCACGTGTGTCTCACCTGTGCCTGAGGATTTGGCTCCAGAGCTGGTCCAGACGGTACACCACTATCGTTCCTCCTAATTACTTTGGTTCAGGGAAAGGAGCTAAAGTATAAAACCCATTGTTTTTTCACAGTCCTTTCAGGATTCAGAGTAAATATTCTATTGGTAAATTTGATTTGTCCTCTCTCTTATCCGCTACAACTGTCACACGTACGCAGTTACGAAGCAAACATTGTGTATATTCACATCTGTGTGCCCTGCAGGCCTTGCCTGCAGCAGCAAAGTGCTGTGCCCTAATCCCTCCCCCCCAAGTCCACTAAATTAATTTTATTGTAATTATGTGTGACACAATTCAAACAAACTAGGAAAAACAATTCATCCTGTGGCATTAAGACTTTACTACCCATCTGTCCTCAGTGTCCTGAGTTATCAGCCCTAGGACTTTTTCAGACAGTTTAGTGTGTTATGGTTGGTGGTGTTTATTCTGAAGTAGGTGCAGAAACTTTGCTAAAAATGAAGATGCAGATGGTCAGCAGTCACTACCATTGCCCCTGGAGAAGGGTGAAGTGCTCTGCCTGCAATCAGCAGCTCTCCAGCTGGTGTCAGCTCAGAGCTGGAGCTTCAGGCTCTGCTTGTGTTACACATACAGCTGCAAGGTAAAGGTGACCCTGCTCACAGCACTGCAGAGTCTCAATGACACCCGAGGAATCATTTCTCACAATTCTTCTTTCCTACTAAACATCGTCCCTGAAATGAAAAAAAGCAAGACTAACCAGTGCAGAATGTTTCCAGCGATTTAACACAACTCTTGCAAAAATGAGTGTATCTATTCCAACATGGCATAGCTCAACCACTGCATTTTCCCTACATGGATACAGTATAGAATTGCATGTTCTCAGCAGCCACATAAAGCTCAGTGACATCTGAGTGTTTGTTTTTTATTTTTCCTAGTGTCTTTTTTGCAAGATCCGTATATCCCAGCCTCCTTGTTGCTAGTAGAAATTTTGGAAGAAACATTTTTCAGTGACTTCTAGGTGAAGAAATAAAAACTCCATGAATAAGGCTACAGATCAAACTCCTTGTGTCCTCCTTTGCTTTTTCACACGAGTTACGTGGGCACTCCTGTGACGAGGGCCTCAGCAGAAGTTCCTCTGCGTTAAGAGCCAATGTTACATGTTTGTAGCAGAGTTCTAGGTCAGATGTTTAGTCCAGTCATTGAGTGCTTAAAAGCAGTTCAGGAAGCACTGATTTCCCTCTCCTACAGCCCTGAAACCATCACTCGGAAGGAGGGCGGCACGTGTCTGTGCCGAGGGCTGGCACTGGGGCTTACGCACGGGCTGGCACAGCTGGCATCGACTCCTCCTATGGACGGCAGGTAGGCGTGGTGAAGGATGGGCAGCTGCAAGGACAGCCGGCGCTGTATGCTGCGGGAGAGACAGGGAGAGCAGCGTTAGCCAAGGGCCAAATGGAACACATTCCATGGCTGATGTGCTCCCAGGTTGCTGCCAGGGAGTTCTCTGTGCCTGCCGCTCTGACCGATAGCATTGTGCTTGCTCATGTCGAACTACGCCACCATGGTGTTAATTTCCCCTTGGGGAATTCTTCTGACAGGTTGGACATGGCAAAGGAAACTTAGTGTGCTTTCTCAGCATCCCACAACCTTCTGAAACTCCCAGGCACATTCAGGTTAATTGTTAGACTGCTGATACCAGTTTGCAAAGAGGGCCTACGGCTTGGTGATCTCCCACCCCTTGCAAAGCGATCTGCTGCCTTCAGAGCCCCGGCCAACTGCGCAGACACGCGCGAGGTCACAGACTGAGTTTCAAGCCACGCATCACTTAGCACAAGGATGTTAGCACTAAGGATGCCATTTTTGTTACTCCAGCCAAAGCAAACACAGGTGCATGGTGGGGGGGTGTTGGGACTGATGGCTTTTTCGTCTTTTAAGTAGCTCTTCTTTAAAGTTTGGGTCTGTGCTTTTGAGGTGATAGATGCTTCAGTCAGTGCTATTGGGACTGAGGAGTTGGCACTCTAAAATCAGCCCTGCCCCACACCCATACCAAAATTCAGTGTTCCTAAACCCAACATTCTGTGTCCATTTTTCCAAGGGGATTGACATCATAACAACTGGTGTAATTTTTTTTTTAATGGATACTAAATCATGCTCACAGGTATCCCATCTAAGCCCTTTCCTTGGAGAGCATGGTGCCATGAGAAAAGGGCTCTGCTACCCCTGTGCTGTGGGTATACCAGCACCTTTCACAAAATTAAAATCCTGTTGAGGTTTGCTAGTGTAAAAGATGTTTTCAGTAATTTTATCCTCAGGATGGCTTTGCATTTGGAGACATTCACCCTTGAAACATGGAGGCACTTTCTAAAGAGAAGAAAGATGTCAAAGTGACTGAGCTGAACTGAAGACTGGCTTTTGGATTTCAGAACAAAAATGCCCATAGAAAGTATTGTATCAGTATAATAGATTTTAAGTTTATGTTTGCCAGTTATCTGATATGACAGTGCATAGACAGGCATTTATAAGAGGTGTATGTTTGAAAGCTAGCTCTTTGGACAGCCTTTCTTATTCAAATGACATTTATTTGCTTGTGTTAGGTAGCAGAGAGACACCAAGGCATCCATTGCACTGCTTGGGGACCAAGCAATATAGCTTTTAAACTCAAACAGAGAGAAATGTAGTGTTGTTCTCTTCAGTTTCTTCACTACAAACTTTGGCTTGTTTATACAGAGGTGCAGGAGAAACAGCTGTTGTCTGCCTACCCGGGGAAACTCTTTCTCATTGTTTCTTCCCCTCAAACTCCCTTTAAAACTTTCATGCAATGTTAGTCCTCAGTGATGATCATTCTAGTGCTGGCAATGCGTTCCTGGGACTGAACAAAATCCATTCATTGTTATTTTGCTACTGTGCTCTACCCTTTCTGGTGCTACCAATGAAGTCATGCCTTGTTCCCAAGGAGTGCAGAGGTGGCATGGTTTGCTGTTTCCCTGTGCTGAATCCTTATGAGCCTGATGCTGTGGATTGTCATTCTGTCTCTCGTTGAGGGGTCAAATGCAGAATTGCCTGCACTTATTTTCCCACCAGTGGAAATGCTTACTTTGTTCAACTGTTATAGAGTTCTCAGTAAAGAGTTTTTTGAAGCTACTCCAAGAGAATCCAGTTGCATAATCAAGTGAATAGGATTTTTTTTCATCCATTTCAGTGTTAGCCATACCACAGACAAAGCATGTTTATTTAGCTATGCCAACAGTGGCTGCAGTGGGTGGCAAATTTTGCTTTAAATGTACTTAAAAGTTTACTTTCACTTGAAAACTTGGTTCCTGGAATTGGGGCAGAGAACTGTAGCCTGGAGCCTTGCACACAATTAAGAGTGTAGACAAAACTCATAGGGTGAAACATGAAACAAAACAAAACAAGCAGCAAAATCCAAACAAACCTGCTATTTTCACCTGAAATGAAAGAAAATCTTGTGCCTTGTCTCACTCTTTTTAGGGCTTCTTTTTTTCACAATATCAGTGATTTTCCCTTCTCCCACTCCTGTCACATTTTGCCTAGGCTTCGAGGGGAACCTTTGGTATCAATACAGGCTGGGGGATGAAGGGATGGAGAACAGCCCTGCCGAAAGGAAACTGGGGGTGATGGTGGATGAAAAGCTGGACATGACCGGGTTATGTGCACTTACAGCCCAGAAAGTTAACCATATTCTGGGCTGCATCAAAAGCAGCATGGCCAGCAGCGTGAGGGAAGTGATGCTGCCCCTCGGCTCTGCTCTGGTGAGACTCCACCTGGAATACTGCTTTCAGTTCTTCTCATAAGAAGAATGTGGACCCGTTGGAGCAAATCAGAGGGCTGGAGGATGTCTCCCATGAAAAGAGGCTGAGAGAACTGGTGTTTTTCTTCTTGGAGAAGAGAAAGCTCCAGGAAGACCTTACAGCTGCCTTCTAGTACTTAAAGGGAGCTTACAAGGCAGCTGGAGAGGGACTTTTTACAAGGGCATGGAGTGAGAGGATGCTGTGTGAGGTTTTAAACAAAAGAGGGTAGATTTAGACTACGTATAAGGAATGAATTGTTATGATGAGGGTGGTGAAACACTGCCACAGGTGGTTCAGATGCCCCATCCCTGGAAACATTCAGGGCCAAACTGGATGGGGATTTGAACAACCTGATCTACCTGAAGTTGTCTCTGCTTATTGCAGGGGAATTGGACTGGTTAAGCTTGAAAGATCCCTTCCATTATATCCCTTCCAAACCATTATATGACTATGAATTTGTTTCAAGCTGTCCATACTATATAGATATACATACATGTGTGAAAGAGTATATATGGCCAAGTATTTTGGAGAGGGAATGGTTGGTAGTAGTGGGTCTAAAATCATAGGCAGCCACTGAAGGAGAGAGAAAGGAAAGATGATTCTACACACAGAGCACACAGTCATCACGATTCTGTGTTAGGGCAAGTGTCCTCAGCTCTGTACAGAAATATCATTTATTAGGGAAACATAAAATCAGGTAAAACCTTGACTTCCGATGTCAATGCACACAGAAGTACAATGCAGTGCACATGGGAATGCACGATACCACGAGGCGGGCCGAGGCATTTGAAATATATTTTGGTTTTGTTATAGAAAATCACTAATAAGATCCATTGGTAAGTGGGGGGACTGAAACAAATTGCTGCAACAGTCAAACATCTGAAGTTCTGCGGGAGTGTGTAAACTGTGTCT
The DNA here is from genome assembly GCA_013400235.1 of Oriolus oriolus. Classification (NCBI taxonomy): domain Eukaryota; kingdom Metazoa; phylum Chordata; class Aves; order Passeriformes; family Corvidae; genus Oriolus; species Oriolus oriolus. The sequence continues at coordinate 754,374 of VXBT01006385.1, forward strand.
GAGCAGTCAGGGATTATTTCAGTTAATTCTGCAGCACATTTATATTGATTTTTAGCAGTGGCAGGGAAGCTGTAGAAGCCATAAAAGACTACAGTAAAGCAAGATCTACTAGGAAGTAAACTAACACTTCTAAACTCACCTTATTTTAATGATAGATTGGAGTAAGATCATAGATAGACTAATATAAACCACTCTCAGTGAAGAAACTGAGTAACAAAGGCCTGCTCATGCTGAGGCATATGGCTGCAATGCAACAATCCAGTCACAACCAACTTTTTTGAATGAGAATTTTTTGTCACTTAAATTAACATAGCTGGCTCCAGTTATGCTTTGAAATTATGCTTTGAAGGTTACAAAAAACCCTGCATATAGAAATAGTCTATTAAGGTTGCAAGTTTTAGTGGGGTCCCGCAGAAATCTGTCATCACCTCTGCTTAGGGATCTGGAAGACTGTTACATATTGTTGCTGTTAAAATGAGAATGGTATAAATTTTAATGGTGCCAAAAACTAATGACCTTCTGGATGTAGGTCACTGATGAGAAGGGACAACATGCAGGAATGAGGGTGCATAGGTGGATGTCTTTAAGGATCACAGAAGATAAACCATTGAATGTAGCCATCCTGCAGATAAGCTGACTGATGTGATCTTTAGATAAGTAAGCAGGACTGCCCATCAGGAAAGATGAACAGTTTGATGCTCATCAAAGCAGATGACTTTGCCTGAGAGACAGCTCATCCTACTGGGAAATGAATGATATCAATTCTAAACCAGTTCAGGCTGCTCTCTGGACCTGAGATGAGCTGGCATGGTGCAGTGTCTATCCACACAGCTAAGCAGCCCCCAAGATTGCTGCTGAGCATTTCCTGGGAGAGTACAAGCAGATACAGCTGTTCTAGGCAGTATGCTAAAAAGCACAACAGGAAATCAAAGTGCAGGGCTTGTGCCTGTGCACTGGCACTGCTTTGCCTGCTATAGGAGGTGTTAATTTATACTGTGTAGACAGTGTACACAGGAAAGAAAGTCAGCACCCCCACTTTTCGCTCCACTTATCTGATGGTCTGATTGGGTATGGAAAATTTTACATGGCAGTATGGAAAACCTACTGGGTCCTGTCCAGCAGGAAAAAGAGTAAGATGCCAAGAGAACTGAGAATCGTCTATATTCGTGCTCTAAGGCTGCTTTACAGTCATACAGACTGTGTTTTCCCTAGGTGCAGGGTTCTAAATCTGAGCCAAGCACAAAACCCCCTGATTTTCAAATTTTGATTGAGACAATGGAAACATCACCCCATGAACAAACGTGAAACAACTTCCTGCACTACTGGTTGAAGTGTGTGTATACTGTTGTGGGTTCACTTTGGGCACAACTGTAGAGTAGGAGATCATACTTGCAATGAGTCAAATGTAGCACTAATGGTAAGAAAGAATGAAAAAATCCCAAATCAGCTCTTTTCTGGACTCTATAAGAGCTTTCATATGGGAAGATGTCAGTTTGCATGAGTGGTGACAACCACAGGAAGCTGGGATGATTTTTTTTCCCCACAGCCATTAAAGAGTTAAAATTTCTGCAGGCAAGTGATTGTCTTAACATCCTCCTTTCACAGGCTTGTGACCAAGAGGAAATCTTTTTCAGACTAACATCCTTCAGATTCGTGTTCCAGAATAAGAAATAAGTTTCTCAGACTGTGTGACTACCTATCAGATGCCCTATGTGTGAAGTGAAATTAGAAAGACAGAAACTACAGCTTGTCTTTAACTCCTTTTTTTTTTTTTTTTGACAAAAATTACATATTTAGCAACCATCAAAGGACAGAAGTGCTGCCAGACAAGTTGAGAAACAAGCCCAGGGGTGCAGAAGTATATCTTAAAGAGCACAAACTTTGGAGAGAGTCAATCTCTTGTCAAAAAGAGAGAAGTCCTGAAGACAGCTATACTTCTTTGTGGCAGGTCCAATGTGCCTGGGCAGTGTGGCTCTGGTACCCAAACTGCTGCCTTATTCTCAGGGAAGACACTGGCCCTTGGACCTGGCACAGTCACTGCTGTGCAAATGCTGAATGACACTGTTTAGATTTAGCAGGATTTTATTAATTGCTTTCCATAAATGTCAGAGACTGTTCAGATTTGTACTGACCCACTCTCCAGGACCTTTAGGAAATCTCAGTCTTCTCATCAGTTATCACTAGCCTAGAGGAAGTTCTGTCATCACCAAATGTTTTCTTTTTCTTTGTCTGTATTAAATCTGTATTGAGACAATGGGATTATCGGAGAGTCTGTGTTTTTCTTAGCATCTTTCTTAATGTAAGGGGGCCACATGTGGATGAGGCTGCATTCACACTACATCATTTCTTGCAAATGGTGCCAAAAAAACCCACAGGCCTCTAATAGCTATGCATTATAGCACTCTGCTGACCCCATGAAGTCATGAGAGCACTCTCAGCCAGAGCCCTGCTTTCGTGAAATTACAAGATATTTCATCTACTGTGGGATTTTTTTTTTGGTGCACGCATGTGTGTGGATTAGCTTCTTTGCATATTTGGGTTGGGTTTTTTCTTTGAGTGCAAGGACAGAATTAGAAATCCACGTGTTTTACTGCACCAGGTAGTACAAGACAGTAGCTACTATCTGCAATCAGGTTTGCTGTTGCTGATGTGACGTGACTCATTCTAGTAATCTGTTTAATTTATTCTGTTTTAAATAAGCTTTTAAATTGCCCAGGAGTCTGACAGCTATTAGCTCAGACACTGATGAAGCGATGCTCGTGTAACCAGGCTGCCGTGGGGAAACGCCTGATCCAGGCACACACCAGAACAGCGCTTCCCTGAGCTCTGGCCCGTGGCAGACCCTGCTCAGACAGTGGAGGGTAGGACACAAGTTTATTGTATCAGTTCCTAGAGAGAAAAGCGGACACCCGAAGACTCTTTTCCCCTCTGTGAATCTAGCCAGTGTTTTGTGCCATCCTCTCCTTGTAGCTGCAGCATTGTTTCTAAGGGAAACTAGTGCAGGCTTTCCTATGCCAAAACTCAAGTCCAGCTGCCATGGCAACGTTGAAAAGCCCTCAGGACATTTTTTATTTCTCATCTATCTTAAGAATGTAAGAGAACAAAATGTCTACGTACACAATGAGCCCCTCTGGCTGGTGTGTGGAAGGACTTGGACTTTTGACAAGAGTCGTAAGACATTTGTGCACATATGTACATCCTCTTCTCCACACACTGGCGGATGGGCACAGCTCATCCTGTAACTCTGTACAGAATCTTTGGACATTATCCTATGGATGTTTCCAACAAGAGAAAAGAAGCATGTTTGTTTGCCTTTGGGGCACCTTAGGACCTAAGGCCCTGCTATTCTTTGAGTTTCGTTGGGGTGGTGAGCTGGTGGCAGGGAGGCATCACAGTACAACGTTGCTGCCTACCAGTGCTTCAGGAGGTGCCATTCACATTCCCTACTGCTGGTGTTTCAGGTTCTCTCTGTAGCTGGGGCTGACTGAAAGGGGGTTACAGTGAAGGTCTTTCCATAAAAAAATGCATGGGAGGGAAATACGGGCTTTGATGAAATGTAAAAATTTAAATTACCATCTTGTCAGCAAGGTAATGATGTATACTTACTGTTCTGGAGAGTTGATGTCTTCTATGGGATCTTTGCTTGTTCTGGAAGGGTCTGACGAGCCCCACTGTGCTGGTGGATTTTGATCAAGATGATTTTTCAAAATGGCTTTCTCACCATCTGGATGGACAACACATTCAATTTGACTTTACTGTGACCAAGTGACCGTTTTAAAATTGTTTCATTTTAAATTTTCCCAGATATCCATCATGCCACAAAGTAAACTCACACTACCTATATTCCAATATAGTCTCAAGTTTTGCTGTGAGAGTTTGGCACTCATGTTTCAGTTGATCTGTTCCTCCATAGGAACTACCGTGAAGAAACAGAAAAGTAACAAAACCTCTTTGTCCTCCCTTTGCTTCCCCCCACCTTTAAAAAAACCCCCCAAACCAACCCTTGTCGTCCACCTCTATGTAGCCGTATCCATCTCTCTCATCTAGTCTTCGGCTATGTGAAAAATTAATGTAACTATACTGTTCTGGCAGTTAAAAACTGTAACCTTTTCATAAACCCTATTTCTTGAGACTTTTCCTAGAAAAACTATAATCTCATTGATGTGTAGACCCTTGATACTCTTATGATCACACAGGCAATTAAGTGCTGTCATGTGACTATCTGCTACTGCTATCATTTTTAGCATGGAAATATGATTCATATCAGTTGCACTGGTCCATAGGCTGCCTGCAGCAAGGACAGCTAATGATGTCATTATGCTTTTTTCTTTTCTGCATAGCGATAACAAAGCAGATCATAATTCTTGATTCCTCTGGGTGTCCTGGGAGTCCCTGGCTAGCTGTGCTGAAGCCCATGCCATCATGCCCCCTGAGAAACAAGGTGGAACACAGCCATTTTAAGAAGATCCTTTCTGTTCCCGACTGCTTTTTTGAAGTCTCTTTCTATGTTAAGCCAAATAAAATCACACGGGAAGCATCTGAATAATGAGGGCAGTTCACAGTTTTCATAAATAATTACGGAGAGCTCCAAATCCATCACCAGCAGTTGTTTGCCACACAAACAGAGAAGCAGTGATTGCCGCAGGCATTGAGGCAGCATGGAAGAGAAATCTGAGGTAAATTCTTGAAGAGGGTACTGGAGGATTTGAACATAAAAGTGGGTATGAGGGGAAAAGCACATAAAAATTGAAGAAAAAAGGAAAACTGCATGAAAAAGGTGGTACATTTTGAAGGTTAAGCTGCTTTTCTGTTGCACTCATGTTCAGAAGCCCCAGACAACACTCAGCTCCCAGCACGCTAGGAATATCTATGTTATCAACAGGCACTGGGGGGGCAAAACAAGCAGCAGAAACACAAACTGAGAAAAGAAGCTGGAAGCATAAATTTTTTGAGGGCAAACTCCAACATCTGTAAATGCCCTCTCAATGAGGTCATCCCTGGCATTATTTGATAGCATTCACTTCCTGCTGAGAAAAACCTAACAAGCAAGCAACAACCAAGTGTGTAAGTGAGGAGGCAACAATGTGCAGACATGGGGATCCGTGCAGCTCAGGAGACAAGATTTTCACTTATGCTGCACTGAAGAGAGGGATCTGGGTGAGAAAGGAGGTAACCAGAACACATGAAGCTGCTTCAGCTGGGGCAAGAAAATGTCACTAGAAGAGAGCTAAGGAATTCAATTGTAGCAAGAAGAGTGTTTAAAATTAAGAGATGGCAGGATTCAGTGGTGGTTTAGGTGTGAAGGGAGTACAATAAAGACAAATCTGACAGTGGCTAAGATAAGCAATAAGGTCTATCATCTCAGGGCAGCCTGAAGTTTGCTGGTGTGGCATTTGCTGTCACCAGAGTTCAGTTTTTACTTTCTGTACATTACATTTCTTTGTATATCAATTTGACATTTGCATAAAAGTCTTGTGATGTCTATAAACAGACATGTAGAAAAGAACACTTGTTACTTCTGTGATTAAAACCAACATTCAGTCCTGAGCTGATCTAAGCTGACAATGGAAACTGCTGACTTTTTGATATAGACCAAAGTAAAAGTTTGAGTAACCCTTGTAATTAGGGATGGAAAAGCTCTATGCTTTAATTATTTTAGGGTTCCAACTTCTTTGGACAAGATAAGCAATTCAACATTTTACAAAGCCACTAAAGATATAGTTCTTCATCAAATGATTGGAAAATGCAACTGTTGCTGTTTGGGGGAATGTTATTTAATAGAATAATCTGTGTTGTACTGTTGTACACACTAAAGGAGTTTCATGTACTTTCAGATGTGCTGTGAGAGAGAGAGAGAGAAGGAGGCGGTCCTTGTCAAAAAGGTGGGGGATTTAGTTTAGAGTAGAGCAGAAATCATATATTCTCTTCCTACTCACCTCTCAACACAAACTGCCCATATATCACCATGTGTTATTCTTAATAGGCTCTTTTCTACCACACTTGCAGATGACTCGCCCTTAATACACTGAATAAATTTCTGTATACAAGGCTACCAAATGCAACTTTTACTGTATATGTATAAAATACAGACAAAATGCACATAAAATTGTGGCTTTTTTTCCTTTTCCCTTTGCGTCTTTCAAAATTTAAAAAAAAAAGTTAGGTGATTCTTATTTGTTAGGCATTTTGGGAGAGGAGTTTTCAGATTTTTATTTTGCAGCTATGGAAACTAGAATATCTCTATTTTTTATTTACCTTTCATTTAAATAATGAAGAGCAAGATTCTCACTTAGTCATAGGCTTCTGGGAGCTGGAGCTTAAAGAAAAAACACTATTGCCATATGCACTTAAAAAACTTATGGGTTTAGAAAACTAGTTTTATGTACCTGAACAACTGAAAGAAAAGAAATTAAGGGTAGTGGTAAACATTTGGTTTCCCAGTTTTCCCTGTAAAGTGTAGCAGTGTTTTTGATACTTTCCCATCTTCTCCTCTCTGTCCATTAAGCATGCCTCTTGGAAAATGCCCTTCATTCTCAGGCTACTGTCTGCCACTGCAGATTCTACCCAGTCAGTTGCACTGGGATGATGTAACTACCCTCTAAATTGAAATTACATTAGCCAGAAGCACCTTCTAAATAATTTTCACCTTTGTAGACCTCAAACCAGAACTCAAAAATCTGGATAAGTGATGCCTGAGCACTTTCCATTCAGAAAGCTGTCGGGAGAAAAGACGAATACATCTCAAGGGCCGCACAGGGCATTCAGCGATGGGCTCATTATAAAACAAAGCTTGCTGCCCGTGGTTGGTGAGAGACAGAAGGCTTCAGCTCAGGACCTTTGCCTACCTGTAGCAAAGAAACAGCTTCCATTTACAAAGCTCTGAGCTGCAAGAGCTCACCCACGCAGGCTGCTGAGGGGCTCAGTGAGGAGGTCACTGCTCCCAGCTGCTCTCCTCTCCCTCTGCCAGGGGTCACCTATAATCACTCTGCAACCTCGTGCTGCCAAAATTACCTGGGCAGGCTTAAACACGCCATGCATTTTAACAACCCTCATTCAGCTGCAGGCAGAAAGCACCAGATGACTGATGATGCTTCAGTTTCTTCCAAGAGTTTAGAAAACATATTTTTTTAACTAGAAGTTTGTTTTGTTGATGTTTGTACACTGCAGCTTTATTGAACATCTTCATCATTACCCTTTAGTGGCAATATTCCTCTGATGGCTTAGAACTGGATGGCAGAATTACTCTTCCTCCAATATCTTTCAATTCTACTGTTGTTTCTCTTTGATAGAAAGCATATTTTATGCTCCACGAAGAAGCAAGTGTGATTTAATAAGGACTTATAAGATCTGGCAGAGATAATTTTGCTGATTTACTAAAGAGCTCAGGAAACTTTAAAGCTAGAGGTAGATTTTTAAAACCTGCTGTAATTTTTTCCAGTTCTGTTGTTTGAACTGTAAAATATGACTAGCCAGTCTCTGTTTTTCATGTGAACAGGATGTAAAGAAAGTAAACTGAAAGGAAAAATTAAAATGATTGCATCGTCTGCTAGGTAATCAGAAAAAACTTCTCCTGAAGGAGGCACACTGCACTGGCAATCTAAATCCTAACTTCTGATAGTTATATTTTGAGAGGAAGATTTTTTAAAAAGAAAAGCCAGCAAGATTCTTCTCTGATTTATACTACTTGAAATCAGAAGAAATTCCCTTTACTATAAATTCATTTCTGTGCAAGAAAGGGCATGTACTGAACCTCTGACAGCTTGGTCTCCCTGTTGAAATAGAAACAAGCTCCAGGACTGAATCCATTTGTTAGGCTTCATAGAAACTAGAATACATATCTCTGTATATTTCTATAAAGAAAGGAACTATATCCTTGCTTCAAAACAGCAACCTTTTAATGGAGTTATTTCTGCAAGCCCTTACCTTTGAATCTATTTTTCAATCTCAAGCTTAATGCTTGAATCGCATGAACTTCATAGAAATAATATTTCCTCCATCTATCACAGATGAACTCTGTTTTGCTTCACATTTGTGAGCAACATACCTTTGAAATCTGTTTTTCTTTGAGCTGCTTTTACATGGGGAAAAACTAACACTAGGAAACATCGGAGTGGGGTGACAAGTGACAGTATGTAGGCATATCTGACATGTAAATGAATGCTCCCAGCCCGTTTACAGCAATGAGTAAACACTGCTTTCTGGCTTAAAACAGACAAAGTTTTCTGAGCAGGGAAGGGCGCCCGCAGAGAGAGAACCTGCAAAAAGGGTTTCTTCATAAGAGGAGACTGTGGCAAGGCTGTGTCTTTCTTCTCATGTACTTCCCATAGAATGGCTTAATTTCCCTAATATGGCACTCTGAAATGTACTGGCCAAGGTAGAAATTGAGGGAGATTCTTCTCCAGGATTTCTTCTGAGCTTTGCTTTATATGAAACTCTTGCAATCCATGATTTTGTGAATTATTTCAAGTGGAAATAATTTCATGTATTAAAACATCAAAAAGAAGTCGAGTAAGATAGCAAGATTCCAAGTGCAGCAAAATTATCCAGCCCCTCCCCCCCCAAAACCACACAGTATCTTTCCTCTGCCTATTTATCTCTTCAGTAGCTTTTATCTCTGCAGCAACTTGCACAGGAGAAATAACTTCCACCTTCATGAACTCTCTCCTGTCTGAGACACCGACATGGGTGCAAGGAGCCCTTTTGGGAAGCTCTGGTTTGTGTCTGTGTCAGGATATTTCTTCCCTGGAACTGTGTGGTGCTTCCCTGGAGCTTCCTCTTTACACAGCATCACAGTTGAAGCACTTGTCCTCCTTTTTTCCAAATGTCAGCCTGGAAAACACAGCCGTGCCTCCAAGCCTGACTGTTCTTGCTGAACAGCTCGGTCAGTTACAGGGATGGCCTGAGCCAAACCTGGCCTCCCCCACAGCCCATCCCTGCCTCAAACCCAGGCTATAATGTGGCTCTGCCGCTCCAGCAAGGCCACCAGATCTCACAAATTCCAGGGCAGAAGTTAATGTTGCCCTGTGCACAGAGCTGAGGTCACTAGCCGGCCCAGTGACTCAGTCATCTGAGGAATGTATGAAATGAAGTTAAGGGGATGCCCTTTTAAATGCAGCTGGGGAAGCCATTCGGAGTCCCAGAGCCATAGTCCGTGGAGCATGCTGAAAACTGCTTGATCACACAAAGCTGTGTAGCAGTGCAGCTAAAAAGCCTGCATTAAAAGAAAGCAATCAAGCCATAAACCACAAATCACATTTTCCTAATTGCTATTCTTACATAGCCAATTGCTGTAGATGTCTCAGGAACATTGTGCATTTGTGAACTAGAGACGAGTGTCTCAGATAATATCTCCCTTTAAATGAGACGTACTGAAATGTGCTGTAAAGAAGGAGTCCCTGTGCCAGCAAAGAGCTCCTGGGATACACCAGGAGCTGTTGCTGTTAATAACTAACCAGGAATCCCAAAGTTATGAAACGCTGCCGGAGGTCAGGCAGATATAGGAGTACACAACTGTATCTACCTAGTTTGGCTAAAGTAATTTAACTTTTGTGTCCTAAATCCATATGTTTGATGTAAATGAGGGTGAAGGGGAATGAAGAGATGAATCAGATAACCTCCTTTGGCACTTGGCTACAGGAGTTAGGATTTTTAACTCTGGGCAATTTTTACAGATCAGAAGCCTACTGAAGTGTACTATAACATTAAAGTTTGATTAGGGCTTGTTCGAGATGCATTGCCTAAATCCCATGTTATGATCTGTTCTGTGAAGAGCAGTGCCCTAAGTTTGTGTAAGCAATAGCAATGGGGTTACACTACATGGCATTCTCTGTGTGAGCCACTCCAGAACAGCAAGGTATTTTATAAAAAAAAAGTGACATAGAAGTGAACCACAAAGCAGACGTGGCAAATCGTCTGCTATGATTTTTAGCTCCAAGTCAGCTGCTATTTTGAGCCTCTCTCTTCACTGTCCTATTCCTGCTCTCCCAGCTCACATTCTTCACCAAGGAAGGCACAAACCTCATCATCACCTTAAAACCAACATTGGACTGGCTTCCCCAGTTGCACAGTGGGAATGAGAAAGATGGTCACTTCTAGGTCGTGCTAATAGATTATTTACAGTTCTGAAGCTTCACTCAAGTACCACCAGGGATACATAATTTCAAGGTTCTGTACTTTCCTTTCCCTAAAGTTCATGAAATGCATAGCTACAGAAAGCATAGTCATGTCATTCAGAGTTAGCTTTCCTGTAGCCGTAAGGGCCAGGATTTTTTTAAGTACCATTTAAGCGATGTCTGTTTGAATCTGCACAGAAGCAGCAGTGACTCAGCAGCGTGAATTCTCCAAAGCCTCGTTATTTTGATTGGAATGGCAAATTTATATTAAGCACATAGGTTGACTATTGGGAATGGATGCGGTGAGAGAAATAGACAGCAGATTCAGATGTGCAGCTAAGGGACAGGGAACTGTGGAAAGAGAAGGGGCAGAAGAAATGGAATTGGAGGGACAGAAAAAGGCCAGCAAGGGTTGCTGATCACGGTGGCTCTGAGCCTGGAAGGATGAATATTTGATGTCACTTGTGTCAGAATCAGGATACACTGTAATATACATGCATGGAGTATTTGCCACCAGGTGTGGGAGCAAGCTTCAAACACCTGCTGCAAATTGCAAGCCAGATCTTCCTCATTCCCACGTGAATGGATGCTCTAATCTTTCCATATAAAACTGGCCAAGGGAAAACATCTTCCTCCACCTGTCCCAACCTTTGTGTGAAGATTTATGTGGTAGGTCTATTGAGAAAATTGTGTCCAGAAACTTCAGTATGCAGAATATCTACCCTGTAAATCCCAATAATACATAGTTCCAAGCTACTCTGGATATTAAGGCTCCATAGTTAGCCTCCATACAGATGACTTTAAATATGAACGCCACAGCAGAAGTGCAAAAGCTGGGGAACTGTACTGAGGGAAAATGAGGAACAAACACAATCTTGGATGCTGCTGCTTCAAGCAGCAGTTAGGCATCAATGTCTTTTGTATACACAGCCACAAGTAAGTGCAGAAAGGTTATATTTTATCCTTGATTTCTTTGCCAGCCTCCTACTGCTAATGGAGTGCATCTTGCTGTGGGAAGCATCCATCCTAAATTTATACCCAGCGTATTTCTTGAGAGTAATTTTTTGTTTCTCATACCCAAACTCAGATGGGCATTTGGCACAATGCAATGTATCTTTTCTGCTTGAAATATTATTCATGATTTATCATTTTTCCTGGAGCATCTGACATGAGAGGAACATTCTATGTGCTCCTTTCAAACTGCCTCATCCCACTCACTGATGTTAGCTCTTGCTCCTGATCTCAGCCCAATAATCACACGCCTCCAGCAGCTATTTACGTTTTCCTTTTCCTCCTTTCCCCTCTTCTGGTTTTTTTACTTTTAAAAAGGACACTGGGAACTCTCCCTTTTTTTCTCTTTGCCCCAAGTTATACAACCCAGTGTATACCCAGGCTAAAACAAGAGGCGAGAGAAAATGTAACCTTATCCAACCAAAATTCCAATATACTTCAAAAACATATGTGAACTGTTGCTGTTGTTCTAAAATTATTCTTCAAATTTATTCTCACGAGTAACTTCTGTCCCACTTAACCAAGCTTATGGTGCCACATCAATAGGAAGCCTGAGCCTTGCAGTGTAACAAACACGCAAATCTACAACTTAGGAACACAGAGCAACCAGTTTTTCACATACTATAGTAATATTCAGCTGTACAAAGCTATTTGCCAGAAGTCACAAAGTAGATCCATTCCAGAGTCAGAAATGGAAGGTGGGTGTCCTGGCTTCCACTTTTATTGCACTATGCACCAGATTTTATTGCTTCCCAAAAAGCAAAATGCTTCTAATGGAAGCAATTCTCTTGCATGTAGTTCTTCAGGGAGCCATGCAAGAGACACAGGAGAAACAACTTAGGAATATTACAGTTGTCGTGAAATCTGTTTTTATCAGTTCCTAGGGAAGAATTTTCATACATGAGTGCCTTCAGTTCTGCATTTAGAATCCAAATCAGCACTGAAATATTTACATGCTTCTGTTTTACGGGCCTGATAGCAGTGTCCAAAAGCAGGATTTCAGCATACTAGGCAGGCAAGTGCATATTAAACTGGGCTTAAAATTCTGTGACTTTCCTCTCTCCATGCAGCACAGAAAACTTGACTTCTGAACACAAGTACACTTCTAAAAGTTTCCCACTTCACCATGTGTATTACAATAGAAGACATATACACAGACACAACACTCAGTGGGTACTATGTAGCTTATTATGTGAATCTGCATACTCTCTGTAATTGAACCAAAGTATTTAAAGCTGTCTTAGCAAGGTCTGAGTGCTCTGAAACCAGTTCAGTGAGACTGCTGTTCAAAGGTTTGGCAGGTTAAGCTACTGATGGATTTTACTAACACTCACCTTTGCTGTCTGTGAAGTTCCGTATACTAAGAATGTCATTAAGGTCTTGATAGTGGTTCTGCTTAATGTATGTTGTTTTCTCAGGAGTGTCCTGAAGTTGCATTGTGACCTCTTCCAAGTCTTTGTCCAGCTGCAAAAGAAAGAGAGTACAAATCCTTCAAAATTCAGGAGTCCTTGCTTCAGGTATCTGCACTGAGGCACATCTTTCCATAATTAGACTGGGAGGCAGGTGGTAATGCAATTACTACACTGTGACAAATACAGTCTTCTTACAGCACTACTACACTTCCTCTAAAAATAATGCTACAAGTAACAAATTATGTTCACCTGTGGTATTGCACACAGGGCATAGGAGAGAAATAAGCTTTAGCAGTTGACAGTAGAAGCAATTCAGGTGTACTGACAAACGAGAAAGATACGGGCATTAGAAAGCCCAGTCTGAAAACCTCTCAACTATTTATTTTCTACGTGTAAAATTGTGGCATACATAGCTATAACCACTTCATCCATCAAATTATCGAACACACAGGAAAATATAAGGGAACTATGGCATGTCCAGTCACGTGAGTGACGGCAGTCAGCTCTACTAGGAATGCTTTGCTTTTAGCACTGAGCTGAGCACAGTGTGCTCTCCTCAGACTCTAACATGTACTACAAATTGTCTGCGGCCCCAACTGAAAATTACAAGAAACAAGCTTCATAACCCTCTTCGTGAACAGTTGTGCAGGATGTGGTGTCCAGAGTACGCCCCACTCACTACCAGCTTAACTGAATTTTAAAAGTGCTGAATTTAGCTTTACATTGCTCCTTACAGAACTGGGGCATAGCAACTCAAACTAGACGAGCCAGAGAAGTAGCTGCTAGCCATGGTAGGTCATGTTCCAAATCCCCTTGACAATGAAACTCATTTGGACACACTGGTTCTGGGAATTTAATCTATTTAAGCAAAGTCCAAAAGAAACAGGCAGGGCCCTGAGAGCACTAATGTGGCTGCTCTGACTAGCCCTACCTGTGCTCACCATCATGAGCCTTGCGAGGCACAGGCAGAGATCTTGCATTAGGAGGCTTAGTAAAAAATACTACAGTAGAGTACAGGAACAGAAATAGCCAGCAGGCAGCTAGGGCTTCATTAAGAATTTCAAGGCTTTCGCATTAAAGGGATCTGACAAAGCTGAACTAAATTTCTTTAACAAGGCAGAGATAACTTTTACTTTTGGACTCTGGTAGCCTGAGTAAATACCTTTTAGTTACCTAGGCAACTGTCATTACTTAAGATCTGTGCAAAGAAATAATTGTTGTAAGAAAATATTTTACAGACTGGGCAAGAGCAGGTTAATTTCTTTAAGATATGATCAGTTGTGGTTATCTTGTCTCAAAAATTGGGCAGTCTTCAAGACTGGTTTGTCATCATTTCAGATCTACTGAGCAAGGACGGACATAACTATAACTGTACATGCTATAGCTCTAATGGAATTCATATACTGCATATACTCAGCCTTTCCCTCAGTAGGTACTGAAGAAACTTCACCACCTTTGTGCCAAAAAGGGTCAGCTCACACATTCATAAACGTCTTTTTCTGCCTTAAGAAAACATGTAATTCTGTTTCATGGAAGATGTAAAAGTCTGTCTAGCAAGTTTGGGAGCAATTTCTCAGAGAGGCTGAGAAGTAACAGCAACAGCAGTCTCAGAACTCAAGTATAAACAGGAACAAAGACAGCCCCTAAGTGCCCCTGGGGCTGCGGATCTCTGTTATGCTTGCTTGTAAAGGTTACACTTTGGAGCTGTGGAGCTCAGCATGTCCATGTGAAACAGCAGGGTAATTGGCCTGTCACAAATAAATAGGGCAAGTTTAATTTTGCTAAAGCACATTTTCATTTTATCACACCTGATACATATTTGCTGTATTAGTTAGCAATCCATATAAATTGTCTCTTTCCTGCTATTTCTATGGGGAAAGTTAAATTTTTTCTCTAAAAAGTAGTCAGCATTTAAGCAGATTGCAGAATTGCAACAAAAAACAATGAAAAATAAAGTGCCTAGGCAGTATATACAGTAAACAATACCTCTGTAATTTTCATTCTCAAGCGGTGGTTCTCTGACTGCAATCCTTCTAGTCGAGATGTGCTGGCCTGATTGACGCTGGTGACTGATGTTGATGTTTTTGAATCTTCTTTCTTTTGATTTTGAGTGAACTGAAACCTTCTGTTCTGTGTGGCTGCATCTGGATTTGTTCTCAGTGTGATGAGCTGAAAGGTTGAAAAGCCTTAAGAAATCCTGTTTTATTTTTGCAGCTATTTATTTTGTTTCTCAAAATACTGAAAGGCAAACCAAGAGCTCCTTTTTGACTTTCAAGTATAAAACTCTGGAAAGTGATCTCTGCTTGCCATGTGCACTACTTGAGATGATTTCTGAATAACTTTATAGAATAGGTTGAATGAAAATGATTATGAGAAGGCAAGCATTCAAAAAACCTAGGAAAAAAATAATTCAAACATACTTATCTGGATTTTAAATATATTAAAATATATTTTAATATTCTATAAAATGTATTTTTCTCCTTCATTGATATGTTTATACCTTAAAAGAATATATTCCTTCTTCAAGAAAAAAACAATCCACTAAACCCTTCCCTTCCCAAGCAGAGTTCCATCTGAAATTTCTCCTTTCCTAATGTTACAAGTAACACTCAAGCAGAGAGACATGAAGCAGGAGTATTAACAGAGAGAACTCATGGGAGGTTGCACTCTGGAGATAAGAGAAACTTAATTAGTTTTTAGCGACCCAAAATAAACCAAATCTGTTCAAACAAATTAAATAAGCCACTTAAAAAAAAAAGGTTAACCTTAAACATATTTAATTTAAGCAAATATAAGTAAAATTTAACACTCAGTGACAATGTGAAAATATCACCTCGACATGAGGAGAGAAAGCTACTGCTGTTTGGCAAGGGGGAGAGAGATCCTCAGTTTACTCTAGAGAATACAAAATTTATGTTACTTGCTAAGCAGCATACATATATATTTGTATACAGACAAAGCTGAAGGATCTCCCTGCCCTGAGAGGATAGACATGGAATCATAAATCCAAAGGTGTTGAGTTGTCTGAAAAAAGAGAATGGGCAATCACAGCCCAGCCAGATTTTGTGGTATAGCTGCATTTTGGAATTGATTCCTCTTATTTTAAAGAGCATGGCACTGTTCTGCAGCTCCAGTGGCATGTAGTAAGGCCCTAACTTCTGATCATGAGAGATATGACCGCTGAGACTCTGAAGAATGTGGTCCCTGGCATGCATTTACAGACCAAGGCTGCAGACTGGGATGATGCTTGCAGATTATACATTTAATTTTTCAGGTGGTAAAGTAGATGGAGAAGGCTAAGGTGCTCTGTGCCTTCTCCACCATAGTCTTTTCTGGTAAAACTTGCCTTCAGAAATTCCAGACCTCTAAAGTAATTGATTGCATCAAGTTCAGCCAACCTGACAAGTTGTATGCCTGAGGATTAAGGGAACTGGTCCACATCATCATGAGGCCACTCTCAGTTACTTTTGGAAGATGATGTTGATTGGGAGAAGTTTTTGAGGACTGGAAGAAAGGAAATGTCACAGCTGTGTTCAGCAGATGTGAGAGAAGAATTTGGGGAAATGCCTCCTTGCCACCTTCACCTCAGTCCGTGGGGGATGCTACAGTAAATCCTCTAGGGAACCATTTCCAAACAAGAGCAAGAACGTGATTAGAAGCAGTCATCCTTGGTTTATGAAAGAAAATCCCTCCTGACCAACCTGATTTATAGCTTTCTTCAGCAAGATGTCTGGGCTGGTAGATGAGGGTAGAGAGTTATTTTTCTTGACTTAAGCAAAGACTTGACACTGTCTCCCAGGGCATCCTCATGGTTAAACTGATAAAATAGAGATTGGGCAAGGGGCCACTGGACTCGATTCAAATCTGGCTGAACTGACAGTCACTAGCCAGTCACTAGTGCTGTTCCTCAGCCTGGAAGGAAATGGGTCTGGGCCAACAAGAATCTCCTGAAGCTAGGCAAAGGGAAATACTAAGTCCTGCCCTTGAGGGGAAATAAGTCCCAAGCACCTACCCAAACAACACAAGGGGTGTTTGCCTGGAAAGTAGCTTTCCAGTAAAGGCACTGGAAATTGTGGTGGAATGTGAGCCAACAGTACCCTGGGCCAGTGGAGGTGGTCCTTCCTTTCTACTCAGCCTGGCAAGAGCACACCTGGGGTGTTGTGTCCAAGTTTGGAGTCTCCAGAACAAGAGAGAGATAGGTGTAGTAAAGAAAGCCCACAGAAGGGCCACAAGGACGCTGAAGATGATCACAGCCCTTGTGATACAAGTAGAGACTGATTATTTAGCCTTGAGATGGAAGGTATTGGGGGGTGATGACACTATTCATATATATTCAATATATGATGGAAGACAGCAAGGAGGATGGAGCAAGACTCTTCTCAATGATGTGCAGTGAAAGGGAGAGGCACGCAAGCTGAAAAAACAGAATTTTCACTTAAACATCAGAAAAAACTTTTCCTGTTGTGAGTGTGGTCAAATGCTGGTAGAGATATTCAGAGGAGTTGGGAAGTATTCATCTGGAGATAACCAAGAGCCAGCTGCTTAAATGTATCTTGCTGTAGCCGAGCCTTCCTAGAAGGAAGTGTCTTCACTCTCACAATTCTTTGTTTCAAATTAGGCTGGATGTAATGACTGGTGTGTCTAAGTCCCAGACAGAAAAACTGCATGAAGATGAAGTTAAAGGTGAAGAATGGTAATTACAAGTCTTCTTAAAGCAGCAGGCAGAAGTGCTACAAGATAAAAGTTCCACAATTTGATGTGGTCTAAGTTCAAACTGAATATAAGATAGAACTATTGCCATTGAATCATCTTCACCTGGGAGTTTATAGCTAAAGGTGTTTTGCAACAGGGACATGCTGTAATGGATTCATTCACATGGTGTGGATTAGATTGAAAAGTCCAAGGGCAACATTGTTGGCTCATGCTGTACAAGGAATGAGGTTAGATGAGCTTTTAAATTTTTTTTTTCTGATCATAAAGTCAGTGGAAGTTATATCTTGCTGTCTTTCATCTTTGCAGTTTCTATTTTCACAAAGGGTCAACCTTGAATATCCACAGAGCCAGTTGCAAATAGGCATAAAATGCTACCAACACAGAAAATGAATGTTTTAATCCCTAGAACTGATTTTGCCTTGCTGTTCTGCAGGAAACTGGATCAGAATTAATGTGTTAATGTCATTGCAGCCAGAAATGGTATACAATAGCTGGGTGACTACAAGTGAGCCCAGTGTTCTGTCTCAAAATGGATGGAGTAGAAAAAATTAAAGGACACGGAATCTTCATAAACATGGATAAGCTTGTGACAATTACTTCATGAAGAGAGAATGCACATTAGGATTTCTTCTTTTAAAGAAGTGAAGAATATGCTGAAAAGTACTATAGACATCTCGGTCCTTAAAAAGATAATTAGACAGAGCAGTTAATTTCTAGCAGGAAAAATACCCATGATACATGTTTGAATTCTGCAGATAGCTTCTACAAGTTATCCTTGAATGTGGAAATCTGTAATAGTTTTAACAATATTTGGGAAGTTTGTGATTGGGAAGAATGGGAAGAATGTCTGGAGTTAATGCGGTATAACGATGCAGTATGATGCTATCAACATTTGTACCTTTAAATGGAGAGGGTAATGAACATTTTCCCTCTGATCTCTCTGACTCTCCTATGGGATTTTCTTCATGTTTTTTTCTAAGGCACTTGGTACTGAACAAAATGGCAGTGGACAAAATGGACATTTAACTGGACAAGAATAGTAATTGCCATGTTGTAAGTAAATAAGATTAGTAGAGCTGACAAGAAGGAAGGCGAAAATGTCATGTTTCATCCCCTAGTGTGTCTACATCATTGAGCAGTTGCCTATTTAGATTCATAAAAGGGCTGTGGGGTAAAATTGAATTTCAGCACTGTTGACCCAGGAGACTGCTGAAGATTAGTTAAAAGGAAAGCACTTTACTTGGTATAGCAGAGAAGTAGTGGCACTCACCTGGCTCAGAACCACTTTACTGCTTGCATCTGTCTGGCCAGTTTAATAAATGAGAAAGTGCAGTCTTCCAGGTCTTCGTTATCACCCCTTGTGCTTGATGAGGCTTTAGAATCCACCAACAATCTTCCTGCGTCACCAAGACGGTACTAATTTACGACATACTTGATTAAGGGGAGAGATTTGGTGCCTGTCTCACGCTAACATCTTACCTAGAGGTACAAACTAGGTAGTGCTGGATATAATCTCCTGTGGGCTCCAGACAAGCTATTGTGCAACCTGTGCTGGAGCAGGCTGAGGGGAGAGTGCTCGCCAGCTCTCCTGCTGTGACTGTGGCACAGCACGGTGAGAGGACATGTAGGACAATATATACAAGTGCCAGAAGAGCTCTCCAGCTGTGAAAGCACTCACATGGGCAATGGAAGTGCTGCATTCCAGCCCCTGCTTCAACATCTTTTTTTTGTTCCTTATCCAACGATGAATTTTATTGCTAAATAGCTAAGCATTTGGAAACCTGACACTACGTGTAAAGAATTTAAGTACTTCATGCTAGGAGGCTATGGTTCATGTTTGTATTTTGAGTAAAAAGGAACTGAGAGGAAAAATGAAGGTAGGGTAATTGGGGTTTAAAACAAGATCAGAGGAAGGGGTTAAAAAAGGAATCAGAAAAGTCATTTCAGAGCCTGTGACAAGAGAAAAGAAGGATGGGCAAAGGAGCATGAAAGCAAAGGGGCAAAGAGCATGGACAGCATTAATGATTCTCTTTGAAGAGAGTTCTGACATTCTGTGGAGGTATTTTTGGCAACCGAGTTTTAATATGCATTTTCATATAGCTTACCCACTTAAATCTTGCAGTGTTTCAAAGTACACTCTATTGCCGTGTTTGTGAACGTTCCCTCAATTTAGAACAAAGTTGTGATTCTTCCCTAAGATCCAGAACAAAAAATATGACTATACATGTCTGTATGGCTTTTTAGTATTTGAGAATTGCAGAACTTTCAAAAACATCCTGTTTAGTCAGTTCTGGAGAATGAATTACTTTGGGTTTTTTTGCAGATCACAAATCAGCTTCTATCGCTAGTCTGTGCCTCTGATTTCTTTCAGTGGTTGCACTTTCAGATAAGTTTACTAGCTTGTTTCTTTTGCACACATAGTTCTTGGCCCCCCAGAAGATGAGATGCCCCTTAGCACCCGAATCTACTGACTAAAATTTGCTCAATACATTGATTGAATATGGTCCAATAAAGAGCCACAAACTTCTTATAAATACTCACTTGAAAAATCTAAAAACAGATTTGAGAAGCAAAAAGACCTACATTTTGCCTTGCAAATGTTTCAGACATCCAACTGCATATGCATCTAATTTGGGGTAATGAGCTATGTTTACACAAGCCACTTAAAATGAACACAATTGAACATTTTACTTCAAAACATCAAATGCATTCCCTAGTACCTGAGGCTTTGCTAAAGTAAGCTCATGTAAAAACCAGTTTTCTCTTCATTCAAGATCTCTCATATTCGTGTCTAAAGCCTAACTCTGCAAGGGAACTGATCGAGTTCCAGCCCTCTGTAAGTAAGTATCTTCTCGATTCTTCCAACAAGGCACAATGGACCTGTCCTCAGAGCCCAAAAGAGCAAAAGGAAATGAAAGCACATGCCTCCCAGTCTGTGCCTCACTTAGTCCTTTAATATACCCATTAATAAATATAACTTCAGTGTCAGCATTTGCAGCATAGATACAGTTTTCCTCTGAGGTGCTGACAAAGCCTATTGTACCACCATAAACGAATACTTAGAGAATTTCAACACAATTGATCTCATATCATGCTAGCGAACTAAAAAGATCTTACTATTTTGTAGGTATAGAAACAGAGATCTTGATTATTTTGCTTAGGGTATGCAAGAATCTTAGAATATCCTGGGGAGGGACCCATTGGGATCATGGAAGTCCAGCTCCTGGCCCTGCACAGGAACACCCCAAGAGTCACACTGAGTGCCTAAGAGCAATGTCCAAATGCTTCTTGAACTCTGTCAGGCTTGATGCTGTGACCACTTCCCTTTCCAGTGCCCAAGCACCCTCTGGATGAAGAACATTTTCCTAACATCCAACCTAAAGCTCTCCAGAGACAGCTTTATGCCGTTCCTTTGGTACCTGTAACTGGTCACCAAAAAGAAGAGACAAAAGACGAAACGTGGCAGAGTAGACAACAGGACCTGTTCCCCCTGAATCTCCACTTACATTTCCACTCTTTCCAAAAATTTCGTGAAAGCTGGAAATAGAGACTATTCCATTGAAACTACAGAAAACAACTTTTGTTTCCCCAGTCACAATTTCAGTAAAAAAACCAGACATTAGAAGCTCATGTATTCACACTTTCTCCAAAATGTCATGAAGCTTTGTTTTTCCTTCAGGGTCCAGAGACAAGAGTTTGTAGATGGGCTTGGTTAAGATTTCATACACATCCCCTGCACTTGAAAAGGTGATAAACACCTACATGTTACATCACAACTACAAAACAGCAGGAAAAAAAATCCAGATTCATGCAAAACACATTCACCTACCTTAGGTACGAACACAAGGCAGAGAGTAATGGTGCTGCAGAATATTATGACTAAAGCAACGATGCAGAACTGCACATTGGGTTGGTCCCGAGTAAGGAATGAGACAGCAGCACCAATAATGCACATTATCCCCACGTTGTACACACTCATGCCGATGTACTTGCTGTCATTCAAAGCAGGAATGCTGACATTTCGCGTCTCCCAGGCGAGGAAACACCCAAATAACTGAAACGGTAAAAGAGGGAGAAAAGATGAAAATTATAAGAGGAATTGGGTGTCATCCAGAAAAAGCACTAATTTAAAACAGGTATGTTTTCCAACTTGACAAATATAGGCGATACTACAATTCAGAGATATACACCCACCTTTTGCTCAATATCTAATTACCTGTGTGATTTGTTTTGCTCATTAGGACAGATTCCTGCTCTAACAAGAAAAATTTGAAACTTAAAATTGGAACAAATTTCTCTAAATGCTATGGTTGTCTTTATTTTATATTTTTAATAATTTTTAAAGACAGTCCTTCCATTTCTTTTCAAAGATTCCAGTAAAGATATAATGTGCATTGTTCTTTTAGCTATTTTTAGCAGCTGTTCTCAATATATTCTTATCAATCCAGCCATTCATTACATGATTATCACCTACATTAATAAGCAGCAGTGCCAAGATGTGTCCCATGAGAGATAAATATACAATGTAGAAAGTGTCACCCGAGTTGTTCAGATTACAATTATAATGTCTTTTATTATAGTGGGAGTTGGTAATGGCCTTTCAATTGCAGTTGTCTAATGATTTCTGGCATAAAACATTCTTGTGGCAATTTTTTGTTTGCTTTTTTCCTTTGGTGTATTTTTAAGTTTTAGCCCCTTTGTTATTTGCAATATGCTTTTGCAATTCAGCGGGGGAAAGCCTTTAGTGGAAGGAAGCCATCTCCATCCCTTGAAATTTAATTAGATTTTTCTGCAACATGAACTGCTGCAAACAATTATTTTCTTCCTCTTGCATTCCTCAGAGAAATCCTGGCAATGCAGTAAAACCCTAAATGGACTCAAGATGTTGTAAATAGGTAACCCAGCCTACAGTCTAGGCAAAGGCCCGTAGGAGTGTATGGAGCCTTGGGAAGCACGACAGACAGCAGATGGTATTGGATGGAAGGGAAGGACAGAGAGAAGAACTATCGCTAAGGTCCAGGGCATGGTTTCTACGTTTTCTAGCTTTTTTTCTGATCACAATGCAGGGACAGATAAGGAGAAAGAGCAAAGGTGCATTCCCATTGACCTTAGTAGCCTTCCTCCCAGGCCATCACATTTGTCCACTGCCATGCCACGGAGATAATATTCTCTTTTATACAAATTCAATTTATATGCAATCCAGAATATTGGAGGTTAGTGGTGATGTCATTTGGGGGATTAATTGCAGTTGTCTAGTATAATTTACCTTCTATTTTTCTGAGTTTTCTTTTCTATGGCAAATAACCTGGACTAGAAGAATAGTGTTTGGCTGCCAGACAAACAAAAGAGAGTAGGGAAGTGGCAGAGTGATGTTTGCTCCACAAACTTGGGTTTCAACTGTAGTAACACCTGGACACCAGTAACTGCAAATTTCCCTGATTATTTGCTTAGTTTTTATCTCAAATAGCAATGGCAACAAAGCCAACCACTTGTGCCTCAGCTATTTTGCACTCCCACAAGCACTTGCAGGCTGCAGCCACCTGCCCACTCACCCAGGCACTTCCAACCAGGACTTGCTGCTGAACTGCCAGCCCTGCCCTCCCTGAGCTTGTCTGCTGGCTTATTTCATTCTCTTGCCTAGAGCACATGTCACCCTGCCACATGTTCATGAGCAGAGCTGCCTGGGAGGCTTTGGCAGATAATTTGGAGGCATCTACTCTCAGCCCATGGAGTGTGGCAGGCTGCAGGGGCTGCCCAGGCAAGGGATGTGGAACCACTTGCTCGCCCACTTTCCAATGCTGCCATCACTGCTGCAATCTCTGTCAAGATACACTGACACAGGTGGCCCTTCCCAGCAGCAGTAGTTGCCCTGGCAATCCTTACCCAAGTAATTTTCAGCAACATTCCCACCTTCTCTCTCTACACACTGCTTCAGGAGACGGTCCAGGGCACTCTGTTGCCTCATTGTTCCAGTCCTGCCTCTTCAGTTTAACCCACCTCCTTCAGCAGGACTGGTGCCCACACCTCACTCCGGCCCATTGCCTCTTCTCCTCGCCTTCCCAGCAGCCTAAGATTTGCAGAGAGAGCAGTAGTGGCTGCTACAGGCAGAGCATGGCAAGGGGATGTTATTAAGGGGTCTGTAGACAGCTGCCTGGGTCAGCAAGGGGTCTCAGTCATTCAGGGAGGGCAGCCAAGGTGAGTGAGCCTGTTATCAAGCTTTGTGCCACAGCAACAGCTCATCCTCTGATAAGTTTTCAGAGCCCCTCTGGTACACAAGGCAATACCTCCAATAGGGAAGGATGCAGGCAGCACTCCTTTGCTGTTGGGTCTGGCACTGTGCACAGGCACAGCAGGAATGTACACACTCCATTACAGGCTCTGCAGAGCCAATTGTCACTGTATTCACCTGGGGGTGTTGGGGGGATGTTCAGTGCTGGTACCTTTTTTCAGGGCACAAACCTGTTCCTTCCAGACACCCTGCCATCTCAGGGGTTGCCTGTTCTCCACTCCCTGCACTCTTGGTGCTGCACAGCTCAGCTCTGCTGGGAAGTTACATTTTGCCAGCCCATGAACTGACAAACAGGCTGGTCTGGGCCAAGCTGTTTTGAGGGGTGGAAGGAATCCTTGTCTGTATTTCTACATCACATTTTTAAAGGGATGAGACCCTGATTAACTATGGAGAAGATTTCTATCTTCTCCTACTATGGTTAATTATTAATGAGATTTTTAGGGTTGTAGGTCATCCCTCACTCTCCTCTACTTCCCGCAGTATGAACAGATTCCATTCCAAAAGCATTATTCTGGGAATACAGCCAACATACTTCCATGAGGCCAGCACTTATTACAAATAATGGGGATGAATTTATAGCTGAGGCGGTCATAAAATGATATAAAATATCAATTATAATGGAAAAAAGATCGTTTGAAGAGTGTTGTGGGGGGTTATGGTTTGGCCCATTCTCATTTATAATTGAGAACAGCATGGCAAATGGTTAAATATCTTTCAGATGAAAGGAAGATATGTATTTATTTAAATGATAACTAAAGAAAAGGAGGGGCTGTTGCAGCAAGTGGGTTTCCTCAGAATGAAGCACTATAAATCTAAGAGCATTGTTTTTAATTTTTATTAGCATTTTGGGTAAAATACTTGCCTCAGGAAGAGAGATCTCCTTTTCTACAAGTCACAGCTCATCTTTGAGACTCGAACACGGATAAAAGCTGAGAGTTTTCTGCATCCTGTGCCAGTGCAGTGGTGATTGCAGAGACGCTCCCTGTTTGCCTGGTACAGATGCCTGCAGGGCTCCGTGGGGTTGGTAAGGTTTCTCCTCTGAGATAAAGCCTTCCTGAGGGAATACGATGCTTTTCTTTCCCTCCATCTGCCTTTCTTATTTTCTCCCTTCCTGAGGCTCAGACAATATGCACATGTGAAAGATTCGGTTTTATGACTATAAAAAATCTGTAAATCCCTTGGTAAAATCCTGTAAAATGGCTTGGCTGAAGAATGGGATGCAGATATTGCTAATGAAAGGTCCAGACATCTGTGATTCCTTGACAACTGTTGAGTATGAAACTTGGGAGCTACAGTTAAAAACACAGACTCATAGTACCTAGTTCAGCTCCTCTTTACTCCTGGTACCTAAACTTTAAACATTCATCTTCCCCAGATAAGAAAATTACATTTCAAATTATGCTTGGGGGCACCTAATTCTGGAGACTGCTGTGGAATTTAAGGACTATTTGATATTTAAGACTGCCTGCTGGGATTTGCAATGCAGCTGTCTCTTCTCCTCCAGGGCTCAAGCTGGTAAAGGCTTCTCAGACTGTCTACTGGCTTGAGTCCCACACAGAATACAGCAGCAGCCATCTTCATTCAAGACAATGATTGTGTAGCTTCATGTTTGGAGAACCTAGCACAATTCTAAATTTTGCCTGAGATGTGCTCCCTAACCCCAGAGCATAGTCTGGCTTCAGAAGGAGCTCCCGAACTTCTTTCAGAGCTGTCGGATTTTATGTAATGAGAAAGTGACTGTCTTAATTAACTGGGCACTTGCATGGGGTGTTAGTTCTGATCTCTGCCGAGAATTTTGATTAAACAGTCTTTAGAGAAGGCGTGCAAGAATACACATTGGGATGGAGGCAGGCAGCTCTTAGCAGTGCTAATGTGCTGGATTCGGAGAGGTGTAGGACATACCTGTCCCCACTGTTTTATACCAGCTCACTTAGGCAGCTCCTTGCTGGCAATTCCCACCCCGAAGCTTCTGTGGGGCCCCACGCATCTCCGAAGGAGTTTGAATAACTCAGGGCTACACATTCTCCTATAGGAAGCTGTTGTCTAAAATTTAAGGACACATCAGCCTACTATCAATTCTAATGGACTAATTTTAGTCCTTTTTGGATCTCAACCAATGACACTGAGAATACAGCCTGGAAGGCTTCCTACTCTGTTAGCCATGAACTTAAACCCATCTTCTTGATGTAGAAAGTGCCATAAAATATTGGTTTGTATTTCCTCAGAAGATATGGGCAGCTGCACAGGCAGGATTGGTTTGTTTCATCTTTTGTTTCAGGGTAGGCAGCTTCCATTTGACACTGATTTAGAGTATTACCTTTGCAGCTGTTGGAATGGTAGGTTTAGGCTGTGTTGTCAATGCACCTAAAAAGGCTGTGAGAAAGCCACTGCACAAATTTGGGGAAAACAGTATCTGAAGACAACAGGATTGTATCACTGTGATTAAAGATAGAATAGTGGTCACTAAGACAAATCTGTATTAAAATGTTAGAGGCATAACAGGTGTATGGAGAATATAATACTTGAGTTTACAGAGTTTTACAGGCAAGCTTTAATTTTAAATAATCTTGTACTGACCAAACTTTCATGGCTGTAGCTGAAGTACTGGAAAACACTTTACACTGTTTTTTGAAGTTCTACCAGCTAGTTAATTTTAGAACTTGTTCATGAGAGTTACTGCTAAACACAGTAACAATTGCTTAGATCCACAACATATATTGATACAACCAAGTGCCTAATTTGCTATTGGATTTCATGGACTGTCACATGACAGGAAGGAAATTATTTATTCACCTCCATTGCCCTGTACTGCCCTTAAACCATTTTTATATGTTTCATTTCAAAGTAATGTCAGCTTAGGTTAGGAACAGTATTAGGAAAGAAATATAAAGAAAATTATACTGAAGATATCTGACAAGAGCAGAGAAATACCAGAGGAAAAATCTCCAATCTTGTCGGAAGTCATGCTTGCCAATAACTAGGGAATATGGTTTTGGAAAGATTATATATTGGACCAGGCTGCAGCTTTGCAGCTAATTGCTGTATTGTAGTAGCACTGACCCTGCTCACTTGTGGACTGCAGCACTGGTCTGCCTTATAAAAGAATAAAAGCAAGCCTTTTCTTCAAAGATTTAATATCTGGAGTTTTCTGTTTGTTTAGGGTTTTTTGTTTTGTTTTGTTTTGTTTTGTTTTGTTTCTAGCTAGATTACTGTGAGATTTCCCCTCCCGGCCCCCTTAAACCAAGGCAGTTTTGGACTCTGGCCTGTAGAGAACTTTCAGCCTGAAGCAACTGTGAAACTTGACTTGTGTGTTCTCTACTCAGGTTCATTCATTAAATCCAGATTATCACAGACATAGGCATATTTTTTATTTCAGTGAAATGGCTGCAGATATTTTTCAATGAGATTTTTCAGAACTTAAAAACAAAAGAAGAAAGGAATTTTTGGTTTTTGTGTTTTTGCTGGAGAATTGTGCAGTAAAAAATACTGAGCAGCTTTCAGGAAGATGCATAGAAAAGTGACTTTTTTTTTAATTAGCGGTACAATAAGTAAGGTTAAAAAACTGAAAGACAAACTATGCCCTCGTAGGTCTCTTACCTTCACAGTCAGTACAATCTGATGTTAAACCATGGCTCACTCCCCTGATCTGATATGAGTCAGTTGTGTATTTAGTTCATTTTCACAGAGCTGCTCTGGATAGATGTTACTAAGGGGAAGCTTAATATTTCTATTGAGCATTAGGACAAGAGCTAAATATTGTTTTTAATTGCAAGATATGATATTCAGCTACTTAGCTGAAGGACTTTCTTCTTTAAGGTCTTGGCAAAATCCTTTATTCCCAGTGCAAGGCAGAAAGGCAGCTGCACAAAGCTACAAACACTAACAGGCATCTAGATTTCACTTTATATGCCAGCGTCCCAAATCAACAGGTCAGTAAAATATTTTCCCCTCTTTCCATTCAGACTGTATTTGACTTTTTTCCATGAAAATTCTGCTTAGACATGAAACACATTCTAGTAACTAAGTTTAAACAAATACACAACTGGTCATTAGCAAATATCCATTTGGAATAGCTTTATATTGTCTCTGGCACAAGTTTACCACAATCACAGCACTGTAAAGAGGTGAAGCCCCTGTGCTAAAAAACAGCGTGTGCTACAGTTTAAATCTATTTCTGCAGTTCAAAAATTGATGCCAAGAGACACGTAAGGGAATACTGCACTATTTGCAACATTTCAAAAATATATTTGAAGTTTCCTTATGGTCATATTAGGGAAAAATTTATCCAACAAAACCATATGGAAATGTGGTTTTGGATGCTAAAATACTGTCCATGTTTTATTAAAGATATGATAAATATCTGGTACCACTATGAACTACTTTCCCCCACCACAAAGCTTAACTACCTTCCTCTCTCACTGTAAGATGGGGACAGATGGGTTGGTGCTAAACCCACCATATATATGAGTTGGAATGAAGCAAGTTAATTGACAAGGAGGCAGTTCCTTCTTCTGAGCACTCTTTTTGATCATGAAGGGAATTAGGAAAGAATGCAAATATATATGTTGAAAATCAAAGGTAGTATCAGAAAACAATTGGGAATTTTAATGTAATCTGAAAACTATTCCGTTTTTCTACAAGTCAAATTTATTATTTGATAAATTGATTAATTAATAATATAGTTGATAAAGTCTCATAAGATAATTGGAAGGGACTTGAGGAAATCATCTAGTGCAACCTCCTGCTCAAAAAGCAGGCTCAGATGTGAGTTCAGTCCAGGCTGTTCACAGATTTATCCAGTCTGGTTTTGGAACCTTTTGAGGACAAAAGCTGGTCAGACTCTCTGAGTGAGCTGCTCCGCTGCTTCCCTTTCCTCAGTGACCAAAAAAAAAATTCTTTACATCCAGCCTTCATTGAGTAAATATAAAATAATAGTAAAATAATAAAAGGAGTAGCACATGTTGCACACTGCAGCTGTGTCGTTCACACGCAGCTCCTGGGCCTGACACACACAGAGGCCTTAAGCACCTGAAGCGGCCGTGAGAAGCTACATCCAACATCCAGCAAAGCCAGCCAGACCATCCCTCAGTACCATCTGTAGGTACCTAAATGCCATCAGTTACCAAATTTTCTGCTGGATATTTTCTAACTGGGGACTGGTTGTCACACAACCAGCATCTGCTTCCCCTCCTGCCCGCTGAGGCAAGAGCACCAAGTGCTGACTGAAGATTGGGCTGCTGGGCATGACTGGAACTCAAGCTCTAAACCATGGCACCTAACTCCTTTTCTAAAAATCAACTTCCAAGTGCATAAAAAAAAATGGAAAAGTAATGTATTAGCCAACAAAGCAAAGGAAGCCATTGGAGAAGGGGAAGGGGAAGCAACAGGGATATTTACAAACAGCAACTGAAGGATGTTTGTGTATGTGCTGTAAATGATCTGTCCTAAGCTCCACATGTGTAAAAAAGCTATTCTTACCTTAAAAGTTGTTTTGGTTGTTGTGGAGTGTAAAGTAAACAGGCAGCAAAATTGACCAAAGACTAGACAGAATGTAACAAAAGTTAAAAAGAGGAAATTCATAATAATGGTTATGAATTAAAGATCTAAAATAGAGATAGCGGAAAGGTAAGTTAAATGTATAGTAGTAAATGAATGGCTAGTAGCATTAACAGACTTCATAAGGGTTTATAAAAATGTAAGTTGAGAAAAATGAATTGTAATAATGATTCATTCCTTGGAAGATGACAAATTCAATAGCAGTGATGCACTATAAGATATGCCTAAGAAGGGGTTTTGTCCTATATTTACATAGAGATGGAAAAGTCCATTCACATCTTGCTAAAATAGTGAAGTGTATCTTCTTCCAGAAGTAAGAGAGCTCTTGAAAACTCTGTCAAGACAAGCCGTTGTAATCACAGAGATCCCGTAACTTACATGCAGGAGTTTTAAGAATTGATTTAGAAGTTTTCTGGACTGCTGGGCTTAATTGTTGATATTTACTGGAATTCTGGCACAGGTCCACTTAAGAAACAAAGAGGCCATATGGGAAAAGAGAAAGTGGAACACCCCCAGTGATTACAGAGCTATTACCGTAATTTCTATCCTAAGCAAATTAATGAAATGGCTGACACATGAACTCAGCCAATAAGTGAGAAAAATAAAAAAAAGGGATAGCAATATAATTCAACATGCTATTATTTTGCAAGACTGAATAAAGGTAATTACATTCATGCAGGTTACATAGATTTCTCAGTAGTGTTTGTCTTAATACTGCAAGGTATTTTTATTTAAATACTGAATGCTATAAAATCAATACAACAAATTTAAACTGATTGAAATCTTCATGATAGATCTCAACATTAACGAGAAGTTACTGAAAAAAAAGGATAGTTCTTAAAAAAATTCTAACTTAAGCTGTCCCATATATGTTCATTGACTTGTTCATAATAACATGGCTGAAAATGATGCAGAAGAAGCAGAGGGGAAGAATGGTAGACAACTCACAGCAAGATTTTTAGAAAAATCACAGAACTTTGGCCAAATGCAAGGAAATTTGCCTAGAAATAAAGACATCAGGTCTTTTTAGAGAAAGAGGGATAACATAAATGCAAGACCAAACAAAGGTCAAGGTTTGTAAATAAGACAAATTCAGCTTAGCAATTAGAGAGCCTTAGGAAGCAGAGGATTCTTTCAGACTTGAAATTAAGATTGAACATTATCCCAAGGATATATTTCAGTTGAATTAATGTTTTCTTTGGCTTCATAAATCAGTTATGGAATTGTGTTGTGCAGTATATCAACTATAGTGGAATGCTGGAATATGAATCATTAGAAGAAAATGAATTTCTTATTCTTAGAGACCTTTATCAAGTCCCATGGTGTATATGCATTATTTTTTTCCTGTCTCAGTCATGAAATACTGATATTTTCATTCTTGGCATTCTTGGCATTCTTAGCTAAGGATGATATGTTAAAAACGGTGTATGGGAAGTGGTCAATATTATTGGTTTTGGCTTAAAACCCCCTCAATTAACGCAGGGCAAAAGTAGAATTTCATACAGGGAGCAACAGTCAAGCTCAAAATATAGATTTTAGCTACTGTTTCTCAGTAGTGGCATAACAGGTACCTGTAATAACATGTCAGGGACACAATGGAACTTCCAGCATATGTACACCTGGAGCCTAATGTTAACTTAAAGCATTATCAGGAAGAGAGGAATCAAACAGTAGACAAGACTAATGTGTGTGTGATTAATAAGCAGAGCATTCTAGGAGTCCGGTCTGGTATTGTTCTGGCTGAGATGAGAAAAATAATTCATACCACTGGGAAAGGTGTTAGTGGACTCCCTAATAATGCACCACCAGCAAGTTTAAGATGGTGCGTTTTCTGTCATCCTTTGGCATATATGAAATAAAGGTGCTTTTCAACTATGTCTGCCTCATCAAAAATCAAAATAATGCATCTGACTAGTTGATATGCAGCTGATCCAGTTGATGTAGTGGTGTTCAGCCATCGGTTGGACCCAGTCTCAGAAGTCTTTTTCAGCCTAACTGATTCTGTAATTCTGTGATGGTCAGCATTTACACATAGACAGACCTTGAATTTGTCTGCAGCCTTTTAGGAGCTGAACTTGAGATGGGAGAAAACACTGAATCCTCTAGGTATGGAGCAACTGGAGAAGACTAATATGTTGGTCATTAAGAAGATTAATAAAATGGTAAAGGCAAAATTTAGGATGGTCATTTTCCTGTTATTCTCTAGTCACCAGTCTTGAGGAATCTGAATCTAATAACTGAGAAGCCTTCATGCAGTAAGTAAGCATTCACATCCCTTCACAGGCAATTGAAGAATTGTGAATCTGACTTTAAAAGTTTGCTGACTTTAATGTAGAGGGAACCAGTGTATCCTGTCAAGTAATGCCTTCCCTTATTTTGCCATACCTTGCCTTCCCTGCCCTTTCCTGCCCTTCTGTGCTCTGCCCTACCCTGAGTGATTTATTCACTGCATCAGTGCATTTAAGACATCCGAATGGACAGTATTGCTTTTACTCCAAGACAAAAAATAAAAGAACTTTTTTAGGTTAACCACATTTTTTGTATTCCCATTTTGAGACAAGAGGTCACAGTAAATAATTTTGGCCTGAGTAGAGCCATTTCACCTTAAATATTGGATTGTACTGTAATTAGCATACTAGCTCTTTAGTATATAGTATGTTAAATTAGATGTGTGTTTTATTATTACAAATCACAGGATTTTGTATTAGCTAAGCCTTTATAAAATGGGATAGTAACGTGAGAGGTTCTGGTTTTTGTTCTGAAGGCAAAGAGTGATGTACATAATGTCGTTGGAGATGAGATAAAATGCATCAATTCTGTTGTCCTCATATCACTCATTCACTCATCATAGCAATTATTTAAATGATTCAGATAAGTATCTTCCTTTTTAATATGTAGTGATTTGTGTGTTAAGAGGGCACTGGAGTAATAAAAAGTGTGTATTTCACTAGTGGTTATGAAAAGCTGTGTGTCTGAAATTAGTGAGTAATGGCATACATAAAATAAATAAGACATTAGTACCACTTAGCTGAATATTATGGATATGCCACAAACCAAGGAATTCAATAGTGAATTGGGTATTTTACATGTGCATATATCCACATATATGCACATATAATTGTCTAA
Source organism: Oriolus oriolus (assembly GCA_013400235.1). Classification (NCBI taxonomy): domain Eukaryota; kingdom Metazoa; phylum Chordata; class Aves; order Passeriformes; family Corvidae; genus Oriolus; species Oriolus oriolus. The sequence goes on from VXBT01006385.1 coordinate 786,593, forward strand.
TAATGTAACAGCATTTGCAAAATAAGTTTGCAAGTGACACTTGCAGACTTCAAGAGAGTCACATATCTTGTAGAACATAGTCCAGCATACATGCTGACAAACCAATCTACGGCAAAGGACTGGTGAGAACCAAAGCAGTTTGACTACTGTCTTACACCACTCAAACTTGAAACTTCAAAGAAAGTTGCCTGAGAATGTATATTTAAAATATTTTTACTGAAAACATTGATGAAGTTATTTAAAAAACAAGGAAACCCCACCATTTGTTTGGATGTTACTGTGGCCCCAGTGCTGGTCAATGTCATGGCTCCCAACTTGTGGCACCCTTCAGGACACAAATCCCTCAGTGCTGTGCTACATGCCAAGGCTGATGTGCATTCAGAGCCACTCAGAGCAGACCAGTCAGACATGCTGAGGTGTGGTCCTAATTCCTGATCCCTTTGGAGGGAGCAAGTATGTCCTGGCTCTTGATTTCACAGCCTTCTTGGATATTCTCTGTCTGAAAAAGTCATCTACACCTAAAGTTGCTCTTTTATTTTCTTTTTCTTTTCTTTTCTTTTCTTTTCTTTTCTTTTCTTTTCTTTTCTTTTCTTTTCTTTTCTTTTCTTTTCTTTTCTTTTCTTTTCTTTTCTTTTCTTTT
>VXBT01006385.1:787360-1013364 GCA_013400235.1 Oriolus oriolus
CCTTTCCCTTCTTCTGAGAAGGCTTCCTTTTGGCTAGTAGCTCGAGGATCTGAGCTCTCAGTTGGGACCTGGAGACACTGGATGCTAGTGCCTTGTTGCTTGAAGGCTCACCCCAGCAGAGTGGTCTGACCAGAAAGCAACTGTTTAGAATTTAAAGAAACAAAAGCCCTCATCTCCCCCTGTTGAACCTTGTATTGGGTATTTAAAGACTTTTAGGCCTGAGGAAAGCAGCATGAAAAGCAGCAGGACTCATCAGAGCAGTCATTCACAGGGGAGAGGGAAGAAGAGGACTCCAGGCACCAGCAGCCCCCTCTGGGCAGCAGCCCCAACCACACCAAGTGGAAGCAGCTGACCCCATGTTTCCTGGTGTCCCGATGAACCAGCATGCTACAAATGCACAGAACAGATTGACCCCTTCAGGCACTGTAGACTAATGTCTGTCAGGCTTAGGATCCAGATGGGGCTAAAATCGAGACAGGTGTTCTGCTGGTCAGTGCTGTCAAAATCAGATGGTTTCAAAACCTTCAGGCTCAGGAGCTTTTAATTGCTAATAATCACAGTTTCCTTTTTTTTAAAACGATCAAGCCTCAGGGTCCCTGGTTCCTGAGGTCTGTTTTAGTAACTAAATCTTTTTATGGAGATGGGCCTCAGTGACAAAAGGGTTATTTTGATTCAGGCCCCAAATTAATCTTGCATCTTGTGACTATTTCTCCAGGACATTTGCACCTAAGAGGCAAACATCTCAAACAATCTAAATCTACCTTTCTGGAGAACCTATAGGGATTCAGAGGATTTGGCTTCTTTATTTACAAAGCTGTCTCATGTATAGACCCATTGTTTCACTACTGAATTTCTTGGTTTGTGGTATGTCTATAATATTCAGCTTAAGTGCTACTAATGTCTTATTTATTTTACGAATGCATATATCCACGTATTATTGTCTAATGAACTTTAAAACTGATTTGATTATAAAAGTTGTGCTCGAGGCAATTTTAACTCACTCCCAGCCATCAGGAAAGCAAATAAAATTCAGTTCATGCCTATCAAGTGAGTAGCAGCTTGAAGTCAGTGCTGTGCAGAAGAAGCTGTGCTTACCATCAGCAGCCCTTTATAAGCGTAGACGATCCCAAGCCAAATGGTCATGTGGGTGTTCTCGCAGTGCTCCAAGATTGGTCGGATGGAGATATCTCTGCCCGCAGGGTCCGGCTGCAAAAAGAAAAGGTGAAATATTTGGGCTCAGATTTCCTTTGCATTCACACCTCGGTGGTACTTAGATATATTTGCAGTAAATTGAGGATGTGCAGAATACAGAGGGGACAGCTTTAAAGTAACTTGTGATGAGAGCAGGCCCATGAACCTGCAGAGAAATACAGTGAAAAGCAAGGATCTGAGGAAACAGCTGCTTGATAGCTACTCCCTGGTGAGGTCACATCTACCGCAAACCTGAAAGAAAATGTCTGAAGTCACTCTGTATTTAATACTGTCAGTCATATTTATCAGCTTTAGGGCATAAATTTTTTCTACAAGGCAAACAGCTTGAAAGCACAGGCATGAAAAATAATGTATTTAAATTCCTCTTTCCTTTCACCTGCGGTTCTTGTGTCACTGGCAAATGGCTGATAAACAATGTATGAAACATTGCTGTGTTTCAGGTGGTTTTTCATTGATAACCATGAGCTAAATCAAAGACCATTTACTATGGAAACTACACCAGTAGCTTGGGAGAGACTATAAATCATTAAAAATATGGAAAAAAAAAGTCTTTTAGATCCAGTGATTGCCTGTGCAAAATGAAAGACTGCTGGAAGCTTTGCAGCTTTCCATTTATTTTGAAAAGGAAATTGTATAATATTACAGAATCAAGATGACCTGGAGACTATCACAACTGTTTGTATGAAGGAGGAGCAGTAACAAAGGCTCAGAGAAACCTGCAAGAACCACCCCTTGCCCTCCTCACTTTTTTTTTTTAGTGAACAGAGGAAAGAACAGCTGACACACAGAGCAAAGGGTTACTAGCTACTGTGCTGTATGCAATTATAATAGATGTTGGGGTCTGGTCAAATGGCTAAACTTCCTTTTAATGATGTACCTTGTATAAGAACACAAGGAGCTTCTTGTATGTGATTCTAGGAGAACTTGTTTTAGTTACAACTCCTGCTGGCTGTTCTGAGATGCGTGTACCTGCAGTCTGTTGTGTTCACAGAAAATGCTGGAATACTGAAAGCTATTTTTCCTTTCTACTTTAAAAGACTGGATTTGAACTTCAGCCAAACTAGGATCAACCCAGATGTAGCTTTCTGTACCTGGTTGTGCCAGTGGGCTTTTCAATTCTCCTTTTTGATGAGTAACGCATGTAAAATGTCCCATACAGAAGTGTAATGATTATTATATAAGGAAAATTCAAGTTTTCACCAACTGAAAGTTAGAATTGTACATGGAAGGGCTTGGGAGAGATCTGAATAATTTCCTAAAGCTTATTCTTGCTGCTTCTGATGATGTATGAGTTCTGCTAGGTATTTCAGTGGTCACAGTGATAATCTTCAGTTCACTTTCTTCCACTAGTGTTTTTGTATGTGAGGCATTTCCCCTGACCTCATACACTGTAAATAAAAGAGAAAACCCAAAAAATCTTGTGCTATGATGCACTGCACAGTGAAAGTATTCATAATTTTCTTTGCAAAGCCTTCAGTAGGCAAGATATTAGCATTTAAAAACTTTTCCTATCCTAAACTTCTGTAGAAACCCTGAAAGGAAAAATAAAGCTCTTGGAAAAAAAGGTGTGCTAAAATAAAGTAAGATAAAAACCAAGGCAGCAACATTAACTCTCCCAAAGAGCTCATGACTCCATCCTAATGGTTGTTGATGGCAGGCAAACAACCATTAGCTGAAGAACTGAAAAGACTGCAAACATTAAGTGTCATCACAACATTTAAGACGCTACAAATGTTTGTCTGGGGATCAGTTGAACTACCTCATTCTTCCTGATCAATGACAAAAGCCCAGTGCTAAATTTTAGGTGCACTGATGGCACCCTTTCATGTCAAAGTTACATGAAAATATACATAAACCTAATATGTTTAACATAATTTTTTTTCTATTATGTAATAAAGTTCTAAGGGAAATCATTCACATAGAGCTCTGAATGTGTAACTGATGTGTCAACAGGACTGTACTACAGAGACATTTTTCTAGAATTCTAAGTTACATCTAAGCCTGCCAACAGCTCCATCTCTCATGGCCTGGAATTACAAAAGTGACATAAAATTTACGGCTGTGGTCATCAGGCTTTGGTTTTTTTTTTTTTTTTTCCTTCACAGTGGTGAGTCAGCACAGGACTGTCTCTTTGTTTCCCCAATTCCACATCCCTCCTGCCAGGTATTTCTTCTCTCTCAGTTTCCCACTTTTCTGAAAGAAGAAAGTGTATAAATAATGTACACCTCGTGTGATGGACAACGTCATGTGGATTGTTTCCCTTGTTCCTGGATTGAAAACTCCAACCACACTTGGACTGAAGGATTCCTCCAGCTTTAAGTAACTATAAGTAATTGGATTAATTCCCTGTTTTGAAGAATATTACTGAAATGTGAACTCCTATTTGGTCTGTGGCAATTATATTTTTATTTTCCCTATGTGACTATTCTCTCACGAAAATTTGCTTCAAAAGTGGGAAGTGTATGTCCATTCATTACTCAAAACCTCTCTTTTAAGATCCAGGCACAAAAACAGTGAAGTGGAAAACATAACTTCTTCTCAAACACTATTAGAGAGTAAGCATCATTTCCTTAGTAGGAAGATTGTCAGATTTTTTGAGGCATGATAGTTCAAAATTTATGTTAATTAAGTAAAACAGTGTGTTCAGATTTTCTTTGTGAGGTAGGAAAATCTTGTGAAGTGCTCTAGATAGAGCAGAAAAAGAGAGAATACTGATTGCAGCATTAGCAAAAGTGTACCTGGGGCAGCACTTCCTTCAGAAGACTTTCGAGATCTGCAAGGTGGTAGTATTTTAAACAAAATTTGCTGAGGTCCTGTGCATGTGGGGTTAAATGTTGGCAGGTGGCAGTAATTTTAAAGTGAACTGATTTTGCTGATTACTTATCACTATTGCAAAATGACATTCCTGCTCTACTGCTTTTAATTTGCCATTCTGTTTCTTCACTGATTTTGTATGAATTAACTAATCATAGCAAAAAGCTGGGTTAAAAAAAACATATGATATTTTCTGATGTCAAAAGAATTTTCAAAAACTCTACAATTACAGCTGAATGGGGCACTTGACTGACCTCTCTAATCATCCACCATTTGTGCACTTTGTTATTGCTTTAGAGAGGATGACAACATAAATGCTACCAGTGATTATATATGTGCTGGAAATTTGCCCTTTCCTTTTCTAGAAAACAATCTCAATGCCCTTCAGATGTCATTCTCAAAAGCCTGAAGACCTCCTATCTTGTGATTAGACTGGAGCTTTCCTACTTCTTCTGAAACCTAATAAGGTTTCTGACACTGACACCAATTTCTGGAGTGCTTTCAGCAGTTGAACATAAATAGTTTAATCTGTTCACTTCATACAAGAGTTGTGTATCATCACCAGTGAAATGCTTGTTTTACATGAAATCCGCTAGGTCTAGAAAGCAACCCAAACCAGTAAACAGAATGTTTATATCCCCGGCGTGTGTGTGTTTAAACTATTATCAATCAGTTCTGTAGTTCTGTTGCTTTTTCATTTTCTTTGCTTTTCAGTCTGCTGGGAGGGCTGGAAGATCCTTGTCGTAATAGGTGAGTGATGGCCTAGGTGGGAACTGTCAGAGGGAGAAGTGAAGCTTAAAACTACCAGGAACCATCAGGGAAATCTGATTTTTTTTTTTTTTTTTTAAATCTAGAAGTACAATTTCTTAATGGCTATTACACTAGCCAAAATCCCTCTGGAAAAGGCAGATATTTGTATGATGTACCTTTGACTTATTTTGTGTCCTTATTGCTATTAATTTTCTGTAGCTTCACAAAGGTCTTGAAAGGAGGAAGGGTCTATGTTCCATGAGGCATTTTATCCAGCAAATATCTGTGAAGAACAGACTGGGCTAGTAGCACACAGTATCCAAAAGTCCTTGACCTTCCTAAGGTACTTTTTCTATACGATCTCCTCCTCAGGTCAGTACAGCAGATGATTTTATTTGCAGAGCTGTGGTGCTGCTGTGTGACAGAGCTCACAGGGGGTCAATCTCAGCAAGCTCGCGTGGAACATTGCAGCACACCTCCAGCGTGACAATGTGCCATTTCTGAAGCTGCAGCTTCACCCCTGAGAAACTCAGAACATTAGGCCTCAGTCTTTTCCAAAGATGGGTATGGAACACAAGGTAAATAGTTGCAGCTTCTGTTTACTATGTTTGAAAGAATCTGTGCGTTTCCCGTAATATCAGAAAATGCAGGATCGTACTCTTCTGTCACACTGTGGCCTTCATATAGCATCCCACTCTCTGTTTTATCTTCCCTTTAAATGGCTTCAGTTGAACTGGCATAATGACTGTATACTACAGCTAATTTGCAGTGTGAATTAGATATCTCTGGCATCTTTAATTTGGCACATTTAGCAGTCATATGGAGCTCACATGTTATTCCTTGTCTTAAAACTCAGACTTTGCTAAATTGGAAGATCATACTTACTTCTTAAATTCACTTTTTTTTTTCCCCAAGGATAATTATAGTTGGTTTATACTCTAAATTCTTTAAAGGTGTTTCACAAGAGGATTCAAACAGTTTGAGCATGCAGTGTGAAATTGAGAGCCAGGCTCTTAATTACTGATGAAAAGACGAGGATCAGACGCTGTCGACTTTTTGATTACCTAATAATTTGTAGGTATTTTTAGAGCAGAACAGCTGTGATATGAAAAAGAGATTTTCCAGGAAATGGATCCCTTTTGTTTCATGTATTTTTTACTTTATGCAGTCATACTTTCCATTAATGCAAAATAGGAATGGCAATACTAAGCTAAGGTAGCTCATTAGGAATGTCTTCCAATTAAAAATTTGGTAGGCAGCCTAGAATAATAGGCAACCTTGTTTGTTGATATCTGAGCTTGGGTTTGGGTACCTTACGGATCACACTGTATGTCACAGGTTAGTTCAGCAAAGCACGAAACTATTACTGAATTCTTGCAATCCAGTGACCAATTTAATTTCCCTTCAATGTTAATTGAGAACTTTGGACATTTCTGTAATATTCTAATGGTTGAAAGATGAGGCATGAAGTGTTTCAGGACACGAGCTTTCTTACATAGATCTGAATACACACCCTTTGCCTCTATGCCATGAACTAAAGGGCATCTTTTGGTTATCCAAGGGGATTAAAGGGTATTTTCTGCTTCATTCATTTTCTTGTTATACTGAAATCCAGTTCACCACCCCACCTAAGTCAGTGGACTGGACTTTAGGCATTGTCTGGCTTCACAAATACTTCAACAATTAAACTCTTCCCACAATTCAATATGTATGTTTATATTGTAACTCCTAAAAAATCTTCATTCCAAGTGGTATTTTAATATGAGTCAGTAATTCAGTAATGGTTAGCTAGCAAACATGACACAAAGAAATGACACTTGCTGGAAAACCAACATGAATATCCTCTTTTTTTTTATTCAGTCACTTTTCTCAATTCGATTTTCTAAAGAATAAAGAAGATGTAAAATGTAAGCCAAGGAAAAAAGTACTGATACATTTGGGGGCTTCACGGATATTTATGTTGCTATTTTACATCCCTCAGCTTGCTACACATACAGAATCCAGGCCTAAATTTGCAAGTGAATGGGAGTGAAGAAAGACAGGAAACCTCCTCTCCTCCCCCAGATATATTAGCGACTGTAATTCCTATTATCCCAAATCAATAATGTTTGATAATACAGACACACTGATATCACCCTGCAATATATTTAAAAGAAACCTACTTCTTAGGTCTCCATCTGCCTCTTGTACAAATAATTCCATAAATCAGTCAGCACACATACAGTAAATAAGTGTGATTTAAAGATGATAAAATGCCAGAAGAGCTATTTATAAACTCTCATATCATGAATTTGCCCATACATTTATTTGTAGAGAAAATCTCCCAACAGCATTATTTATAACATCACTTTACTTAATGAGTTCTATTTTCCTGTTGTGGTGGTTCATTTTTGTTTATACGAAACTGTTTTTTGAGATCCAAAAGGTTCCCAGAGATTTCTTGCTATTTTTATTAATATCATCTCCTAATCCAAGCAGTTTCATTTATTTGTATTAACATAAAATGCAAAAAACTAGTTTAGACTGAGTCAAGAAACCGCTGTGATCCCTGCAAACAACTGCAGACTAGCAAATGAAAGGGAAAAGGCAAAATTCTCTTGAATCATGGAGAGTTTCAAACAACTGTGACTGAGTCTTCCCACTCTGCACTCAGCTATCGCTTCAGTAGAAATTTTACATCATATTATTTCCTCAGAGAATGTTGCCCCAGTTGCATATCTGGTGACTGGATAATGAAATGTTTCTGTGTATGTGCATGGAGACAGAGGGACAAGTGTTACAAAGGCTTAATAAAGCACTCTCGGCAGCAGATTGTGTGGTTTTCTTTGAAGGGAGGGCAAGGGGCCAAGACACATAAGAAAAGTAGGTCAGAAGAATGAAGACCTTTGTTACTACTCAGACCCTCTTGCACTGCACAGATTCTTCCAGAAATGTGCAGTTCTTGGTATCAGCTTCACAAGATGAGTATTTTCCCCTCCTTCCCTGTGAAGCTGCCCAGAATTGTGGTTCACAACCCAGACTTGCTGCTCCTTCTAGTTTTCTTTTCTTTCCTAGCTAGATTTCCTGCGACGCTGAAGGCCATGCCAGGCACTCCTTCTGGTGGCTGGAGCAATTCAGTGCCTCCTTGCTTATGGTAATGGAAACAGACAGCATTCTTGGGAAGGATGGCAAAGGCAGAAAGGAGAACAGTGGAGTGAAACCACAGAGGAAAGCCAGGGACAAACTGTTTGGGTGGCCCCATCTGGAACCAAGGTAGAGGTTCTTTTTGTAATTAATTTCCTAGTGGGTAGGCTTTGAGTTGTAAGCAAGGATATGACTTATCGCCCATTATGTGGCACTCCGAGAAGCTGGATTTAACACTTTTCCTGTAAATAAGCCAGACTTGCAGCCCGGCTATCATCAGAATCTATCATCAGTTGCTTCTTCCTAAAAGAAAAATCAGGTCCTCAATTGTGCCCAGCTATTTGGGTCAAGGAGGACAACAATCTCACCTCTACAATTGTCTAATATTTTGTGTTTAGTGCTGTCCCTTGATTTATGGATTCTGAAAATATTTATCACTATGCTTATTTGCATTGCAGTGACAACAACAACAAATGGACACTGACTTAATTTAGAAAGTGAAAAATCCATTCCCTAAGAGGATTTAAAAACATATATATCATGTCTGGGAGAAGAGAGAAGCATAAAGTAGGGTTGTATGACATTTTCAGACGCAAATATCAGCAGAGACCACTGCCACCCTATGCAGGCACTGATAAATGAATAGCTTCTGGGCCATGGCAAATAAAAATAAGATTATTTCTCAACATTAAGGACCATTTTAATTTCCTTGCTTGTTTTTTATATTCTCCAAAATGGTAAAATGATGATCCATCAACCTGTTGGAGGATTTTGCTGCTACTTTTATGACTGCGCTAAGACATAATTGAGGAATTACTGTAGTAAGGGGAGGTCTTTCCTTTGTTTTCAAAAATTTTGAGCAAAATCTTTAATTTCTAAGTGCTAAGACTAGCTTAATAAATATATTCTGTAATTTCATAATGATAATTGAAGCAGAAACACCTACTTCTCCTCCCTAAGTCCTTCTAAAATTGGGTAATTCAACTCCCCCAACATAAAAGCTGCTTTCTCTTCAATCAGCTCCCAGTTTCTTGTTGACAGTCAAATGTAAGGTGCATCTCAGTATACAGAAGTACATGAAAACATTTGTCTTTCATAAAAATTTTGAAGACTTTGATTTTTTTCTCCCACTTTGCAACACTAGTAATGTCTCAGATATAAACATTTTTACATAAAATTTTCATGCAAAAAATGAGTGGATGAATAAATCAATAAAGTTCAGGTCAACAGAAATATTTTGATTACTTCAAAAGATTTTATTCCATTTGACCTTTTAGAATTGATAATGTTCTTTGATATAACCTAACTCCATTTTGAAAAGAAAGGTCATGTTGAATTCAAAAGAGATGTTCTTTAGTTAATAAAGGTCAACAAGAATATTTTAGCACTTTCCTACCAAAATAATTCTGCACGGGGAAACTGACTGAGACCACCTTTTTTATTACAAATATATGAATCTTATGGCTACTCAATGTTTTCTGAGAAAAATATCTCAATCCTTAACTTAAGGAATATCACCAGCAATAAGACTACAAATCTGTGGTCTTGACAGATTACTTCCGAAGATTCACACTTGCCAGTATAACTGATCCTATGTTAGAGCAGTGACACCAATGAATGAACCACACACCTTAGCAACTTTTACTGACATAATTATGCCAGCAAAGCTTACAGACTGAGGGTGAGGAGGGTGATTAAAGGTGTACAAAATATGCATTCATCTTTGGTAGAGTCCTGCTTCAGCAGTGAAAAATGTAGGCCTAAACAAACTAAAATTACACTTGGAGTCTTAAATCAATGTCTGTCCTGCTTTAAAGAGACTCTGAAATGGGGCTTAGTATTTCATAGCTATATTGACAATACAGTTAAATGAGACTGTCTTGATAGCTGTCTCATCTTCAGTAAAACACAGAATATAGATTTTCATTGCATTAACTCCAGTTTGAAATAAAACATCTCTTTTAGAAAAAAACGTCCTGTGACAATAAACCTATATAGCTCTTGCTGAGCCAACTGTATTGACTGCAGAAAAAATAGCCCTAATTTTGGTTCTGATGTCTAAAATGAATTGTCAGGTTCCTTTAGTTCTTACTATGTTTTGTTTACTGAATTGAAAGGCTACATAACAAACTTTTGTTCCTGTGTTGGCATTTACAGATTTTGACCCAGTAAACTCTTAATGTAGTCCTTGATAAGCTACATCTGGAGCTCGTAGTGTTTTTCACTGTGGACATGTTTTATCTTTCTTTAACACGCCTTATTGGTCTTCACTGGACCATTGGACCAGCACATTTCCTGAAATCTGAAGAGTGGAACAGACTATGCTCAGCTGGTCACAGTTGCCCTGCAGACATATCCAGGATTAATACCACTGTAACACCCAAAGCACGCACATGTAACCAAAGATGCCACAAAAGCTCTCAATTTTTCGTTTCTCTATTCTAAATGAATACAGAAATGTAAAAATAGTTTAAAAGCTATAGAAAAGAAAAACGATAATCTTGAAATCTCATTCACCAAATGCTTCTCTTGATTTAAGAGGAATATTTGACATGAGTGGGAACCCATAATAGTTGCACTAAGCTACCTGGAAAGCTACATGCCCCTAAAACACAAAAAGAATAGCAGTTACAGGGATTTTTGATTTTTCCATTACATCCTTCTTCTACAAATAGCTATTCCGGTGTTGCCACTTCTATTGACGTTATTCAGAGCAAAGCAGGTAGTCATGGGATTTTTTTTCTTTCTCTCAGTTCAGTAAAACTTTTATGCAACATTTTTCTTAAATAATTTATTTTCTTTCAGCATCTGTCAGACCAGATTTCATTTAACACAAGTCTGCCACACACTTTAAATGTTGCAGGTCCTTTCTCTGGTATACAACAGAAGAATTTTCAGTTGAAAAAGCAAGCCAATGTGAAACAAAACCTAGCAGCCATAAAATCCATTTTATATTTCTTAAATTTTCTTTACATTATTAAACTCTAAATCATATAGGGGGTTTTTTTGTTTGTTTTTGAAACATATAAATGATACGAATATATGTAACACAAGCAGATAACTCTGAACCTACTCTGCCTTGCAATTCTAACATATTCTTGATAATAGTAGCACATTTGCTTATTTTTACGGTTATGTTTCAGTGAATTATTGCACTAGAAGATCTGGGCACAACAAAATGTTTATTTTTTCAAACTAGAGAATCATAGGAAGCATTGTGACGTGTTGGTGTTTTTTTCTACAGCTAAATATACAGTGTATTTCCATAGCTGTACGTTTTTTCTCTTGTCATGTGAACTTGAAGTAGTCCTGGCAGATAGAGATGATCTTACCTACATGCATCTTCCCAGTACAGGTGTATCATACTGTGTCAGGTGTCAGCATGTTTCAGGAAACTGGAAGTTCCAGTACTGGAAGCAAAGCCTGTGATCTTTACTGGACTTGAAGAATTCATTGAGGTTGTTATTTGTGTGGTAAAGTGCTTCCTCTAAATCTATCCACCAATTTTTAATAGGATGTAGTTAGCAATTTTATCATTACTCCTGTTATTTTTTTAGGGATGTCTATTGCATAGTTTTATTTTGACAGGTGAGCATGTGGAATTCTTCTAGAGCACTTCCAGAGCTGACATGAAAGCCATCAAAAACTCTTTCTCAGCATAGCCCCTGACAGCTTACATTTACACCCAAATTTTCATTTCTGAGATCAAGGCATTGAAGAGAAACTGTAAGGGGTTGATGCCTTTGTTCTTGATACCACTTTTCACAGCTCACTGAGGGACCAGCAGAGGACAAGATAAGCACGGGGAGACAGGCATTATCAGCACGAGGGCAGGAAAAGCAGTGCATTTCTGAACAGTGATGGCTGGTGTCAGCCTGGTTTGTCTGACTTGGCATTCACCTCCTTTGCAGCATTTACCTACAGCCACTAACCAGCCTGTCACTCATTTCAGAACAAACCTCTTCTGTCTGAGCTATCTGAGCAATTATTATGCTGTCACCATCTCCTCTTTAAGGCTGCAGCGTGACAAGACTTTAGGAGAGGCGGGAGGTGTGACCCTCTGGCACTTTGCACTGGGCTGCTGGAGGGCTACTTGGAGCAGGACCAGCTGAAACAGCTGGGTAAGCAGCAGTGGTACGGCCCCAGGAAACCTCAGTTTTGCTGATGTGCTTTGAGGAGCTAAGGAAAATGCAGAACGTTCTGCTACAAAGCTCTTAGACGATCCTCCCCAAAGTAAATCCACACTGAGGATTGCTGGAGCACCCATGGTAAGAGCCAAGTGATCCAGCTCAGTGAGATGTCTTACTCCTCTGCTGGAGTAACCTTTCATTACCATTGAAAAATTGAAGCTTGAGGTGGTATTCACAATTCACCTGAGGCTTGAAAAAGTGTCAGCAGTGACAGTTCGTGGTCACATGAGTTTCTATACAGCACAGTAGAGTTTTGGTAAATTACTCAGAAAATCAAGTAAGAACCGCACAAATACATCAAGGGTAGAAGTAAACCTTGGGAGAAATCCTGAGACCTAATGGAATGAGGAAAATATAGAAAACTCAAGAAGACTGAAACATCAGACTATTTTGGCTCAAGAAGACTGTGGGGAAGAAAGGAAGTGGAGATGAACACTTTTGCCTGCCAAACTAAAAAGAAAGGGAAGAGAGGACTAATGCAGAAAGTGGGCAGGTTCACATGCTCCCCCTAAACAGCATTTCCTTCTGTCACCACCAAGTGGGGTATGAACTGACTCAGCATCAATCCCATACATGGTCCCCCAGTTAACACATATAAACCAATATATAAAAACAAAAAATAGCAAAGAATTCTTTCTGCAACCTGATCAATATTAATTTAAAAAGTATCTCTTAATGAACTTCTATAAAAGTGATTTTTTCTTTTTGAAATGTGTTTGTGTAAGTAAGTGTTTATTTCCATGGCAACAAGGCCTGATGTTCCCACAATCACCTTGAGATTACTTTATGAACGCATCAGGCATTCAATACAACAAATTAAACAATAGCAATTATTGGCTGGAAACTGAAAACTGCTTTCTTAGGAGGTGGTTGAAGGCTATGAAATCTACCTCCATATGAATCAGAAATTATATTATTATTATTATAGAAACAGGAACTCCTATAGAGGCAAAATACAAATGCAGTCTCTTGAGCTTGACTGAACAAAATCTTAATTTGAAAAATACCCATCCCATACTGCCATCCAGGGACGAATGGACAGCGAAAGACATATGACAGTTTTTCATACACTTGTTTATGAACAGACAAGTATATCCACCACTGAGCAGTGCTAGGATATGCTCAATGGGATGAAAAAATGTAAAACTTTGAGTAGACCGTAATTTAGCTTACCTGTTAAAACATCAGGATTTATATATTATATACAGTGAATAAGTAGCATGGTTTACTTGCATACAATTTAGGGATTAGAATATTTATTGCTCATGAAAAATTTTGAAAGTACTGTCAAAAGTGTACTCATATTATTATTTTCAGGGAAAAATCCAAACAAATTCTTACATTAAATTTCAGAATATTACAGTTTTTACCGGGAGTTTTAATCACAGCTAAAAGTTACATGAACCCATTCTGTGCAGACAGTTTATGACAGCCTTCCTCAATTAAATAGGACTATCTTCCACAAACAATTCTTTTCTGTAGTAATTTGTACAACTTGTGGAATAATTAAGTAAGCAAAAAGTACCTGAAAAACTGAGTCTAATGTTTCAAAAGGAAAGAGTCCCCATTACACAATTTGCATGTTAAGCAGTACCTTAGTACTGTATGAGCAAATTGTCACAATATGGCCCTATGCATTTAAGTTTTTATGGAGGTATATTAAATTCTTACTGTTCTTTAAATATCTTTTTCCCCCTGAAGACATAAAGTCTGTGGTATCTTGATTACTATATCTGCTAATAATGACTAAATAAAAGGTTTCAGTTTTCAATGTAGTATTTTTAAATACACTGCTTTCAAGCATTGTATCAAATATAATAGTCACAATATGCAATTTGGATTGAATCACAGGATCATGAATCTAAACATTGAGACATGCATTGCTCATGTGTGAATCAAATCAAACCCTGAGGACCAGCATCTCTTGTGACAAACAATAAGAATCTTCCTCCGATACTGTCTGATCTATATTAGCTGTGCAAATATGTTCTTTTTAATTAAATAATACCGTATCATAATGCAGATGTTATAGTTAAATTTCTATTCCCAACATATTTTCACAAGTATGATTCCTTGTCCTCTCTTTAATAGGCTCCATGTTTGCCAAAATAGTCTCCAATGACTCCAGTAACGTTTAACTCCATGGTTAAAATCATTTGCCTATGCCATGGGTTACAAAGGCACAGCATATTGCTTAGAGATTGATATGAAATCCACCAGGTACCATTTGTTGCTTCTGAGGTTTTTTTTCCAAATATTTTACTGAGTGGACAATTCATATATATATATATATACCTGAAATTCCCTGATCAAACACCTGCCTATATGGATATAAGAATATCTTTACTGGCATCTCCTAGCCTCCTAGGCTTATCTGCACTTGTGAATGCCTATCTTCAACCCTTAGCTTTCCAGCATTATCTAAAGGAATAAACTAAAACAGAAATGATAAATACATGCATGAAGGACATGACTGAATATACTTCTTTCTCTTTTTGCCATCTTCATGCCATTTTTTAACGAATGATGAACACACACATCTGTACAAAATAGTGTTTAAAATGGCTGTAAAAGACAGGCAGGTGCAGGCTGTGTTAGCAGAGGAATTTATTTTGTGTGCATGGACAGTGGCAAACAAACAAGATATGATGTTATTAAAGCTATCCATTAAAGTGGCTGTCCACCAGGGCTAATGTGTCTTTGCTAAAGGGTGCTAAAGGGTGTATTCTTCTAGCTCTGCAGAGAAGTGCAATTCAGAGTATATTATTGGTTTTGGTCCAGCAGCCATATCTAAAAATTGATTGCTGTAGTTGTTCATTCCTGTCAGGCAGCTGCTGGGGTGGGAAGAGCACCTACTCTAGTAACAGCATGCCTTCCCTAAAGTGAATGGGAGTCTTACTTTTCATTTTAGTGCAGTCAAGATTACACCTGTGATTTTTTACATTTTTCAAACCTAACAGGATTCCTACAACTGCAACTATGAGCCACCACCTGCAGCATTCCCCGGACTGGGCACACCTATTCAGACAAAGCCCTGTGGCCTTGTTACCCACCAGAGGATGGAGCACACTTTTGGAGCACTTCTGATGTAGCTGCAGTGAAAAAAATGAAACTAAATCAGAAGTGCACATTCCCAAATCAAAATGCTGATGCAGACAGACAGACACAAAGTTCCTTGAGGAGGGAAGCCTTTTATATCATAAGTCAAGACTTAGGTTAAACTGAATAACTTGATTATTAAAGGTGCATGTGTGTTTGTATGTGTACAGTTTTATATGACATATCTCTGATACGGATATCTTTTTTTTTAAAGAGGAAATTGACTTCTAAGGAGCTGCAATTTGAAGATTCAGAGTTTCTCTTTTGATTTGCATTAGAATGATGAACTATAATTTAACAAGAAGATCAAAACAGAAAACTGAACCACCTTGCAGAAGCTGCCTTTCAAGCATGAAGAGAGATTCAGAATGTTTCTGCAAATTGCAGTCTTCAGGCTGATTAGACATTCACTATGTCAGCATCACCACAGACAGAAACGTGGAGGGTTTTTTTAGCTATACCCTCTCTCTAGATCTGTGTTTTTTAACTTGTGTCAAACAGTGATAGCAAACTATCAAGTATGGTAAGGCTGATTGGTGAGGGTGGCTCCCATGTACCGCGGTACAGAACACCGGTCACTCCTGGTAGTGCCTTACAGGCATTGCATCCAACCGGTCCCTCGGTATCCCATGGCGTGTGCAGGTACTCCTGTGCATGTGCAGCAAGTCCAGGACTTCCTGAAGGTGGTCAGGAGAGAAGACACAGTGTGCTGTCCCCTACTTAGTACACAGAGCTCACAGAACCAACACTCGGAGAACTTAGCAAAAAGCTAAGCAATTCTCTTCTCCCAAGCATTTCTTCTTATGGCCAAAAGACTGTCTTGTTAGTCAACTGGCAATTTCTGGAGTACAAAGTGTATACTTTCAAATCCTTAGCCTGTGTCAAATTCACAGTGCATGGAGAATGGGGATAAAGAGGAATTTACCCAGTGTGCATTTCTGTCATTTTCCCTTTATAACTACATCTTCTAAAGAATATCTGTAGCTCAGTGGACAGACTGTTGGAAGGACAACAAGATGTCAGGCTATTCAGATAATTCCAGCTTCAGGAAACCATGGAATAGCTGAGATCAGAAGACACATCTGGGAGTTATCTTGTCCTCTTTGCTTCACAGAGGCCCAGCTAGGGTCAACCACATGCTGTCATCGACTGTGGTGGTACCCAGCACCTTCCTAGAAAGCACAGGATATTCAGCTCATTTGACCAAAGCTGGCCAAGCTGTAGTGCTGCAAGAGAAGACAGGGCACTGGTGGCACAATTACCTCAGGCCCACGTTTCTGGCTTGTCCTGAAGTTTGCACAGGAATACTGTGGTATTCCAGTGTGGGTTTTAGTCTGCACTCAAAATGAAGCAAAGATATGCCAGTGGAATATTCCAAACACAGATCCACAGAAAAAAAAAATCCTATGTTTTACCTTCTGCTTAGTCTTCATGTATATGTCTTTCCCCCTAACATATGTCCCCAATTCCCAAAGTGATGGGTATATTGAAAATTTATGCATGCTTTACATTTAATTTAAGCATTTCCATAGCAACTCCTACATTTCAGGATGTTTTACTTTAATCTCAAGATACAAAATATATTCTTTTCAGAACAATTTCCCAGGCTGTATTTAGCCACATTCATATATAACTTTCTACAATTTGATTTTCAATGAAAATTACCCTATCATCTATCAGAAGCAAAAGTTTTAACAAACAGATTAACTTTTATTACTTCTTTCATCTCGCTCTGTGTTTAAACAATTAGTCCTGCATCAAATGGAGCTAATGAAGCCTGATTGCTCAGAATCAGTGTTTTTGATTGATAGATGCAGGTGTTTAATGAAGTCCAGCTTCCAAGGAATAGGTCAAAAGTGCCTCTCCTCCTCTTTCTCTCTCTCTCTCTCTCTCCCTCTTGGTCTTTTACACCGGTGCTGTCCTGTCAGGATGAACATGTTTTCCAGAGGCCTGATACTCAACCAATGTTCATAACAACATGATAAAAGATATATCAGAAATATGTATTACTGTCTGTATGGTGAAGTCTGGAACAAAATTAAAGGCACTTGAGGTGATGTATGGTGCATGTAGCAGTAATGAATTGATGACCCATACTTCTAGATGGGTGACCTTAAATGTCTTTTAAAAACACCTGAGATTCAAGTAGGAATTAAAAACCAACACAGATAAAAGAGGGAATACATATACAAATAAAGGAAAACAGGGGAGGTATGGGAAAGAAGATCTTCCTTACAAATTTTCACTCATTTGTCATCTGCATTTTGCCTTTCTAAGTGTCACTTCTGAAAAGTATTCCACAACTGCAGGCTATTCTTCCTGCCCCTTTGCTGTCACAATAGCAAACCTTCATCCCATCTGATTCCTGTTCTAGGACCACAGCTGGTACAGCACACATCTCTCACACTGGTATGCCTCCATGAGCATCCAGCATAAAGCAAAAATCCAATAGAGGGCAGGCGAACGAAGCATTCAATTTGCCGTCAGGTTACGCACACATCACCTGCGTTTTGTGCAAGCAGGAATGTCTAAGCCAAGTGTGAACAATCAGGCTTCCCATGCTGTCAGGCAGTAACCTGATGCCTTACTTGCCTGATGTGTCACACAAACCTGAGCTGCTATGTAAACAGCAACAAATAACCTAAAAGTAAGTGGTGACACAGTTGAATTTTGCAACTTGCACATCTTCCACTTCCAGCACTTTCATGCTAGGAAGCAAGAGAAGGAGTAAAGAGAGAGATACTCTCAGGATCCTGGCAGGCTCCAGGACATAACCATCAAATAAATCAATTAATTTAACCCTAATGCAATTATCTGCTCTAGATGAAGGGTGATTTTGACTTGCTGAATTCACTTATAAGATCAAACAATTATCCTAATAAGTTTATACTGTTCCAAAGATGATAGCGTTCTCAGCGGCCCTAGTACAACTCCAATGGCTTGAGTGGAGCTGCTAGACATAAATTTATTACATAAATGAGAGCTGCTTTCAGTCAGGCACTGACGATTTGATCTCCAATTAAAAAATTAATCTTCAAATTACATTTGAAGCATTACAATTAAACTGTTGTTAGATATACAGCAAATGTGCACCTGTAGCACTGAAATGATACTTGATTTATTGGAGGAAATTTCAATAACAGATTCAAAATTGAAGCAATTTCCTCTGGTTTCCATGCTCAATGTGTTGTAAGTCAGAGTGTCCTTGGGAGGGCAGACTGTGTCTACAGCTCACAGCAAGAACCTAGGATATTAAATCTTACAACCCAAAGATCTGCTGTTTATTTTTTTTTTAATGGGTTAGTGAGGAGGAACAATGTCAGGCAGGGATTAGTAAAAACAGAGCACTTCATTAAAGGCATGTGATAGTCTCAGCTGCTGATCACGCAAACAGAAAGACCAAGGTATTTCTCCAAAAAATGTTATCAAAGCCAGGAGAAAAAAATTGTACATTTGCATCCTGTATTTCCATAGGTTACTAGAGTAAAGGGACTGCTACTGGTCTGATATCTGTTTTGAGTCCTGTAATACAGACAAAACTGCAAAAAGAATATCAGATGGAGGAGTGCTCAGCCTGTGAACCCTGGCAGACCTGGAAGGGTCCAGCTGCTCAACAGCAAACAAAGTTTAGGCAGTTCTACCCTCAACACTGCATGTGGGCAACTGAAAAGTAAAGAGCTAGGATTTCAGAAGCCTGAAAGGAGAAGTGGCAGCTAGACTGAGGTTGGATGCATTTGCACATAGGTGCCTATGAGACATCTAGGAAATTAAGAATTTAAATAATTTTGGAGGCCTGACCCTGCATTCCCACATACCTCCTGCAGTGCTTTAGCCTTTGCTGGCTTTCCCTGAACAATGCACCACCATGCAACAAATACTGTCAACACACAACCACCCTGCCTGCCATCCCCAGAGCCTTTTCTTCTGCTTCCCTTGCAACCATCCATTTCCTTCTGTTCCAAGGAGTTCCCCTCCTTAGTTCTGAACATTTTCCATGTAGCTAATTAGTTTAATTCCACACATCCCTGGCATTTGTGGACACTTTCCTTATTTATGGTTTCCCTCCTTTCTGGTGGCAGAGTTGAAAATGAAGCAGCCAGGTTTTCAGAAGCATGAGAAAACCTGGGAAGCACCAGAGAGGCTGCCATATCACCCCTGCAGCCCAGGGCAGCTCAGCGACAGGCAATCTTCTACTCACAGTGAGTGGGAAAGGGAAATAGATGTCTGAGAGAAGGCTGGAACAGTAAAGCTACAAAAACCTGGTAATAATTGCCTGCTGTATCCAGAGCTCCCCAAGCCAAACAGAAGCTATTATGTTTAACTTCAAAACTACATGTGTATTCACCCCATCTGAAAGACATATTTGGCAGGTTATAATGATGGCCTCTAAATCATAAAAAGTATTGAACATGTAATACCGAAGGAGAGAAATGGCAGCTGAAGTTAATAAACTGTTGGTAATGTATTGTTTCAGCTATCCACACATAAACTGGTCAAAAGTCACACTGGGACAAAGTTTAGAGAAGAAATTTCTTTACAAATTAAATGACTGCCTCAAGCAAGACCTAGTTCTGAGTACTGAGAGGAAGGAATGAATCTCAACCAAAAAATTACTTCAGCTAAGATGAATTTGGACATTATTATTCTGAAAATATAAAGGCTACACAGATTAACAAGAAAACAGTCAAAGTTAGTAATTGATTTAATTATTTCTGTTCATGTTTATTTGCATCTCTGTTCTGAGTACTAAATCGAGAAGCAGAAGTTTGTCATAGCAGTACCTACAGTTGAACCTTAAACAGTAATTATAACCAATTTTCTTGAAGGAGAATTCATAAGGATACAAAGCCATTCTTATTTACATCTATCATGAAAATTCCAACCCAACTCAAACACAGCCATTAGAAGAAGAAGAAAGAAAATGCAGGAATAAATAGACAATTCTTCCAAGTGTTAGATAGAGGACACTTCATGACACCATTCTCACTAAGGCCAAAGACAATAAGAACAAATAAGAGGGAGAGAACTATCAGAGATGCTCAAGGATGTATGTACAAAGAGGGCAGGAGTGCTGAGTTTCAGGGATACATGTCCATCATTTTGATATCACCAATACCTGTGGCAGGCCAGCTCTGTAGGCAACATATCCCTGGAACCTCTCATTTTCCTCTGCAAACATTTCTAGTAGGCACCTCCATTTTGGCAGTGAGATGCATGCATGGCACCTCAGGATATCTGTTCACCTGCAGCTTGTCTTATGATGAGCCTTACCACGAAATGCTTCCCAGCTGAAATGTGGGGCTTGATTTCCTAAATCTGCTTTGGCAGTTTTACACAGCCTACCCCTCTGGAAAACACAGCTTGTGGGAAGGGCAGGGATGCATCCTTTTCCTCTTCCCTCCACCATCCCAGCTGTTGTCTACCAGGATGGAATACAGACGAATTCCAAACTTGCTTCCACCTCATCAAATTTGAACCAGCATCTTCCACTCTGCACACTAACTTGCTGAAGCACAGTAGAGTTTGAAACCTTGTACTCAAATTGGGAAGAGAGGGCATGAGAGAAACTGCCACCTCCTCGAGTCCCTTGATGTACAGCTGTCAACTGGAGGAGAGGAGATGCTGAAAGGAGGCACCTCAAAATCTAATTTGGGGCTAGGAATTCTATTAACTAGTGCAAGTACTTGAAAATGGACCCAGTTCTCTGTGTGGCTGAGCAGCAGTGAAAGAAATGGGTATAAAGATTAGGAAGGAGGTTGAGAAATTTTGAGATTGTGAACTGGAATACAGAAATCACTGGCCATTAAGTGTCTCTAATACTTTTCTATTTTTGGTCTAACACTTCATTCCATGTTCCACAGAAATCCATCCTGCCAACAGTTTCATTAGCTTTAAGGAACAAGACAAGTTAAAAATGTGGTAGAAATTGAGGTAAATTAAAAATTTCTTGAAAAATTGTTGTATGACTCAAATAACCAAGAAGGTAATAAAACAAAGAGGCATCATGGTCATCAACACCCTGAACTGCCATCAACATATCTCTTCGTAGTCTTAAAATAAAATTATCTCCAGTGCTTCCTTGCACACAGTGAACGACTAATCTCCCCTGAACGGGAGTAACGCTGTCATACATGCACATACCAGTCACTTTGAGAAAACATGGTGACAGGAAGATGTACATGGACTATCTACACTGACTATTGGAAATCATCCATTTAATCAACAGTGCCCCTAATTTGTTTCCTGAGGAGGAAGACAGCTTCTATAGCTAATCCTGACTTTAAGTCCTTAATATTCTAATCCTTCTCATACATGGACAACACTTAATAAGAGGTAAGCTGCATTTGGTAGAATATGGAACTGCTCCATTATCTGTGTCACCATTCAGTTGGCTGGCAAGAAAAAGAGAGAAGAAAAACCATGTATTTTTCATAGGAATTTTGTAAGAAGGACAAGTATTATCACATAGAAATGTTACTATTTATCTTATTATGAAGTAATAAAAAATTGTGGTTTTAACCCTCCTATAGAGTGAAGAAGTGATACTCTAAAATAGGGTGTTTTATTGAAATTTTCCCACTCCAATCCCAACAGCAAATACTTCCAGTGTATCTTGAAGAAAAGAATGATTTTTCCATTTTAGTGTTGGGGAACTGTGAAAGACTAAATGGATTATCCAAAGTTGTAATGGCAATAAGTACACTCGAGTGGACTTAATTGGAATCCTGAATAAGTTATCAGATCACTAGGCCAATCTCCTACCCTGGTTATCAATGGCTTCGATTGCATTTTGTGCTGAGCATCATAAGATCTCACATGTTCCTTGGTGCAAAACACTCTTCCATGGCATAAATGACAATTACTGAACTAATGTCAAGGACAAACTTGGTGGGAAATGAAGCTTCATCCTTACACTTTGACATCCAAAGTGCTTCTGAGAAGTGGGGTGCGAAAAGGAATGACCTACCCAGAAGTGTCATGACAACATATAAGCAGCATGAACTTCTGCTGTGGTAGCAGAGTTGCTTATTTTACATGAAGAATTATTTTATTGCTGCTAGTAAAGAAAAATTCATTTAATTTAAGTGTGTTTTCAATAGAACATTACAGAAAAAGTCAGGTCTTCGTTATTGCTGTTGCTATATAAAAGTACAACTTATATTTCACAGACAGGTGTGAATTTACACTTAAAACCATAATTTGTTTCGGTGTTTTTTAATTTTTTTTAGGGTAACTAATATATCTGCACTGCACCACAGCAAAGACAAAGGAACTGTCACTGTAGTTAAGACCAATAGCACAGTTAGCTGGAACCTTAGTTCCAGAGGTGCTTTGCAAAATGTCCAAACTTGCTAGCTAACCTATTTCCAGGAAAAAGAAAATAAAGGCTTCCTCCTAAGCTACTGGAATTTTCTCTGAAGGAGTGGTAAAATCTCTATTACTTCTATAAAGGCTGCAGTTTTTTTCTTCTTCAGTTCTTGCACAAGTTACTTCAACAGGTTATTTATGCATAGTCTGCAAAGTATACCCTTTTATCTATTAAAAATGTGTTGATAAATTAAG
Source organism: Oriolus oriolus (assembly GCA_013400235.1). Classification (NCBI taxonomy): domain Eukaryota; kingdom Metazoa; phylum Chordata; class Aves; order Passeriformes; family Corvidae; genus Oriolus; species Oriolus oriolus. The sequence continues at coordinate 810,112 of VXBT01006385.1, forward strand.
ACTTTGGCTGACAGTTTGCTAATGTCACATTAGAAAAAGTAAATACACTGTTTGGCCTTTTTCACCATTAATTATTTTATATACTACTATCATATTAGCTTCTATGTATTTTCTGAGTTTTTAGAAAGCATCTGAACTAAACTCCTTTATGATTTTTGTTGTCCTCCTACTACCTGAAATTTCTCTTTCATCTCTCTGATCTTGCCTCCTTATATTTTCCACTTTCATCACTGTGTGCTGCCGACATCTAGCATTCTTATCAGGTATAAAATTGCTCTTCAAAATGGAAACTCTTATGTTATGCTTCTCTTTGCTGTCCTTTCCTCACTCCTTTTAAGTTGTCTCACAGCAATTTAAATATAATTGAACTTAGGGCCAGCTGTAAGTTTTGATATATATAGATATATTTCTGTTTATTTCTAACCAGTAGATGTGTGAAGCCAACCTTTTCTGATCTGTTATCTGCTTTTCAACTAAACTAGCAGAATAAAACCACCATCCTCTGACTTTCACTATTAAAATGTAAGGTAATAATACCACAATGGATTTTTTGTAATACAGTAATGATTGCCCAGACCACTGGTTTATGTAGTACATATAAGCTCTATTATTGTGATATACTTTTGATTTAGTATCTTGTGATAAGAGAGATGGAATGTGTAAGAAAAGCCTTGGAAAATGTGTGCAACTGCTCAAACCTGCATACTTTCAAATTTTGCTGCTCTTCATACTTTTACTCTGATATTTCTGACAACAGAGTATTTCAGTATATTCTTTAAAGCTTTAAGAAACTTTAAAGGTTTAGAGAAAATATAAAGGACAGAAATGTTTTGCTGGTTTTGTGCTGTCTGAAAGGAATGGTAATCTCGTGTTCTTTCCAAACACCTAAAAGCTATTTGAAGGCAGGCTATTTTAGCTTCCGCTGTGCTTGAAAAGTGAAACTCCAAAGGGATCCTCATTGACTACTACGCATTTTATTTATTAGAATTACATTTCTCTTTATGCTTCATACTTGAAAGTGGGAGGTTTGTCCTACAAAAGTGCTTGAAAGTTTCTGCTTTCTTCATGTATGACTATTAGAGCATGTCGAATATATTTAGTTTCTGTTTTCCACAAGTGGATGTAGTGACTCACACTTTGTGGTTGTTCTTTTCATTTTTGAAGCAATTATTCCTGAAAAGACTCATATACCCAGGTTGTCAGCCAATTATTTCTTACATGCCTGAAAAATCCAGCCATCTTTGCAGAAATGTATCATTTGATGATTTGCTGGAGTCTATGGTAGTGTTTGAATATTTCAGTTTGGATTTTAATTGTTTTTGTTCATAGGTGCTAAATTAATGAATTAAATCCAGGACTATATTCATCCCTGGCAAAAGCATAGATTTACTACCTTAAAGCAAGTCCCTGTTTATTCAAAAAAACCAACATCAAGAACAAGAAACAACCTTCAAGGAGCACTGAAATGAACTTCACTATACTGTGCAGATAAAACATACAGAAAAGAGAAGTTATGTTTAGAGCTTGTTTTGCAGTCACCACAAATAATCTGTATTTTAAATATGCAACACAACAGCACATGAAATCTGCAAGCACATCTCATGTAGGATTTTACCCTTCTGGCTGGGGGAGAAGAGAAAACTATGACAGCCACAGCAAATTATTTTGAAGAGCCCTTTCAGACTAAGCAGAAACAACTCCACTTAACATGAATCTTACATCTAAATAAAATTCAAATAACTACATAAAAGGCTACAGAGCCTTAGAGATTTGGATTCTTTAAGCTAAACTCTCTAAAAAGAATGGCAGAAGTGGAAGCAACCCCTTCTAGCACATAACCACTGTTACACGAGGGTGATACACTTCATGAGTTCCTCCTGTCAGAACTTCTTATTTTAATTTTTCCTTCCCAATGACAACCTTGCTGTAGACATTTCCATGCCTATGACAAGGAGAGAAAATACTATTCTCCTGTGGCTTTAGGGATCATTATGTGTAATCACAGCAAAGCTCCTTTATCAGAACAAATCCAGTTTAGCATGACATTGTTGGAGGTCTCTTGAGATGGCTAAACCTTAGAGGTTTCCTCATGTAACTCCTACTGTGTCAGTATTGCATTTAAGTATGTTTCTGACATACTAATAGACAATTTTCCTTTGAAACAATGTATTATGGCCTCACAGGAAAATACTGAGACACCTCAGGCACCTGCCTGTAGTTTAACCCCCTGCCCAAAGCAGGGTCAGCCATGGAGTCAGACCCAGTCATTCATCCAGTCCAGTCTCACAATGGACAGAGACTGCACAACTTCTCTGGGCAACATTAATACAGGACTGTGCTGCCTGCAAAAAAAGATTCTCACTCTGTCTAGGCCAAGCCTATCTTTTCTGTTTGTGCCCATCCTGCCCCATGCCCTTCTGAGAGGAAGCTCATCTCACCCTCTCAGCCATGTCCTCATAGGTGTTGGAAGTCTGACGTTAAGCCAACCTGAAGCTTCTTCTTCTCAGGGCTGAACAAGACCCATTCCCTCAACCTCTCTCCTCAGGTGAAGTGCTCCAGCCTCTATCATGTTGGTGGCCCTATCCTGAACTCTCTTCAGTGATGAGCTCACAGCAATTTAGGATGGGTTAGTGCTTTGCTTTGACTCCTGGAATAGTACAGGAGCTCAAGGAAATGGTATTCCAAATAAAATTGGAATTCTTTTGAATCATCAGTGATAAATTGAAATAGAAATTTTCAAATGTAATTTGAATTATTCAAAAAAATTTGACAAGGACATGGAGTGACAGGACAGAATCACAGAAAATTCTGAGTTAGAAGGGACCCACAAGGATCATTGAGTTCAAGTCTTAAGTGAATGGCCCATATAAACAATTGAAATCAAATAAATTTTAAATCATTTTAATCATATACATTTTAGACATTAACAGCAGCAATTTTAGGACCACAAACTGGCTCTGTCCTAGTTTCTTGCTTCATCAGATCTAAGATTACATGCAACCTAGTTCATGAAAGAACGTTAATTTTACAGTCTCCATTTAATACGAATTGTGGTTTTGACAGGTGGATGTGTATGTTTGTAAAATCAGCACTTCTACTTGAATGCTCACGGCGAGTAGCTGATTCTGTAAAACAGAGCTGCAATAAAAGGCTTCCGCCTGCAACAAACCAGGTGAAAAGTAAAAAGAAGTAAGGTTTTTTCTGAAGCATATGCCATGGTTTGTACTTTATATGGGACAAAGGTTTTAAAAGTTGATGTTCGACTTTGTGTTTGCTGGCAAACACAATTGTTTTTGTTCCATTGTCTTTACAGTGAAAATAGTTAGCAACAGGTTTGTATAATAATTTGAAATATGATGTAAGGGCATGGTGGATGTGCCATCATTTTTTTTTCTGAGATAATGAGATGTGTTGTTGAAAGACCTACTAGAAAAAACAGCAGCTCATGTACTAAGCAGAGGAACTACAGCCACTCTGTTACTCTGACATTCAAATTAGAAATGCCTCTGACATAAAGTGTACTAATATGAGAATGCGTTTTTTTTACAATGAGGGAAAGAAAAATGTGACCAAAAATATGAAAGAAACAATATTTTTAAAATAGAGAAATTTGAAGAATCTGGACTGACTTTTGTCCTACAGTCTGAGTGCTTTGCCTGTGCCTCTGAGGCTGTGCATTCCCTGCCAGGGCACTCACTTAGCCCACACCTGCTCCTGAGACCAGCGAAGAAACAGCTGCAGACAGAAAATGTTCATTAGACCTTTATGGTGACTGAGCAGCAATGTCAGAGCAGCCAGACATGTGTAGGGTGATTGATCTGAGGATGTGGGGTCCATCTGATACTGCAGGAAAGAGATGTGGGGGTTTTTATGCAGACCTACAGTGAATTTAATGCAACTGAGCTGTAAGAAGGGGGTCAGGTGAGATGGGGGCAGGCTGTGGTACACAGCTCACCCTGACCCTGCAAGAAACGTGGAATACCCTGCTGAAGGATATAGATAAGTGTTTCTCCAACCTCTCTTCCAAGAGAAGAGCTACACTGTCTAGCATACTCAACCCTCTCATAACAGTTCTGTGTTGCATATTTAATTAATTACATAAAGGTGGCAATTTAAAACAACAGAAAACAGAATAATCGTACCTGCCATTGTTTCCTGCAGTGACCTAAATAAAGGATTCTCCACATTCTGAAAGAAGCTTCTGTTTTCCTGTAATACTTGGAAATCAGGAAATTTGCTGCCTGAACTTCCAACTCTCTCTTTAAACTCTGAAGCAAAATATAGGCGGAGCACTTTCTGAATGTGTTTTAAAATATCAGTGGGAATATGAGTACTTAATAAAATATCTCTGTGCATTNCAATTTAAAACAACAGAAAACAGAATAATCGTACCTGCCATTGTTTCCTGCAGTGACCTAAATAAAGGATTCTCCACATTCTGAAAGAAGCTTCTGTTTTCCTGTAATACTTGGAAATCAGGAAATTTGCTGCCTGAACTTCCAACTCTCTCTTTAAACTCTGAAGCAAAATATAGGCGGAGCACTTTCTGAATGTGTTTTAAAATATCAGTGGGAATATGAGTACTTAATAAAATATCCTGCACTTGGAGTTAAGGCTGTGAGACTTTTTTTAGCTGAATCAAATTGTTGATTTGGATCAAACACCCACATTTGATGTGGCTCATATAGATTTTTCCCTCATTTTCTCCTACTGTGGAAAAAAAAAATCTTTTTCTCTACTTGTTAAAAGAACAATGCTAAAGAAAACCCGGACTTGCCAAACCAAAAAGAAAGGATGGGTTCATTCGGCCATTCAGGGATTTACAGTTTCTGAGCTCCAAGCTCAGATGTCTCCTTCTCTTGAGAGGATCTGAATTCCCGGTTCCTGCCTCCCTGGAAAGTGCCATAACCTGGTGCCACAATGGGCAGTCTGCTTTGCATTTCACCTGTTGAAGAATTTTCTGTGTTACTCAATAGTAACTTGTGTAAACACTGGTGTGTGTCGAATCATAGAATCGCTGATTAGTTTGGGTTGGAGGGGGACCTTTAAAGGTCATCTGGTCCAACGCCTGCTAGCCCTGTAATGCACCCCAGTGCATTAATGTACTGTCTACCCAGCAAAAGTCCTGGCACATGGCTGGAGAATCAGTCTCAGACAGCTCTCTCTTTTCTTTTCTTCTTTTTTTTTTTTTTGAGATGTGTAATTATGTCAATATTTAATAAATAATGAAATAATCTCAAAGGGGAAGAGTGAGGAAGCCCTTGTTTAGAACATCTTATGATCTGATTATCAGCACGTCCTCCTCAGCCAACATCCAGCCTTCAGTCTTACAGAGGATGGATTTTAATAGAACTGAATCAAGTCCCTTCTAGCCTTCCACAGTGCTCTAAGCCCTGAGACAGCAGGCAGGCAGACAGAAACTAATTCCCTTTGCCTAGCTCAAGCATGCATCTGAATGAGGCACCTTTTCATTTCCCACATGAAATTATTTGTTGAATCTGGTTTACATCTGTAAGATATTGTGAATTTGTACTTCAAAGTAATTAACTTTTTTCCTGCTAAAACATTTTGTCCAACTACAAAATGGCTCACAATAAGCCTTGTTGGTGAATCCTGTTTGGCAGAGAATGACTACAATTGCACAAACACTAAAACAAAAAGAAGAAAAAACAACAGGAAAACTTAGGAGGCTATGAAGATTTTGCAAACAGAAATCCCAAGAACAATAACCGAAGGAATGCGGCAAAGGGAGTATTTTGGGCCCTGTAGGTGAACCCAGCAAGTCACTGCTGCCAGCCCCCACCAGGTGGCTCTCCACGCTGGAGCATAGCAGTTTGGAGAATCCCTTCTCATAGAAGGAAGGGCCTTGTGCTTATGCAAAAATACTGAGATTTGCTTCTGAATCTAAATATCTACCTCAGCTGCTGAACAGATGCTCAGCCTAGGAAATGGTGTGAAAGCCTCACACTCAATTCTTCTGTTTACTTTAGGCTGTTATTTCTGAATTATTGCTCTGCATCTGGAAGGATTGTTTCCTGCTTACTCAACTCCATATCCCACAGTACATGCAAGTGGGATGTGTGTCTGAGTTTGCTGGATGCCTGTTTACTGTAAAGAATAATACAGCAAAAGTCCTGTGCACCATTCAAATCCCAATTAAAGGGTCATGCAGTCTATCCTTTGAAATGTGATTTTGCTCACTGGCTGGAGGTCCTCTCCCTTTAAATATTTTATATTTCTACCCATGACTGCTTAAATTTTTTCCACAATTTCTCTGAAATAAAGATCCCATTCCTTAATAATCAAATATATTGTCACTTTATTATGGTGGCAGGCATTTATAAGATGTTTTTTTCCTCACCACCTCTGCATACCTGAGATAACAATGATTATCAAAGTCATCATGCTAAACTGGGTTGTCATTACTGGGTCAGAGTCTGAAAAGGATGCAGCAGAGAAAATCATCTTTATGCACACTCTGCTTTAATTGAAGGACACAGCAGAATGGCTCCTGTTTCACTAAGTTTAAATGACCTTGGTCTTCTTTGCCATTTTAGAGGAAGACAAAGTCCTAAATTCTGAGGGCTTAATTTTTTCATCTCTCACAATATTTCATCGTCTTTTCTCCTCTGCCTGTTCAACAGCAATGTTTTTAACATTGAGAAAGAAGCAATGGGGACAGAGTTGTGTTTGTTTTCTTTCTCATCCTAATTGTTCATTTTGTATTGATTCTTCCTAGTGCTGGCACCTGGACAAAGAAAGGGCACTTTGCAGCCCGGTGTTGCTTCTTTGGGGTATTAACACACAGTCCTCATTTCAGTCTTTACAGAGCAGCTGCTTGTAATGTAAAATGTTATCACCAAAGCAAGCTAGCAAAAAGAGATTTGTTTACTGAGAAATTAAAGCTATTCTTACAAAAATAGGAATATTGGCTGATATTATGGGAAGTCTGTGAAATGAGCTAAAGTGGTGAGTATATGAAGAGATAATCCCTGAACCATACCACAGGTGCTACTCTTTTTTCTCAAAATTTGACCCCAGATTTGATAATCCAGGAAAACTGGAACCTATCCTATGTTGTCTTATGTATCCTATGTTGCATAATAACTGTATTTAGAGAGAGCATATATTTATAAATATATATACAGAGTTATTTATTTATCTATTTATTTAAGAAGACTTCTAAATTCAGTGCTGAAATGAGGAGCACAAACTGCCTGCAGGTGAAGACCTGGTTCTGGTTTGCCCACTTCTGTGGTTAAATTCTCCCCATCTTGCTATGTTTTACCAGGTCTATCACCAAAACCCATCATTCTGCCATGCTGATGTTGAACACAAGGAAGGGGAAAGTACATAGGCAATCTCCTGGGGAAGCAACACCATTGCATTCCTCTCCACTCAAGGATGCTAAGAGAGGGAATGTGGCCATGGCAACAGCAAAGGGATGGATGGGGCCTGCCTCCTAGGAAATACAGAGAAATCCCTCTGCCAAGCGTGCATATGCCACAGATGGTGGTAGCATGGGCAACCCACGGCTGCTTTCTGCCAGCAGCCAAGTGTGTTTCCACACATACACCTGAGCCCAGTCTATAGAATTGCATTTGACAGGATTTTTAAATACAAAAATTACCTCCCAATACTCTATGCTACCTCAGGGTCCAAGGGCCATAGCAAAACCTAGTACGTAAAAAATTCACTTATGCCACTAGTTTATCTCTGCTATAATTCTAGTGCATGTACTTGTAAAATATAATTGGTATAGACTTCACAGGCACTTAAACAAAAGTTCGAATATATTTAATTTTTTTTTTAGAAGGCTTCGTATGTCCTAATGATAATTAAGGGGACAATGAGCAAAGCAGCAGTTCGCCATTGTTTGAAAGTGTAATGAAGTGCAGATTGTGTACTGTTAGGAATGAGTTCACTTTTAATTTCAAAGACGTATGGCTGTGACAGATATGTTAATCATGAGAAGCATCCTGTTAAAATTAACAGGACAAACAAACAATTTTGAATAAAGGCAATTTTTTTCAAGAGAGGAGATAAGAAAACCAAGACAACCCTCAAAACCATGAAGCTCATGACATCATCATGGAAACTGCAAGGCAGTAACCTGATCTTTCTTATTTTCTAAAATCCAACCAGACCTACAGATACAGACCTACCCATTTTTAATATAACCTAGTATTATTTCTGAGGCCAAAATATAATTTCTCCCCTTCCTACTTTCTTAGTGCTTTTGAATTTGGGATATGAATGCACTAACATAGTTTCTGCATTCATTCTTCTTGTTGCTTTGCATTGCCACAAGGAATAACAGAATAAGAAAAAAACTTTCTGCAATTCTAATCGTTACCAACTCAACAGCCCATGGGGTTAGTGTTCACAAAAATCTCTGGATGTGGGTCAAGTTCAGACTTGCCTCTTTTTGCCTTGAGGCATTTTTCTGCAAGGCTAATTCTATAGGGCAGAAGCACAGAACGTTAGACAGAAAGCTATTTTTAGCGATTAAAGACATTATGTTTTAAAAAATAAAAGCATTGCAATTTTCAGAATAATTGTGCTATGCAGCAAAGATTACACAAATACACCAAATGTGAAGAAATGGCATCTTTTCCATGACAGCACTTGTTTTCTCTCCTTGACAGTGACAGCTTATTTATTTTGTATTGTTTTTAGATATTCTGGAGTGCCTAAAACACAGTTGCAGCGTCTTTCACGTAAAACAATTCCAACAGCAGCCTGATGTGAAAGTTCTTCTTACAATCAGGTCAAACATAAAGAATGCAATATTTTAATAGTGGGAAAGGCTAATCATGTAGGAAGCACCGTCCTGTAGTGTGAGCACTATTAGGCAGCAAACCATAGAGCAGATTGCCACAAAGAATAAATAAAGCTGGGTTTTGAGCACTTATCAAGTGTTTTTTTCAATCTCTGCTGCTGCTTGTTATATCTCTGGGAGATGTTCTGACAAAAACTGGAGCTGGGGAATTTCACATCTCCAGCCAACAGAGGAGCGTCAGAGAGGCTGATAGCTGTCAATAAAACTGATATTTACAGCAGAGCAGAACATGATGAAAACCAAGATACAGACATGTGTGAATTACCCTTGGTATCCCAAACAAGGAGGTGGAGTGGAGCCCTCCTTATAAACAAGACTTGCCTGCTGATCCAGGAAGATAAGCATTTGAAAAGAAGCTATCATGAGCCACTCATGAGCAGTCTTTTCTTCCAAAGCAATTTTCCTTCAGGATACAGGAAATCAAGTGTTCATTGATAATGCTCACTTTGTAAAGGAGTCGTGTGGGTCCGATTATCAGGTCTGCTTCACTTACTTTTCACAGCTCAACCAGTATCAAGGATTTAAAAATGAGACACATTTGCCAGCTAAGGATCCTTTCAGTACAAGACAGTTCATTATAATTACAAATACAGTAGTATCTCACCATTCCTAGAAAAGGAAACATGCTGGAAAGGGCTGCAGTTTTCTTGCACTCTGCTTACTTTGGCAAACAGCTCCTTTAGACCAGTTGCTAATTAGCAGTCTTCTGAACAGCACTAAATTCTCCCAACACCATAGCTCATGCAGAACCATCCCCAGAATCAGGAACTAGGCAGTCTCAGCCACAACCATGGTGAATGTGAAAACAAGCTTGTTACAAAAAGTCGTTTTGTTCTATGAAAAAATTAGATATTTTAATTTTATGCTAATTCAGAAAAAATGCAAATGTTGAAATACCTTAATTTTTTCAAGACAGTTTTTCCCCCACAGCCTCAATAGAGATTCACAGCCATGCTTTGCTTAATAAAGCTGTACAATTCTTCCTCTTGAATTACAAAGGTTCTTTTTTTTGTTTGCATAGACGTGGAATTTGTGTGAGAGTATGTGTCTCCTCTGTATGTTAATTATTGATTTTTAAAATATTTTAGATTTGGGAATATGGATTTGTCCCATCCAAGCATCTGACTTATTGTGTAAGTATTTTGGTCATAATAAATAGTTGACTGGATATCACTCATATATTTTCAGAGCTATTGAAAGTAATTTTCAGACACCACTATATTCTGGAAAAAATTATGCTGTCACCAAGAACAATTATAAGTGACTGTTTCTTTTTCCTGTCATTCTGATTATATTCACTACTTCCCTCTAGTTTTCTCTCCTTGCTGGATGGAAAGATGAAAATTGCCTATGCTCTCAATTAATTTTCTCACTCTGCAAATTAAACTTCCTGAAAATTGTTCCCTTAAATATGAATTTATTACTTTTGCAACTGCAATCAGTCTGCACCCAGATAATCTCATCCTCACTCTCTCTCATATATATCTGCTGGTCCCAGATGGTTCCACTTTATTATGCCCAACTGTGGCGTAAGGATGAGGTCATGCGGAGATGGGGGAGTTCAGAATAAGAGGAATTTTTTTTTTGGAATCTGACCCCTACTAGAAAGTAGGAGCCTGCTGTTTGGAAGATACTGTCTCACTATGTGGAGCTTCACCAGCATTTGTGAGATGCTAAAAGTTTCTGTTTCAGCTTGCTGCTGAGACAGAAAAACATAGGTGACGTTTGACTGGCAAGATCACTGAACCAAATAGAGCCTCAGCATTGTAGACATGTAACCTTTGTGTATCACGCTAAAAATAAAAATAAAGTGGTTTGCATTTTTCTACAAAGGATTGGAAAATGCCTAAAACACAAAAATGTGTTTGGAAATGGTTCCAGTGGGATTTGCTCCATTGCTATCACAGCAATTAAGGTGTGGTAGACTGTCCTGTAGTTCCCTAGACGTTCCTGCTTGCCCTGATTGAAAGTATCAGTGACCTTTGATTTTCCAGTCCTCTGAAACCTCCCCTAGCCACCACAATTTTGCAAAGATAATCAAGAGTGGCCTCACAATGACATCAGCCAGCTGCCTTAGTCCTCATGGATGCACTCAGTTGCGTCCCACAGGTTTGTGTATGTGCGCTTGGTTTAATATTCTGTAATGTGACCTTCCTGAGCATAAAACTTCATTGCTCCAACTTTTCTCATGGGTCTCAGGGAACTGTGATTCCTCAGGGTGGATTTTATCAGTAAAGGCTGAGGTGCAGAAGGCACTGGGTACCTCACCCTTTTCCATGTCCTTTCTCCCCTTTCTCTGTCAGGCCTTCATTTTTATTGGTCTGTCTTTTGTTGTTGATGGCCCTGTAAAAGTCCTTCATGTTCCCCTCTCTGTGTTTTTCAAGATTCAGCTGTAGATGGGCTTAAGCCTTCCTAATGCCATTCCTGCAAGTCAGAGAATATCTCTGTATTCCTCTGTTTCAGCTGTTCCAGCTTTCACCTCTTCTACTATTCCTTTTTAGGTCTGAGTTAAGTAAGGAGCTTGTCCTCACCCATCATGGAATTATTAACCTCTAAGATCATCAAGTCCAAACATCAACCCAGCACCACCACCACATTCATCACTAAACCATGTCCTCAAGTGCCATATCCACATGCACTTCAAGGGATGGTGACTCTACCATTTCTCTGGACAGCCCCTTCCATGGCCTGACCACCCTTTCCACAAGGAAATTTTTCCTAATACCCCTTTCTCTCTACAACCTCTGTTCAGGTAGTTGTAGAGAACAATAAGGTCTCCCCTCAGCCTCGCTTTCTCCAGGCTAAACAGCCCCAGCTCCCACACTCGCTCCTCATAAGACTTGTGCTCCAGACCCTTCACCAGCTCTGTTGCCCTTCTTGGGACATGCTCCAGCACCTCAATGTCCTTCTTGCAGTGAGAGGCCCAAAGCTGACCACAGGTGTAGGCCGGCTTCCTGCCACATTGGTTTGATTTTTTCCCCATTGGCATGGCTCAGTGTTATGCATCCTGAAAATCAGCCAGAGCTCCTGGTCTGCTCTTCTCTCCATGACCATCTCCTATCAAGAGATCCTTCAAGAGGCCAAAGTCTGCTGTTCTGTAATCAAAAGTTATGCTTCTCCTATTTGTTGCTCAGAATGGGATCTCCACCACCGCATGGGCAGCCAAGACTGCCACCAAACGTTCATATCCCCAAGCCTTTCTTGTTTGCAAGCATCCAGTCTAATGGAGGGTCAGCCATTGTTGGATCACCAGTCACCCCTCCTGGGAAGTTGCCATCGGTGCAATCCGTGTATGCCCAGGGCTGATTGTTTATTGCTGTGTCCAGGATATAATAGGCTCCTTATGAGAAGCAGGGTTTTGAACATGAGGCTTCTTCTCCTTGTCTGAAGACAGCAGCATCCTCTTCCTGATCTGGCAGTCTGTAGCAGATACCTCCCACAGCACGGTCTGCCCTTTAATCCTAAGTGATAAACTGCTGTCTGTCTCATTGTCTGTCCCAGGGGCAAGGCTCCATTAATCCCATAGTGTCTCACAAAAAGCTGAATGACTCCACAACCTCCCCCACCACCTGTTCGTGCTGCAGTGCCCGTGTCCACCCACTGCAGCGTGCTGGCTGTGGGAGCTGTCCCACCATGTCTGTGCAAGGTCATAGACCTGCACCTGCACACAGGCTGCTGATTCCTCCTGCTTTTGTCTCATGCTACATGCATGCATCAGTGTAAAGGCATTTCAGAGGGGTGCTTGTCATATATGAAATTACGTAATTGGCTTTTGCATATAAAAATAATCTCATGACTAAGTTAATAGTTATTAAAGTTGTTAAGATAGTTAAATTGTTAAATACCTCTTAATGATGAAGTTTCCGTTGCTATATGTAAACCAATGTCCCTCCCCAGCAAATGATCCATTGGTGAAAGGAATTTGTCATGTACCTCAAAATCCACCAATCATCTTGTGCCATGGGGGCGGGACAGTGGGGAATTCTGGCAAGGGCCAAGAGGGTATAAAAGTAGGATCCCAGAGCCCTCCCTTTTCTTTCTCCATGTGGTGAAGCTGGTGAATGCATCTTCCTGCATCTGCTCCCCTAGTGCTGGGTAACGGGCAGGGGGTCATAGGCCTATCTCTGTTCAGGGACCTTTTTTATTTTAAGAGAGTTTTGCCTCAGATTAGCTGAGGTAAATCCAGTGCTGAAGATTTCTGCCGTGGGCACATAGCCAGTTTGGCACCAAGAGTCTCTGATCCTGTGCTCACGGGGTTTTTATATTATTTTAAATGAAGAATTCGAATGCTGTTATTTTTCCAAATTATTTTTCTTGTAATAAACAATTTTTTTAAAATTAAAACAAGAGTTGTCCTTATTCCTGACAGTGCTCCAACCAGCTGGTTTCTCATAAAGTATGATAGCTTCTCCCATGATGCTGTCCTTGTGGCGCTTCCCTGTTTGCCTTCATGTGCTTGAAGTGGGTGTCCTTCACCTGTTTCGCCATTCTTAAGCTCTGTCTTGTCTACTGCACCTTCCTGCCGACACAGCCCACCACGTTCCCAGTGGACTGTGGGTCACTATCTCTCTTCACCCCCTCATTCCTAGCTTCAAGGTCTCGTCAGGAGGCTTTGCTGCCAGTCTGTTGGCAGAGATACTTTTGCCTGAATCCACCTCAGAGCTATATTCTAGAATCCACCTAAGCACTAATTTCAGACATTTGCATTACTAAGTAGAAATCACACAAAGCAAGGCTGAAAGAAATCTCTGAGACAGGATGAAGCATACCCAGCTCACTCTTGATTACACATTCATCTAATGTGTCCTCAGAAATCTCCAGTGAAGGAGACTGCACAGTTAGCATGTTCCCGCACAATCTGTCCCTACATTTACATTTTCTTAGCATCTAACTTAACTCTCTCTTGGATAAATTCAGCTAACTACTTGTGTCTTATACTCAGTGGATAAGAGGAAATTTTAATTTCTCGTCATTATAATATTAATATTTCCCGGTTCTTTTTATGACAAGCTTTCTCATACTTGTTTTGTTCAGAACAAAGAAGCCACATCAAATAAGCAAATTCTTAAACCTCCCTCACAAGCCATTCTCTAAACTTTGGATACCTCTTTTGACTTGCCTTTGGACTGTTAGCAGTATGTCTACCTATTCTGAAATCCAAGCATCTGAGATAATGGTCTAGTTAAAACGCCATATGTAAACCAAAATGCCTCCTACCTCCCATGTTTTAGATACAAACATTGCAATTCCTCTGCTCCTTTTTTTTTTTTAGCAGTATGAAACTGCAGTTTCATATTTAGACTGTGATCTATCCCTGCTGCTTTGTACAGTATTATCACCCTTACTTCAAATCTTCTGTTTGGGTATTTTGTTCTTAGTCTAATGATTTTCAAACTGCTTCTTCAAACTACCATGACTTTTGAATTTTAATCCTCCAAAATATTCCCATCTTATCAGTGGATGAAAAAAAATCTCCATTTTTGGATGAGCATTTTCTGATCGCTAATGAAACTGGAAAAAAACAGAGGAAAAGCCTGTAAAGGACGTTATATAATATGTCTTCCCAATTTGACAGTGAACTGTCATAACTACTTTTTAGTACATTTCTGCAGCCAGTGGGTGCACCCACCAGATGGCAATTTCATCCAGAACATTTACTTAAGTTGCTTATGAGAATGTAACTGGTAGTGTGTCAAAAGCCTTATTAACATCCAAATATATCACATCCCCTGCTTCCTTTGTATCCACCAGGCCAGTTGCACTGTCAAAAAGAAACAGACAGATTAGACTTGATTTATTCTTGATAAATTTATGTTGGCTGCTTCATACCAGTTTGCTATTTTATTATCTCTGTGCCTATAAACTGATTCTTTAACAAATTTATATTGGTAGCTTTTTGGCTATCAAAGGCAGCGTGACTGTTCTACAATTTGTGTTTTGTCATTGGCAATATTTCACAAAATAATGATCCTTTCTATTGTAGTGAAAGCATTCTTGAATGCTCAAGTCAACAGTTTATAATGTAATTGTAAATATTACATATTTTTTAAACTAAATTACAAATTTGCAGAACAACTTTTGTATCTCTGTCTCTCTGAATTTGGATTTTGCCTTTTGCTTCTTCTGCTATTGTAATTGTGCATGCTCCAAGCCTGCTTCTTTACTCTGTTGTAAGTTATGAGGACTCCACAGAGACACTTCTGAATTCCTTCTCTGAATTACCCCACAAATCCCTTTTCTTACACTTCTTCAAAGTCCTCCTCAAGAAGGTCTTTCTTCACGATCCTTACACAGAATTAGCGAAGCAAAAGTGGTTTACTATGGGCTTGTCTGCAAACTCCTAACAACAATTAGCAAAACAAAGCCACTGATTGCATGTTTTATCCTTCCTTTGCCAATTGTTTTTGCACATTGCAAGTGTTCAGGAATTCAAATCATCTCAGTGTTTGGACAATGAATCTTGAGGGTACTAAACAAGAGATCCAGTAAGATCTATCTCTGTTATATCTATCTCAGTTATATCTGCCTTTACCTCCAAACTTTTCCTTCTTGTCTTCAGCCTGACAAGATAAACACAGAACAAGGAATTTGTAATTCCTGAGAGGCAACAGATGTAATTAGCTCATAGTACAATGCAGTGCACCAAAGGATTGTGAGAAATAATAAACCAGAAAGTGCTTCAGCCTCGAGACAATATTGCTTACAAGTGTTATTCTTAAAAAAGACTCAGTAACAAAACACTTTTAGGTTGCTATAAGAAATCTGGATGCTTTGAATGACTTATTAGACAATTACGTTGTGAACTGTCTGGTCTAAGTCATTATTCGGAATGGTGTTCCCTCACTGTTCGACTCCCAGGACTACTCTGGATGCAGTAAGGAGGATAAAGAGTTTCCTGTGGTACACAGTCCTACAGCTTCACTTTGTCTGGAGGTGCTGAACTAGTGGAATATATTATCCAATACTCACATTAACTTAGCGCTCAGGTGCTACACAGTTAATCAAGTCAGAGGTAACATCATCCCAGTTTACACTGGCAAATTATTTTAAGCAGGAGAGACTCTTTTTCATAAGTCAGGGCCTTCTCTTTGTTGTCCAGGCTGCTCCTGCACTCTTAATGCATAGACCAGTTCATATCCATCCTGTTTCCTCTCCTCTGCAGGATTTGGCAAAATAAGGTCACTGTAATACAGTTTTCAGAAAGAGCTTGCCTGTGATGCCTCAGATGTTGAAACCTGGTTACATGGAAGGATGAGTAGGAAGTAAGCCCATTACACTACTACCCTCAGCACCACTGTACTGGCCTTCAGTGAGCTCCTGGGCGGAAGCAAAAGGGACAATTTAAGCCTATAAAGTCCTAAATAGTCTGACAAGGATCTAAATAATAATGGCCAAAATCCACTGCTGAAATCATTATTCTGCAGTGTAGCCTGCGAGGGTACTAGAGAAGCAGAGTCTCTGCAGAGACGTGACAGGCAGCCAGCATTTTGCCTCGAGAAATCTTCAGTTTTACTCTCCTCACCCATGCCATTAGTCAACTTTTAGCATGCTGTAACAACCAATATTCTTGTATTTCAGAGGAAAAGGCAAGATCAAAGTTTGAGGAGGTGGGGAATAATCGATGTAAGTATACAACAGAGCACAGGATTATGTATTAAAAATTAACACACTAAGAGCACAGATGTATGTGGGCACCTATAACTATTGCAGTGAATCCACGTGTTCATGCTTTCTCATCCCAACATCTATGAAAGCTAACTATCCAAACTTACAGATAAAAAAGTGCCAAATTTAATCCAAAACTTATTCAAACGAGTTAAATCACATTAATGCCAGTTCACAAGCATTTCTTCAGTGATGTTTCTCTCTCTTCAGATCTCAGACAAGTGATAGAAAGACAAGACAGTTGATCAAAGTAAAATTAAACCGCCTGTGGCTGAGATTAGGGAAAAAAAGTAATAATTGCTAAATGAGAGAAGGCACTTCCCCTGCTAAGAGACACACAGAAACCTTAGGTCTCTATTTGAAATGCTGTGGACTTAACAAGTTTGTGGGGGGGAAGGCTGGCATGACATTAACTGCGTGCTGCTTGGCACTCAAGGGGATAGAAAAACTGCAACAATTAAGTTTTCAAAAGGCTTTTTTGGTAACTCATATTTAAAGTTTCAGTTGCTGTTTTAATCACTGTTGTTAGCAGACAGGAATTCCTATGAAGCAGACTGCCAGGAAACTGGCTTGTTTTCAACACCCTTTATACTCCCGTCAAAATTGAAGAGGGATAACTTCATTTGTCACTCATTTTGCATTTCTCAGCCCTTTTCTTTCTCAGCTTCTTTTATTTACAGAAGAAGAAAAGGGAGCCACACAGAAAATATTTTTTCCTCCTTTGTAACTGCACATTCATTCCCATCCAAATCTGTACTTTTGAAATTGATGCAATTTTCACGTAGGACAGTAGAATCTAGTAAGTCCTCTAATGTACTTGAACGTGTGTTTACCGTGTGCTGATGCCATCCCTTGTGACTCCACAGGGAATTGCAGGCATTCCAATGCAGAACACTCCTGAAGCTGCTTTTGCATGGAAAAGTAGTGTGAGCTGTTTCTGGTCTCTCAGAGCTGTTTAGCACTGATGTTCATTCTCAAAGGAAGAAACAACTCTCAGTACCTCCTTCAATCCCCTAAATCAACATGTACGTACCAGCAAGCAGATTTCTTGTCAGGGCCTGAGTTAAATTTTGCACTGATTTCCTGACTAACCAGAATATCGGTTCTGATTACTGAACATTACAAAATTAAAGTCAATTTTTCTGCAGCTTGGCAACACTGTGCATCCATCTGAATCCCACTGCACTGAGTCCTTTGGTATTTCCTTATTCTTTAAATGGCGGCCACATAAATAAATTGCAGTATTGTTTTGATGGTGTAGCAGGCTACTCCTAGCAAGCATTCATAATTGCTTCAAGCATTCATAATTGCTCGCAGCCCATTTAATATGTCTTCCCTTTATGGGCATTTGGCAAAATAAAAAGTTTATTGCTGTGCAGAGCTCTGATATAAAGCAATTGCTCCACTTATGGATTACAGAAAAACTAGCTGGTTTTTCTTTGAATAACTGATGCATGGCCCTTCACATGGAAACTGTACCATATAACATTATTGTTGTCTGTATGTGCACACAGACACATGACATAGGCAAGACAATATATACCTGTGTATATGAAATTAGGTCAAAGCTTATGTGAAGAGTATTACACAATTGTAGGTTAGAACAAAAGTAAGTTTACAATTACTAAACACAAGCAAGTTCAACTGGAATGAAAACATGAGAGAGGAGCAATTTTGCAGCCTGATCTATTAACGGTATCTTGTACCAGATACTACTCGAACCTGTCCCTGAGTGCTCTGCTGAACCACTGGATGGCATCAACCTGTAACATTATCAGTTGCTGCTGCTTTTGTCTTTATAGAGTTCTACTGATTATTCTGCCATTTGCGACTGCTGCTGTATACACACTCTTGTGCATTCTTCATCTAAACCCCCAATCCTGTGAGTCCATCCCTTTGGGGAAAAAAGTTGACATATTTTATTATCCTAAAAGAGATACTAACTGTGACTTTATTGCCATTTCAGTAACTGATTTTAATTATAATACCATCTAGAGCACCAGCTGCACAATACTGGAAAAGAAATCTCATTTATGCAGTTCATAGAGTCTAATAAACTTTTTAAGGACTCATGATCCTTTCATGCTCAACAGACTTTTAAATAAGAAGACAGTTTTAGAGTATGAAGTCATGTACTGTTAAAGATATTTCTTGTTTTACATCTGTCAATATCTGCTGGTCAACCAGGATAACTATATAACTAGTCATATTTTATAAAGAAGAAATAATGCTTTTCATAGTATCTGACATTCAAATTTGGGAGCTTTATTGAATATTCATTTCTAATGGTTGTGAAAAGCTCTGTGTCTCATGTTTAAAAAAACTTCCCTTGTCAAAGGTATTGATTTCACCAAACATCTGGCTATAAAGTTAATTCTGTCAATGGGAACCTTTGTAAGATGAGTTATTTGCATGCACATCATACGTTGCAGGAATGGGGCCTTCATAGGCTCAATTCTACCTTCAAGTATATCTGAACAACTGCATTTCAGTCCAATGCAAATTAGAAAGAAAAACTGAGTGCTGTTTGTAAAATTTGGCATCACTGATAACCTTCTTTCAAGGAGAGGAAAAGTGCTTGACTGGGACAGCAGCCTGTTACAGATAAATGTTGAAATTCACTGGCTGAGCTGCAGTGCGATGCTGTTGACTCTGTACACGAATTTGTACCCACTATTCCAGTTGTGCCACGTACGTCTGGCACGGGGTACTTGTGTTGATGGCCACTGCCAAAAAAAAACCCCAAACATCTACACCAGACTGATAGTGCACCTTATGTACTCCCTATAGAAATTACACATTTGTCACTGTCTTTACTGGGTCTACAAGCCAAGATCTGCTGCTAGGAGCCTCATGGCTCTCGTTCATGTTACAATTTGCCATCTCATCAGTGTTCATGCCCTCATGTTGTTTCTGCTTCACTTTAGGGTAGGAGTCAGCTTCACTTACCTTTGAAATATTCAACAATGAGCACCAACAGTCCCTATAATTCATTTTGGGCTGTCTTAATTAACATGAGATTTATTAGAGGGAAAGAATCAAATTAAACTTTAGGCAGAGTAAAAACATAGTCAGATTAATGCCACGATAAATTTAAGTCTCTAGGCCAGATTATTTCTTTTTTAAGGTTGCAATTTATTAGATAGATAAGAAGGAATTAAAAAAACTACATTTCGTGAAGTTAATTTGCTGCTGCCCAACAGCAATGTGCTCTCAAGGCTGGATCCAATAAGATGATCCAGAAAATAAGGACAGGGATGGATATCTTTCAAGCATCTGACTTTGCAGGTTTGGTGGCTGGATTAGATATGTGGACATAGAGAGATATCCTCTAATGGAAACCAGCACAATTAGAATCTTGAGTGGAAAGCTACCTAGAGCTAGGCAAAAGGATGGCAGGATCATTAAATCTTGCCTCTTAGGCACATCATCCAGATTCCTCTTTTATCTTTTTTCCTCTCCCCACATGAAATCCACTCATCAAACATACTTCTGAGATTTTCTTTAAAAACAAAGCTAACTAAATATGTGGTTTTCCATTTCCACATAAAAAGTGGTATCTTGGACCACTTATCAGGAAGAGGGGAACCGCTTCCTGGTTCATTGAATAAAATCCAAAAAGAAAAGGTAACCTTGGGACTAGGGATCGATCATCTACAAAGGCCGTTTTTGTCTCCAATCTGATAATGGAAAGTGACAATTTTCCAGGGTACAGATGAATGTGCCTGCAAAGAAGAGTCGATGCCTGTTTAAACTGGGAGTTTGAACGCTGAGCAGGGAATTGAAACTGGTGTCCCAGTTCTTGGGCAAACAAACTCACCATCATCTTGTGCTATCTGAAGGGTTGTGTTTTACAAGGAAGGGGCAACTGTCACAGAGGTTTTCATTTGGTGTTTTTTTTGAAGTCTAAGTGTGTGTTAACCCGAAAGATTAAGCTGGTCAAACTTAATAAGAAGAGTGATGTTTCCCTTCCAAGTACTGGTGTAAAATGATGTAAGAGTTTAATCCATTCTGCCAACTCTGAGGCAGCTCATCATGTGTATTATCATTCTGGAGGATTTTAAAACAGTAAATGGAGTGTTACTGGTTTAGGTTACAGCTGCACAGTTTTGGATTTAATCACATAATTCTGCTGAAGTTCCAGTTAAGGTTCTTGAACTTTTTCCCTTCACTCCAGTTTTTAATTTGTCTGTTAACCTTCTATCTTTTTTCTTCGTATTGCACATCTGCTCAGCATTGCAAAACTAAGAACAAAAGAAGGCGAGCGTTACTATTATCCTGTAGGCTCAACCATCTCTTCACAGAGCCTCAAGTCTTAACCAAAATTTACTCTACCCTACTATAACTTTGTTTGTGAAGTCAGCTAGGCTGATGTTTATGCGCAATTATCCACGACATCTGACCTTAAAACACATGAAACAGGGCAGTTTAATACCGGCTGATGCAGATACCAGAAAAAGAGAGACTGATCTTTCTGGCCCCTGAGATTGCTGGAGTGGAGGGATGGAGTCTCAGCTTCTGTTCCTGCCGCTTTATTCCATCACAGCATGGAGAGACCATTGTCACTTGTTGCATTTTTTTCAAATAAGATGAAGTAATGCCTTTGGGATTACAAAGATCAAAGGATCTTTGATAAGTCTGCACCAATAAACTTCTGCAGATAAATACAGCTGAATGAGTGGCATGCTTTTTGGTTTGAAAGGGAGTCATCTCACAGAAAAAAAACCCCTCCTTTTTTTTCTGGTTTGCTATGATAACTGACTTGAGGTGATGCAGAAGAGGCAAATACTGGTAGTGTGCAGCAAAATGTCATCATGTCAGCTGGTTACATGCTGCTCAGTCCAGAATTCCCACTAAATTCACTTCTGCAGAGCTGCTCTGGCCAATGGACTGCATATCACCGTCCAGACTGCTTCTTTTAGCAACAGTGTGGTTAAAGACATGCCTCTGGCTATGCAATGAATATCCGAGTATGTCACTGAGAGGTTTCTGGGAAAGTCCCTCTTTGCCTTAAAAGTCAGGGTTTTCTCTGTACAGTAATGTACAGAGAAACCCCCTCCATTTCCCTACTGGATCTACCAGCAGGATGGCAGACTTGTAACGGTTTTAGAAAGTGGCCTCATAATTCAGGCATTTAGGCTGGATTTGGGACCACTGGCCTTGTGTTTTAATCTCAACTATACAATTCTATTTGATTTGTA
Organism: Oriolus oriolus; assembly: GCA_013400235.1. Classification (NCBI taxonomy): domain Eukaryota; kingdom Metazoa; phylum Chordata; class Aves; order Passeriformes; family Corvidae; genus Oriolus; species Oriolus oriolus. Next base: position 831,820 of record VXBT01006385.1, read on the forward strand.
TTGGGTAAAGGAGCACAGATTAGGACCATATTTATACAGACTAGACAGACACCACATTAAAATAGCCTGTCTGAATATTTTATCTAGTCTGACTCTCTGGAAGGGTCATCTATATTGGTTTAGTTATACTGAAAAAAAATTACTTTTCCAAGAAAGCACTTTCTGCTTTCCCCACTTTGACCCTTTCCATCTCTCATGCTGTCAGTTACTTCTGGATTAAATCCACTTTTCTCCTCAAATCCCAGTCCAGTGAGTTCATGTCATTTGCTTGTAAAAATCTGACAGAATTCATCATCCTATACAAGAAACTGATTTGAACTCCATGATCATTCCAGTGATACAGTGTCTGATCAGGTGCTATGTCTGAAGTGGGTAGTTTTTTGTTCCTGGTAGATTAGCCACGTCTTTCTTTTCTGCTGACATACATACCTAGCTCTAGTTGTACTTTCCAGTTCCATCAAAATTTAATATTTCAAATGCACCTGTCATGCAACTGGTGTGTTACTCAGTGAAAAGAGGTCGAGGTGCATGGATCTTGGATGACATTTCAATTATTCTTGCCTGAAGACAAATCATGTGTTTTGTCTCTGTGTCTTAAAAAAAAGCCATAACTTACATTTCTGCCAACATACTTCCTTCTCTTTATAAAATATGAATTATTTATAAATTTTACAGGTTTTAAACTGTCATAGGGTTGAGCAGTTTAATGTAAAATATTCCACTCCAACATTTGCTGAACAAATCCAGATAAATTCTAGCACCTTCCCTCATACCAAAAATAGCCTGAAAACAAATAGCAAGCCACTTATCAAAACAACAAAGAAATAGTCTTTTCTGATTTATTGCCTATCACTTGAGTACTGTTTGAATTTCCTGCATGGATGATTAATATTTTACAAGAAGGAAAACAAATAGTGGACAGTCACTGTGCTGGAAAACCAAATTTGCTCTATTAATATGTATTAATTTGCCATAAACTTCACAATGCTTGTAGATTTGAGAATAATTTTTATAAGTCTCCTAAACTTAAATCCAGAGTAACTGCCTCAAAAATCACAGGAATATGTTAATCTAGTTTGGGAAGGAGTTTCTAGCTGATACAATAGCTAACACCTTATACAGCCCTTACAGTAATGTCAACAGTATAAACATCTTTGTAGTAGTGGTAGAGCTCAAGAGGGCAGCCATCAACAATTGCATGGATCACATTCAGATTTGCACACACACAAACTTCAGAAGAGGGGGAGGACTTCAATAGTAAATTAAATAATCCAGGCTATTTCTCTATAACCCCTCCTCCCACTAACCAAAGCAGATGACATTCACGTGGTCATCAAATTTACTATAACCACAGTTCTCTGAATATTAGTCTTTATGTATCCCTCATCCATAGGCGCACTCCCTTATCTCTCATATTCTCTGACCGGCACTGTAATTCAAGGACTTCAACTGTCTCATCTCAGAGTCACTAGAAACTTGTATTCCATCTACCACTTTGAGTCACCCTAGAAGCACGGCGAGGTGATGGAAAAGAGAAAAAGAAAAGTAGATAATAGGATCCACAGAGACAAATCATTTTGAATTACTGTCATTTTTAACAGCAAATAGGTTTAGAATCCAGTAGTAGGTTTTTTTTATAAGAATGCCAAAGGGCATCTAAGAGAGAGGCAGGAATATGGCCCCTTATAGAACAAAATGGTATGTTTTCAACTCATTACTCATTTTCCTTCTTGTACTGAGAGGATTGGTCTTTCACCTTACCTGGCAGCCTGGGGATTTACTGACTGTTTAAAACAGTCTGGTGGGTGGTTGTTTACACCTTGTAACTGCAGTGCTCTGCAAGTTATTTCATGCTGAACCTATCAGGGTGAAAAATGCTCCCTCGCACAGTGAATAGGGCCAGTGTACCCTCTGTCAGGATGCAAAGTGTCAGTTCTCTTTCAGGAGGACGAAACCGTGTCAGGCGAAGTGGATTGTCTGAGATGTGATACGCTCACAGGAGGAGTGGACGACTGGGGACCCATATGCCTCCTGTTTGCTTGGGTTGAGGCATGTGGAAGACCACACACTTGAAGGGAGGGAAATATGACACTGGGACTGTGTATCCTTTTACCACTCCTGTGAGGGGACAACGCTGGAGAAGTGATACCATAAATGCCCACACACTGCTTTGGACTGGCAGCCAGCTCTGAGGTAGCCTCAGGTGAAATCTTGCAAGTGAAGCCATATGGGATAATAATTACGATAACACTGTGATGCAAGGATTTAAACTGATCATATTGATGATACTGAGCAGAAATCTTGCTGAAATTGCTCAAGATCCCAGGACAGTCCCAGGACAGAATGGAACTCAACTCAATATCTGGGAAAAAATCCTGAGATCCTGATGAGCACAACAAAGCTGTTGTTACTGCCTTGAGCTGAAGATCCATCTGGCAAAACTGACTGAGCCATATTGGTTATATCCTCCCATTTTCTCATGGATACGCAGAAGGAAGTGATACAGATAGCAACAGAAAGTTCTTCTATATCTCTGAGATGGAAGCAAGATATGTAATTTCTGTAAGGGACACTGGTTTACAAAACTTATTTGCAAATGATTTCAGATGTTGGAGAAGAAGAAAAGGAAACAGAAAAATGTGGAAAGCAAGAGAAAGAGCTAAACATGCTGCTTTTTCTTAAGAAAAGATGTCTTGTGTCTTCCTTGTTTGCAGGATGATCTTGTACTAGGATCTCTGTAAGTGATTCATGGATCAAAAAATATTTCCTTTGTCTGATCCTTTAACTGAAGTGTGGGCTTGAAGTCTATAAAAGAATAGATGTTTTTCTTTCAAAAAGAAGAACTGACAACCTTTCAGTGACATCTGCCACTAACTGGGATGCTTCAAGCACTTGTACCTATGAGCCGTGTTGCATTAGACCAGAACTACAGGGCCAGAAAGATGCAAGCACAATGATGGAGAAATGTGTGTACGTATTTTTTCATAATTTTCAGTACTCCAAAAAGATTTCTTAAAAATATAAGGGAAGTCAGTGTAACTTGGAGCAACATCAGAACAGAGCAGCATAATGACTGAGACTTTAAATACAGGAAAGCATTCATAGTACAGGTATAATATCAATGTGATTGGCAATGATAATGTCAATCCTGAGTCTAGAGAGATGTAATCAACAGAACTGATAATAAATATCAAATTTTTCAGTGCTACGGGGTTCCAAATTCATCCTGTTTCTCTACTTGTCAGATCTGTAACACATTTTCCAAGAAAAACATCTCTATTTAACCAAAGCAGGACTCCTTTAGGCCAGAAAAATCCTTATGGTAGCCTTTATTCTTCTACACAATTTGGATACAGTGAGATCTAGAAAGATGAGACCTGGTAACTGAATTGCTATACTGAAGGCAATTTTAATGGTAAATCCGAATACGTCTTTTCCCCGAGATTGAACTCTCTGAGGAAGTTACAGAGCAATTAGAGATGCAATTACAGTAAGTCATCAGGACCAGATGGTATTTCATTCAAGGATTGAAAGGAATAATGTGAAAGAGTGTACTGAAGAGGATATTTATTCTGCAGCTTCCAAAGAGGCAGGTTTGACTCTCTCAGCAGAATGAACAGCGTACTGAAGAGCCCCAGACAGTTGTCCACTGAGTCTCTTGTGACACGAGAGCAAGCTCTGATCTCTGGGTCCTTGCTGCTCCCCAAGCAAAAGAATGAGTCTTACACTGTAACTCTGAAATTCAACACGTTTGGACTCTGCAGAAAATCTGACTTTCATATTGAGTGATTTCTACCGAGAAAATGGTGTCAAGAGGTCAAGATGAGACTCTCAAACTTTACCACAATCTCAGATAGCAAAATTAGTAGAAATGCAGAAACTGTTGCATTTGTTCCTTCTTGAAATAGGTACTCCATGTGGTTCAAGCTGGATTGGTTGTATCTATGAAATAAATACGAAACTCTGGCTAGTAGGAGATGTACCAGTGCAAAGGGCCAAACTGGCTGAGGTGTAATCTGCAAACAGGAAGGCACAACTCTCACAGCAAGGGTAGTATGCCACAGTACTGCCCCATCCCAGAGAAAGCTGTATGATTCTGCTGAGCTAAACCCACTTCTTCCCTGTGAATTGTCCCTGAAACTCTCCTTGGTTCTGTTAAGCGATAAATGCCTTATTAATGCTTTGTTGTTGACCCTATAGTCTCATATGGTCTGTAAGGCTGGACTGAGTTTTGTGCATTTGCTCTTTTGTCTGCCCAAAATTTAGCATGAGGTTCTTGTCAGCAATGGTGAGGAACAAAGCCTTAGGTGTGCATAAAGAAATGAAAAATAAACATTTTAATGTTTATTTTTAAATAAAATTTAAATAAATTAAAAAATTACATTTTTTATTATGTAAAAATGAAGCCATTTATAAATATTTTAATTTGTAGGAACATCAGAGTGTTTAATGTCATACCTTATCTACCACAATAATCTGAGAAGGACCTTTAGGGGGGATAATATTTTATTATAATATTTTAATTGCCATTGTACCAATGGTTAAGACCAAAGCAGCCTTGGATTTTTGATGGCAATAAGTGGAACTGAGTGTGTACAGAAAATATGGCACAATATTCTGGTATTCAATACTAAAGACTCAAAAATGCTTATTGAGTAAAAGATAGAATGTCTGAAACTGATATTAATATCTGAATATGAATCCAGATCTTTAAGACTGGTAACAACTACTTCAACAAGCAGCATATATAGGATTTTACACTGAATGTGCATATATTTCAACCGTGCTAGGCTGGCCAATTATAACTGATTAAATATGGAAGATTAAATCAATCCCTAACATTTAACAGCTAGAAAATATGTTTCATTTCTTTTTCTGGGCACTTTTGCTTACTGAGCTAGCTCTACCATATATCCAGAAAATACTTTGCATAATCTAGTGCAATTAAACCTACTGTTTATGCAAGTTATTCTTAAAATAGCAGCTGTTTCTAAAGATAGCAACGCTTCTCCTAAAAAGACAGCCTTGTAATCTACAGACAGAAGCAACTTAAATGAGAGCCAGGGAAATTGTCTGAGAATCTAGTTCATAAGTTGGTAAAACACTGATACAATTTGAGATTATTAAATTTAACATCTGATCTGTCAGATAAACAAAAAAAAAAAAGAAGCACAAACTCTGGCACATTTTCTCCTTCATCAAATGTGCCTGTACCTAAGATACTTTTCTCTGCAGCAACCTCCAGTAATCTCAACTCAAAAAGCCAATCCCATTCCTTGGTGCCCAAAGTAGAGCAGATTAGTCAATCAAGTAACAATATATCTAGCTTTACATTGGGTTAGAGCACACAACAGCAGAAAGCTGCCATTTTTACACTCTTCAGCAGGGTTAAATGTTAAAAGGTCATATCCTTCACAGTTATTGCAAGCAATACTTATTTTACACACTCATATGAAGAGAGAACTGGACTGTGCATTGCTAAAGTTTGCTGATTGTACTAAATAGTTCCAGACATTGAAACACTACAAAGGACTTAAAACTACAGCAGGATTTGCACAAACTGGGGAGACTGGACAATCTCACAGCAGATGTTACAGAAATGAGCTCTTTGCCTTCTGAAAGCATAGTGCCAACATTAACTAAATCCCTGAAAAACTTATTTGGGTTTGGGCTGCCCAGGACTGTTAAGAAATAAATTTCATGGCCTGGACAGGAAAACTGAGACAAAGGATTATGCCAGCTAATACTGTGCCAGATTTTTGAGTCCAGCAATACCACAGCACCCATCCATATTTTTCAAGAATATTATCCATATCCATACATTTATAATTTTGAATGCATAGTTGAAACTGCAAGATGGAGCTGTGAGACAATGAACATAAGCAAACCTGAATTTCTAAATTTTATTAACAAGACCTAAATCTGTGGCCCACTGGAAAGGAAATAACTTTGGGAAAGACATAGTCCACCAGCCATTTAAAATATTTATTCAAACTAAAACTTGTATACTGTTTATATTCTATTAAAATCTCTCCCATCCTCTCAGAAAAATAAATGCTGAATATAGCTGGACAATTTACAGAGCATCTGGGATGGAGAACCTGTTAGAAAATAAGGATATGTAACCTGTTTCATTTAACAATTTTGCTATGTTTCCCTACATGATTTGCAAAGGCTGGAGAGATGAGCAGCTGGCACGCTTCTGTGCTTTGAGGGTTATATGAAACTTTTCCTTTCTGCAATATGCAGAGTGGAAGGTGGCGGTGGCTCTGCCACTGTTTCCAGCCATGTTACAGACACAGCAGTTTCGAATCCCACCTGATGGAGCCTGACCGTGGATTAGTACATCTGTTCTCTGACAGTCCTTCCCGATCTTTGTTCATCTCTTTCAATGTTTTTAGCTGGTAGGATGGCCTTTGGTTCAACAGGAGAGCTGGCTGATGGACAGTCTGTTATGCTGTAACCCTAAATTGCTCTCACCCTGGCCTGAAACTGTGTTTCCTCAGTTATTCTCCATAAAGATCACTCACTGGATAGGTGAAATATCCCTGGCAGTCATATGAGAGTATTTGACAGGCTTGTTACTGAAACAGGAGACTCTTACAGAGAAAGTACTGCAGGGAAAAGGCCATGAAATTGCCATCCCAGGAAATGTTTCCTGAAACATTAGCAGCTCTAAAGGAAAGACGCTAATTCTGATATTGTTGATTCACAGTGAGGGTCTCAGTAAGATGCCTGAAGCTGATTTATAAACACGTCAAAGCATGGTTGAACTACACCTGAAACAGTCCCGAAACAGCTGCAGAAAATACTCCCCCTCACACTATAACTTTTTTCATCCTCTGGGTTGCAAACCTCATGTGTGGTCCAGCCAGCCCTGCTTTGGAAGGGGCAACACCTGGGGCGAGGAGTGGGAAAACTGATAAAGGCACCATATCTGCCATATCTGCTCATACTCCTTGTGTCAGCTCAGCTGGATTAAAACAGAAGGGAAGAAAGGTAATCATTGCACCAACTGGGATGAATAACTGCACACAGTTGCTCTATAGTGTGAACTTGAATGCTTCAGGCTAGTTCATCAGACTGTGAATTGCTATAATCAAAGTAGGTAAACTGAATTTTTGCCAGTTCTCTCATATCATGTAAAATGGAACCTGACTTGTGATCTTCTACTGTGGTCAGCACTGTAGCAGTCCTGTAAAGTGTCTTCCTTTTAAGATGAAACTCATATCATGTAAGGATGGTCAGCAGCATTTTCTTTTATCATTTATAGTAATATGAATCTGCTTCTAAATGACAAAAAAGTAAATTTATAATATCTTTCTCTCCTACCCCAAACCACATAAAACATAAATCTCTACATGCTTTTGCAAATCTTGGTTCTAGGGGTGCTGTGGTTTGGAAGAGGAGGGTGTCAATCTATCAAACTGTTTAGTCCAGTCCTCATATTAAGTTTCAGGGCCACATTCAACCCAGATGCAGAAATACAGCTCACAGTAGCAGACTTCACAGTCATGACAGTAAAATTTTAGCTATAGTAAAATTAAAATGACCACTGTAAAAGAAACTCTGAGCAATTTCCAGATTTTGGAGGTTCATGCATAGCCCCTGGCTTAAATAGAAACGATATTACTGCTTATCTTCTAGGGGTGCTGGGAAACAAATAAAATGATTGTCATTCTTCCTGATTTTTTTCCATAAGTCAAAAGTTAATTACTTCACAGATGGCAGAATGGTGAATGAAATGAATGCAGTCAGCTTGCCTAGAAAACTGGACTGCAGAACATATGCAGTGAAATGAGACAGAAAAAAAGGGCTGGCAAACGATAAATATCTATTTCCTTTTTGCTTTAAATAGACTAAAAGGTCAAGAGAAATATATGACTAACATTCGTCCAAATAAATAGCAATAAAACTAGGTATATTGGTCCACAAGCAATCTCAGACAGAGGGATGAGCACTAAATTGGCTAGTAAAGGACGATAACAATATATTTCTTTTATATTTTTTAATCATAATAAATTGAGATAAAGAGTCCTAAGTTTGCTGCTATTCTGCCAAATTGCTAGCAGTGATAGAGATCAAGTTTTTATCACACATTTAAGGGATATAAAAGAAATAAAAGAAATATATTCATGGTTTTTAAGTGTATTACGTGTAGGAACATTGTTGACAGTAATTTGCAGCACTCATGGTCTGCACACGTGAAACATTTTGTACCCATAGCAAAAGATTCCCTTTCATTCTTTTGTGCCACAGCTGTCCATCTACCTCACTGATTTAACACTGACACATGTTGGGAAACTATTCAAATAGTGAGAATGGGTACAGGCATCCCAGAACGAGCTGAGCTAAAATATTAGGGAGCCAACATTAGAGACAACGCTCAAAAGCCATAAAAGTAACGTGTCAGTTCTGGCTAAATTCATCAGAGAAGTCTACAGCAGAAACAACAGATGCAAGTAATTGCTGGGTTTTTCTTAGCCCTAAATTTCATTTGCTAAATGTAATTATTTCAGATATTATATTGTGTGGGTTTATGTCATGGCCATCAGAGTCTTCCTACAGAAACCTTTATCCATCACCTGAGATTATGGACAGGGATTTTTTAAAAATCAGCTGCGTTTGAATAACCAGATGATGTAAATATGAAAGAAAGAACGCCTACTGTCCAAATTGCAACACTTAATCATTAATTTGTTTTCAATTTGTTCGTTAGTGTGGTAAGAGTTCTTTAGCTGTGACCAGTGAGGAGCCTCAGCCCTGATCTGCTGCTGTATGAACTTGGATAGGCCAAGTCTTGCAGGAAAAGTTCTGCAATCAGATTTTGTCAGTCAATGTACATCAAATATCTTCCACATATCCCTTTACAACAGTGACAGCATTTAAATAGCCAGGTCTGGAGCTGCTATGGTACTACAGGAACAGTACAATCCACCGTGAAGGACTTTTATTGTGATTTGATAACATTGGCACCTGAGGTGATGTGATTTTATACTCATTTCTGATAATACATTTTCCACATGTGTTAAAACATCCGTTGAGCTTGGAAGTGTATTCACTGGTTCTGCTGTGTTCTGAACACCAGAACGAAGCAAACTCTCAATGGAATAGCCAAGACCTACACACGAGTCAGCAACACTGGCACATCCCTGTTTAGAGATGAATTCTGCAGTGTGGCAGCACTTCTGGCAGCCTTGAAAACCTAAAGGCAGGATGTGTCAAGTTGCAGAGCACGGAGGTGAAACCAGCATAATCCTGCAGGGATTGGGGTGTTCAGCTCAGGATTCATCCCCTACAATCAACTGTTCTTCAGCAAACACCTTTTAGAAGGGCAGATCAGAGTTTTCATTTATGTAATGGTCACCCTCAGTACAATAATTTGTATCCTAATAATAAAGCCTTTGTCCTGCTGGAATTTCACTGTATAGGTAAGACTGCAGAAGAATCTGAGAAATTTCAGTGCCTAATCCCCTTAGCTACCAGATATGACTTCAGTGAATATTTTCTCCACATCCGTCAAATATTGTAGTTTAGGGAGAAAAGAGTCTGTTTTGGAGACAGATATACTTAAAAAATAGTTACAAAAATGAAACCCTGTTTAAGCATAACCACGGTTATGTCTGTATTTTTAAAAATTCCAGAGCCTGATCTTGGCATTAAACCATAAATCTAAACTTGGCAAATGGGCTGAAGTGACAAATTAAGCAGAATGAAAAGAGACCTGAGAGACCAGGCTTGATGATGTGATCTAACTGGCATGGATTCTTAGTGTTCCTTGACTGTACATGGAATAATGACTATGGGAGAAAGAGTTCATATACTTCATTTTAAAATCCAAGTTTCTACAGATGAGGTTACTGCAAAGCTGTGAGGTGAAGGGCAAAATAAATGCAACAGCAATGAGCACCAAAAAGATAATACCCATATGCACCTAACACAAGGGGCTGATTCCAAACATCTGCTTCAAAATCTCAGTATAGGGATTAGTATGAGAAGGGTGGGGAGGAGTGGACAGGGTGTTTGATGGGCTTTTTTAGGGTTTTTTTCCTGCTATTTCAAAGAGAGGTTGATTCAAAGTACCTAAGTATCAAACTGTCCAAATTAGACATTTAAACTCCCAGTGCAGTCAATGACAGATTTATAGTCCCTTTGCAGTCTCTGTGAATTCATGAAGATTCAAGAGGTCACCAGTCTGAGCTGTTTACCTCTGGCACAGGCTACTGCCACTGTAGCTGACATGGCAGCATGGATGATATACTTGCTGCAATTCAGCGCTCACACATTAACTTAACATCACTGCTGACTTTCTTTTAGGTTAATGACTTAAGTGGCACTCTATGGCGGCCAAAAGGTCATTCTGCCACTTCTGGTAGCAGTTGGGAGAGCCTCAACAGATATCAGGCTTGGATGTTTGGTGGCAGTAAGTTGGCCAGAGACTGTCTGCTAGGGCACAGCTGACAGCAACTGAAGTGCTTTCAAAAGGCATTTCAATGCTCTTGCATAGTGGAAGTTATCCTAGAAGGAGTGCTAAGCTGTGCCTGACCACTGACCTCTCCCAGATGCTTCAGCCTGTGAATGAAGGTTGCATGGTGGGCACTTCAGTCTGCTCAGATCCAGAACTGAGAATCCTCCGCAGCTGCCTCATCTCCTTTCAAACAGGAGGAACACTGCACATATGGTAAGGAACATTCGTGAGTAACAGCTAACTCACCAAAAAAGAGGAATTCCCAGGACTTGTGTCAATATGGATCTGTCTCCACACAAATGCCAAAGAGAGTAAACACCTAATATTTAGCTAAAACCCGGAATGGAGAGAGAAAGCTAGGTTTTGACCCTGTCCCCAGAAGTCTCTCTGCTTTCCATCACACAAATGGGCAATATAAAATTGAAAAAAGATTTCATGAATGGATTATGCTAAATAGATTACTCTAACACAATTCATCTGTTGCAAATACAGATAAGGAATGCATATGAAAGAGAAGCAGCAAACTGATGCATTCAAATCCAGCCCCTTCAAGGCTAATGAATGGAATGAACAGTGAAAACCTAGCACTACTTCATGACCTGAATAGAAACTCTGTGCAGAGCTGCACAAAGAAATAAACCTGGAATACGGTCTAGGACACAATCTTGTTTAGTATCTCTGCAACAAAACCTTGGTTACGGTACCAAAACCTGATATTACGCTGTCAGTCTTCATAGAACTCAAATAGATTATCTCTGCAAAGCATTAGCAGAACTGCTCATCCAGCCCTCCAGTTACATAATGAAGTCTACGTAATTTGCTTGTGGTTGTACAGGATCATGCTACATCAGCTTTTCCTCTAACCTCATACACTTCTATAGAGAGAAATCCCGCAAAATATAGCTTCGTGGCACACAGACAGGAAATGTGGAAATATGTCAGGTGTCCTGCTCTCCCACATGGTGGAAGAAGAGCAGTTTTGTTATATTCAAGCTTTTCCAGCACGATTTTAGATCCAAACTGGGAAAAAAAAGAAAAAAAACCCCACTACTTAGCCATATGCTTCTCTCTAAGTATGAGTCACCTGTTGACTTCAGTATGAGTACCCATATGCTGAAGGTGTACAACATATTGAAATAGTAACCTGGTTTGAAACCAAAGCTAGAAACAAGATAGATCCTCCTTCTAGAGACCTGAGACGGTATGAAGTTCATAATGTGAAAGATTTACAGATTGTGTCAGGATAACAAAAAATAGAACATAATTATTAATGTCATTGGGAAGATGAAAAAGAAAGGGATCACAAAAATGGGAAGACAACTTCTACATTCTGGGACGCCTAGAATTAAACTAATTCACAGTAATAAAAAATTGTATCACTATGCCTTTTGCAGTTTGAATACTACAGAGCACTGCTGAATTGAGGGTTGCAAAGAAAGAGGAATTTACTACACAATTAGGATGGCCTCATGGCTCATTACTGATGTATTTAAAATGCTCCATCTTGCTTCTTAATGTGGGCAGTGATAATTTTGATTGTCACTCAGTAAATCATGGTTTTTTGTTTTCCAGATCAAAGGGCTAGGTAACTTGTATCTTTTCTCTCTGCATAGGTATTTCAGAATTTGCCCTAATATTGTGTTGGAAAATAAGCAACCCAGATTGCAGTATCTGGCAAAAAATTAGATCAGACTCTAAACAGATCAAAAATGCTCAGTAACACAAGATAACAGGGGCTATGAATTGTGGGCACTTAGGCATTTTTAAATTGCATTTGATACCTTTTCCAAAAGCTATTTATAGCTCAGAGGAATATTCACAGAGCTGTGCAGTCCCTGCTCTCCCACTTACATATGGTAATATTTCTGAACATTCAAACCCCTTAGCATCAGACAAGGCCTCTTAGTGCTATTGTTCAGGAGTAAGTATGTATCATGCATTTCACTCATGAGGTTACATAAGGATATTTTAGGCAGAGCTGAGCATAAAACACAGGTTTTTAATGAAACAGCTACAAACATTTTCCCTTGCTGTGCCACAGAACAATATTCTAAAAGATATGCCATATTAGTGTTGTTCCAGCTTCAGTGCTTTAATGACATAGAAATGCACATTTTTTTAGGAGCAGGTGATTAGGTTGACTGGAAGAATAAAATGCATTTATTTATGAGCTCATCATCACATCTGAAAAGAAAGCAAAACTTCAAACTAATGAAAGAAGAAAAAAAATTGTTCTGAGTTAAAACTTTGTTATGTACTTAAAACAACGTGAGACAAATGGAGAGTTAGCACTAATGGCTAAACCAGGTATTTTTATCACTTGCTTGTTCCTGGGTTGTGGAAGGCAAGCCAAGTATCAAATATCTAATGTACTACCTCAGCATCACTTATAATTGTACTTCCTACGAGGTGCTGTGCTATGGTTCTTCTTACAGCACTAAAGGAAAATATTTGTTCTGAATATCAGAGAGATCCAAAAGTGGAAAAGCTATTTATGTCCCAGCATATAAGACATGTAAATGCAAGAAGATTGACCAAGAAGTAGCTCAAGCATTGCTCTAGAACTTGATTACCTGATGATATCTATTGTGGTCTTTTAAAGTTTACTTTATTTAGCAGCAAAACGAATCTAGCATTTTTTCCTTTGGCCTCACTGGCAACAGAACATTTCCTCTGTATAACATCTACTGCACTGCAGCCCTGTTTATTAGGATGCTGGACACATTCTTGCTGAAAAGACTGACGAGGTGATGTTGGCTGTTGGCTTCAGCTTCCCTGTCCACCAGCATGGTCTGCATGCTTACTGGGAAGTCAGAGCTGCACGAATCATTGTGATTGAAAGGTCTGTTACCTACAGAAGAAGTTCCTTCTCCATTCTGGTTTCAGTTTGTTTGCAGACCACTTCAGAGAAAAGATTGCCTTAATCCCAGTCTGTAAACGTAAAGCTTCACACATCAAAACTACCAACTGGTATTCTTTCATCATTTATGAATTTAGAGGAAAGAAGGCAATCTTTGGAGAAATCTGTAAATTTATTTTTAAAAAATCTGTAAAATAATTAATAGTTAATGCATAATGCAGGTCACAACATTAGATAACAGGGAGAGCTGCTCTCAGTACCTTGGGATTCTGCACTAGCAAGGACATCATCCTACCCTGCTTTCAGAGCAGCACTAAAAAAGATCAGATTTTCACCAGAGCAACTCTACCCTGTTGTGTATCTGGAAAATGTCGAGCTCTCTGAAGGACTCAAGTTCTGTTTCCAGCCTTCCCAGTAAACTATTCTCTGTGGTTATACTGGCAGTACACACTTGACTGCCCTTCTCTCCTCAGTCCAGTAAGGAACCACAACGAATGCTGAAAATCAGCCTGTTATAAAATTCCTTTCACTTCCATGGTTCTTCCTTAATTCCCAGTGACATCTTGCTCAGTCTCAAGAAGGATGAATTTGTATATCCAGACTTTCTCAGAAAGTGCTAGAAGTACATGTGGGACAGTAAACTTTCTCCTTCCACAGAAACAGTCCAGAGGATTTCTTTACATCCATACTACATTAACAGACAGATTTAGAGCTTGTTAAAACGACAGACCTCTTAAAAGCAGCTTTGAGAAGACTAATAAACTAGTTTTATAATATGAAGTTTGTGTTTTCTTAGTATATAATCTATTTTAATTAACCATGAAGTGGAATGTTAATTACTGTTGTCATTTCATTTTAGACAGTCATATCAGCTTTAGAATGGACTTCACCGAATGTTATTGAAAACACATTTCAAAATCAAACATGTGACAAATTAAAGTGTTTTAAATAAGCACCATTCAAATTCAATTCTGCAAGTAGATGGGAAAATAGATCCCAGCAGCCTAGATCCTGGATGTCATGTAACTGTAAGGAGAAGCCTTGGCAAGGAGATTAACAGACACAGTTCTTTACCTTTCCACACAACCAGAATTTTTACAGTAAACACAGATTGCACAGACATAGACTGGAAGGGCAAAAAAGGAGTGAGGCATTTCTAGACAGGAAGCTTCCCTCAAGAATTTCAGAATATTTTCTTCTACTAGCACATGCAGTTTCTTATCTGCACTTTGCAGCTGTCTAGCAGACACTAATGAGAGATTTCATGTTCATACCAATTACTTGAAATATTTAATGTCCTTCTTAAGGTGCATTTACACATCAAAGAAATGACTCAGTCCGAGCATGCCATAATGCCGCAAAGATAAAAAAAATGTCCCCACTTTGTGCTGTAAGAGAAATGACTTTGAGTTCTCCTGTAGCTAAGGCTACATCATCAGTTTTATTTTAGACCTTCATTTTCAGAGGTTGATAACCCAGGGCAAAAGCGCTGTCTCTGTACAATTCTGGGTAGACAGTATATCAGGTAAATACTAAAGTCATACCCTCCTTAGCCAGTTAGGGACATTTTTAGGCAGGCAACAGACAGGATCCCAACAACAATTCGGGCACAACAACAGTAAAAGGTGTTGTGTGTAACTAATAGGCAGCTGGATTCTGAATCAAAATAACCCATCCTGTCTTATGTAACTAGGGTGTTGTAGCCAATTCTTTAAGGTCTGAGACAAATCACTAAAATTCTCTGTCCATAAATACACCCTTCTGGAAATAATAAATTGTTATATTTTATTGGTTTTGTCAGAACTCATTCAATAACATTTGCAAAATGCTTCTATGAAGAACACTGGGTGTTAATTAGCCTTTTGTTGTTCAAGAAAATAATTACTGAAACAATAGGTTTCAATTGGTGAGAAAACTATAAAACATGTAGGTTAGGTTGCTAGTGATGTGTTGCAGTGATGGTGGCCAGTAACTTACATGAGTAGTATATGTATAAGATTTTTCAGTTTCTGGGTTTTTTTTAAACTGCTAGAAAATATATTGAGCCATCTCTACCATTATCTATATGAAACCAAAGAAAGCTGGGTTTGTTAACTGAAAGGAATCCAATTAAAAGCATATTGGTCTCATTTTCTGTACAACTATCTTACTAAAAGATTTCAGCTCAGGGTGGTTGGTTACACTTATGTGAGGACTAACCTGCCCCTGCCTAAGACTACAACTACAGTGTTTCTGGTTGGTGAGGAGGGATATGATCCGCGCAGAAGGCAGCAGATCAGTGGGGTGGTACGGGGTGAACTCAGCAGTGTCTGAGTGAAACACCAGGCACTGGAGCAGCCTCCCTTCCCTGCACCATGAGGTGACCTCCATCTTCCCATTTTCCATCCAAAGGAATTGGTGTTATTACCAGAGACTGCTGCTCACAAAGACATCTTGCCCTCAGTACATAAGCATTATCTGAATTTAGCCTCACTTCCTTTAAGGTCTTATTAGATCTGTCTCTGGTAAGGAAACATCTTTAGCTGTTAAATCAAATAACATTTTCCTAGCACATGCATTTAAATGGCTGAATTTGGTCCACAGTCTACTGCTTCATGCTATTTATATTTTAGTCTTTTAAAGAAATATAAGTCAGCATTGGGAATACATTTTTGGCCTTAAAATATCTGGAATAATAATTGTAATCATTTTTTCTTTAGAATACTAATACAAATAAATACACTCACAGTTAAGTGTACTTCCCATACGAAGAGAATGTTTATAAATAGTAAGATTTTAAAATCTGTAATTGTCTCCCATTTTTCACTGCTTTGAGGAGAATTTAAAATCTTCGTCTTTCGACAGTTAAAAATAAAAGTGTTAGTCTTTGAAAAACAATATAGTTTGAGGTAAACCAAAACCAAAACCCCTGCATTTTATTTTAATGGCAGTTAATATTCAAAATACCACAAGGTTATCTGGTCTATACTAGAATTGACAGGGTTTTGTTAGCAAAACACATGCTCATCATTCCATTAAAATAATTTAATTGCTGAGTTTGAAAGAGTAAATTTGCTATTATTAGCACAGGCAGTCTTTGACTTGTACATTATGTGAAAAAAAATGGTCCCTTAGACACGATCAGAAAAATCTGGTTCATATTTAATCCTTTTCTTCAGTTGGTACTCCCTTTGACCAGGAACTATTAATCTTTGTGGCTTTTTCATTCCTAGGAAAAATTAGCTTTTGTACTTATCCTCCTTTTAAATAATCTTTTTTTTTTCTTTTTTTTTGTGGTGAAAGATGGCTGAAATGGTTCAGAGGTGCCCTTTAACTTTTGTTGCTGTGTGCTCAAGTACGGGTCCATGCAGAGAAAAGAGAAATTCAGTAAATTTCCCCAAAAATATTAGTATCCTCATTCATAACCCAGCAATTACACTGTCAAAATGACATTAAAACCTCTACAGAAAAGCATACAATTTCACAAGTAGGTATGTGGGGTGCTGGGGTGGGGAAGAAGAAAAATCTACTAAAAAAGGTTACTGAAATGACAGAATCCTGAGAGTTTAAAGGAAGAAGGAACACAACCATCACTGGTCTTCAGTAAGACTTGGGAACTCAACACTTTCAGGTGACCCATTTTCAAGTCCAGCAGGAACAGACACAGGACCTGTGACAGGACCCTGCAGCCATACATCGGCCACAGATTGCTGTAGCAAAGAAATAAACTTTCACTATGGGTACACAACAGCTTAACGTGCGTGTGTGTGTGTGAGTGAAAATGTCACACTGTCTTCTGAAGCGTGTGGTATTGCCTGTCACAGGAAATTAAAATGGTTTGAATTAATGATGTACTCCTTAATGGTTTTATAGAAAAATTTGTACCAGATCTGGGGGTGCTATAAGATTGTGAAGTGTTAGTATAGCCACAAAG
Source organism: Oriolus oriolus (assembly GCA_013400235.1). Classification (NCBI taxonomy): domain Eukaryota; kingdom Metazoa; phylum Chordata; class Aves; order Passeriformes; family Corvidae; genus Oriolus; species Oriolus oriolus. Next base: position 849,061 of record VXBT01006385.1, read on the forward strand.
GGAAAGAGAAAGCAGACTCAAGATACTTGCAGAGGATGATTACAGGCATGAAATACAGCGGGATAGAAAGGAAAACTATCCTCAGGATACCTGTAATACCAATGCCCATAAGAATTCTGCAGATCAGAAACTCATAACGTTAAGAGGAGAACTCTGGAGAGAATGAGCTGAGTGGATAAAAGTTTTTAGTGAAATATTAACAAAATCCTCAACCCTCTGCTTGGCTTAACGCGGACAACAGACTTTCTAGAAGAGTCATGGTGGGATCTTCAGCATATGTCTCTCCCTGTCCAGACCCAGAACAGTGCTGATGAAATAGGAAGAGCAGTGTAACAAGAGAAAGGATTCTATGATGGACAGGACTGTAGTAAGGAATCTGGAAATAAACATAATTAGCTGTCTTGGTTTGAAAAGGCAGGTGTCTGCTAAGGAAGGCAGGAGCCTCCCTTGGAATGGAAAATGTAACCCCCTTCCCTCCAAATTATTATAATTTTGAAAATTAAGAGGCTTTCAAGCAAAGATATGAGAAATAGGAATAACAGTTCTTTACTAATAAATATATGATGAGTTAATAATACAGAAACATTGGCTTCACCTGCCAGAGCCAGGATACAACCTGACACCCTGTTGGGCAGGGCGGTGGTAGCAGTCCGATTAAATGGTGGCTGCAGCTCTCCTGAAGTGATGGATGTGGCTCTGTTGAAGGGTGATCCTGTAGAAGGGTCTAGTCTTCCTCTGAAGGTCCAGTGGTGGTTGTGTAGCTCTTCTCCTCTGGGAATCCAGCAGGTGAGGGCTGAGTGTGGAGTTCCAAACCTCAGATTATATCCAGGTAGGAATGCTTGGTTCCTCCCCCTGGGCGGAGCATCTCACAGTGGGATGATGTAATTTATGAGTCATGCAGGGGGGCTGGATGGCCCATTAACAGAAGGTGTCCCTCTGGAGGGAGTTATCAGGGATGTGTCATGGAAGAGACAAAGAACACTGCCCCACCTGGTTTTAACAGATGGTGCTAGAATACATTCTTTTGGTTACATCTTACATTGTAACCTAAGACATTAGCACAGTTGTATGACGTGTCCTGGATACCTGCCTGCAAGAATTTAAAAGGAATAAACTTCAGGAAATAAAACCACTTCAGGAAAGTGGGTTTTTTTAATATCTATATTAATAGTACGTCTAAAAGCTGTTTAAAAGTAAACTAAAACAAGTGAAGATGCAGACTGCTGAAAGTAGACACTTTATGAAAAGTGACATGTCTTGAGCTCGGGAGTGGTCTGGGAGGATATTTGACACTGTGTAGGGTTACCATTGTCATCTTTGACATTTCTGAGGACCAGCATGCAAAGGAAAAACCCAGCACACTGAGGGAGCACAGGTGGGAAGTGACAATTAACAAGTACACCATGACTTAACAAGAAAATAGCAATCCAGTCAGGGAATTCAACATCCTGGAGCCTGCTGACTTGTCCAAGTTGCTTATCCAAAGGCAGCCCAGACCTGCACTACCTTTTGCCAGCCTGCCTGATTACTGAGCTGAGGACTGGACAGGCTGCGTGCAGAAATGGGCTGAGTGAAGTCATTTAGCAGGAAAGTGCATTTCTGCAAAGCACAATAGATGAAAGAGATTATTTAAGTGCTTTCTGTTGGTGGCAGATTAAAAGATTAAAATTAAAATTGTAAAGGTGTGTTGTGCAAAAGGATGCAGACACAGTGTGGGACCTGGCATTGTGGTGTCTGACTTTGAAGTGGTTGGCATCTTCTTCTGAAGTGCAATCCACCACGCCGTGTCAGCTGCCTGCACTCTCCACAGCGCTCTTCTGAATGAGATTCAAAGCAGCAGCATGCTGAGCAGTGAGCCACAAACACTACTCCAAGAAAAAAAACTAATGAGAGAGGTGTGTCTGAAATCACACCCTCCTTCAGCTTTGGACTCCCAGAAGAGGATGACTTATGCTAGGAAGTCACACACCAGAGTCTCTCCAGTACAGAAAACCAGCTTTCTGGCTTCAGGCAAAATCTGCGGAGAGTTTACTCTAACATTTTTGGGCTGGGACACCCAGACAGTGCAGCTGTAGGAGCCCCCAGGGGTATAATACATGTCTTGTTGAGGACACAGGGAGCTGTAGATGTCGAGATGCTGAACCACCGTGACACCTGCAGTCCCAGCTGCAAAAACTGCTGTTGGTCGTAACAGAAACCATCTTGGATATGCTGGGCTACAAGGAGAAAGAAAAAGGCAGCACAGTACAAAAGTGCTGATGGGGCACACCCCAGTTGGGGTGGCTCAACTGAGAACTGTTCCTCTACTTTTTTAACCAAAGCACCTGACACTGTTGTGCTTTCAGATGAATTTATTCTGCTTGTATGTATTAGACTTGCTCTTAAAACAAGATACTAGACCAAATGCCTAAACAGATATATGTAGAAAAAGGCCTGAGGTACAGCATGGTGGTGAACATCCACTTACATGGGGTATGCCCAGATGCAGAATTTCAGGTGTGAGGGAACTAACCAGAGAAACCTAAGTGTCTGCAGACCAAGGGGAAGGGATTTCTAAATGAAGTATAAATACTGCTAAATTTCCCCAGAAAAAGTACAAGTCTTTTGTCTTCTCAGAAGATGATATTGAAAAATAGGAAAGGACAGAACTGAAGGAAATACCAAACAAACAATGAAAGATAATTTTGATTTTTTCCTTAAATATCAGAGGTGTAAACTGTGGTGTAATTTACATGTGAAGTGTGAATTAGATGAATATACTAGCCACACTGGGTATATACAGGCCACCACAGCCCACCCTTCAAGGCTGCAAAGCAAATAACGTAACATTAAAAGAGTATGACAAAACAGAGAGTGGATGCAAAACCATAAAATAAAGTAATTGCAAAAAAATTCCCTATTTTGGTCATGATAGTGCTTCAGAAAACTGGTGCAGGATTACATGCCACTGAGAAAAGTCCTGCATGTGCAGACAGAATACTATACTTGCTTTCTAAGAAATAAGCTTATTAAAAAACCTGAACCACACACTGAAATACATGTATTTCACTCAAGGTAAGAAATTGTAAGTTGTAGATGTCATTCATTCACTTTTGCCAGTTACCATAACCAAACAGCACCACTGCTGCTCTTCTTTGTCTATACTTTTCCTAGTTCTCACTTCTGTGCTCCTGACTGCTTTTCTCCTTGTGAGCACCAAAAACCAGAAAGGCACTGTCCTTCTCATAATATTCCAGGATATTAACAATAAAATGGAAATAAAAAAATAAGGAAAGGAATTCAGCTTAATGGCAGAATGGCATAGGTGATGTTTGGCAGATTCTATTTTAGTTTATACTGCTACTACATACACCTTATGTACAACCCCCCCTCCGATATAAAACACCAATAAAGTTGCAAAGTAGTATTCAAAGGATAGGACATTTCTCTGTGTGAAAGATTACAGGTGAGATTTAGATTCCTACAACAACTTGACTATTGCAGCAAGCTTGCCTTTGACTAGTTGAAAAGTCATGATTTAAAGCCTAAATCCATGCAGTGCTCAAACCCTCACCACTGAAATCAGGTGGATGCTTAATGATTAATTAGCTCACGCAAAAGATGATGCAAAGGCAGAAGACACAAAACGAATACCCCAGAAGAATGGAGAGCACTATTAACAAAACCCCTTACATTTGCAACAGTAGGGGACAGGCCCCTTCCCTTCCAGGTTAGACTTGTAGGTCAGAAACTGTTTCTGTCTTTGGTGAGAGGCTTTTCATCTCGGGCTGCTGAACAGTGCTGACAAACACTGACCTTGCTTGACCATGGTCATTAACTGTGTTCACCACAGCTGATTTGCCCAGCACTTCTGTTTTACACTGCTTTCTCTGACCCATTTCTTCCCAGTTTCTCAGTCAGACCTGGCTCAGGATTCCTCTTTGCCAGGGTGAAGTCTCAATAACAAGTTTTCCCAAATGTGGTTTGGTTTTCTTAAATTTTTTTTTTTCTTTCCCCAATCGATGACCTGGCTTGGCTTGCTAAAGGGAAGAAGCTCACCAGTCTGTCAAGTCTGACAGTTTCCCCCACCTACAGAAGCAGACGTGGCTCTTTCAAAATGTATTAGAGTGCCAATGGGACTATTAAGAACAGGAAACAAAGGCAAAACAGTCCACTGGATTCTACTTTCTGAGCATGCAGTGTGGGATAAAACAATGCATGTCCTAAGTTTGGAAGACCAAACAGAAAAGCGAGCTGCTTGTAGGCAAATACAAGTGTTAGGTTCTCTTGCATTCATAATTACAGAGCATAGTCGTCTAGATAATTCAGCTTTTTACAATATGAATTTTCCATGTTTCTCAACAATTAAATTATTAGACACAGTTGTTCAAAATTTCACACTAAAGGAAGTGTATGTGTTTGTTTGATACTGTGAACAGTTAAGGATGACAGATGGAAAATATGCAGCAGTAATAGAGGAGACTTGAGTAAAGGGAAGAAGACAAGCACTATGAAATGCCATACCCTAAAATATCATAGGTTCAGAAGTCTCACTATTGTTGGGATGAGCGGAAAACGGTGAGTAGTGGAAATTCTGTATTCCAGGGGAGAACTTTTCCTTATGTGTCAGATGTTTGTACTCTAATAGTAATTATATATACGTTAATGGAAAGAATGGAGCTAGAACTGTCAAAGGTGGTTGACTCTAAAAATGTATAATCTGTGTGTCACTTACAAAACTAGAATATTTTTTGGAGAACAAACTACTCTTGATTGCCTCTCAGGAGAGCCTTGCCAGTGAAAAATCTCAAGTGAATGATGATCTCCTATTCAGCACTGAGGATGAAATCGATAGCCCATTCTTCAACAGTTAATAATAATCTTTATATAACAGCAATTAAAAAAAAAAGACAAGAATATTTATAAAAAATCTGATTTATCGCACATTGAGAATATGCTTTGCCTGCAGAAGCCATCTGTCTATGCACTTCACAGCTCTGTTTTCTGTAGGAGATAGGCTGTCATATGAAACATTTCTTTCTGCTGTTTATTTTGGGGTTCTCAGTTTGAAGGAGATAAAATATTTTGTATTTTGTTTTTTTCAGCACAAGAAGACATATTTGAAGACTGACACATGAATCAAGGGCCCAGGGAAGGTGTTAAGCTTGTATAAAAGTTTGAGTTGAAGTGACGATTGGGTCAGACAACTGTCAATGGCTGGAAAAGCTTTCAGGCAAAGTGCCTTAGAGAAGGGTAATAGTAGTGTTTGAATCTGAATGAACCAGTGTACTGAGCAGAGCAGTCTGGAAAAACAAGTGCTGTATTTGCTCCAACACCAAAAAGTGCACTTTTGATGCTGCAATTATGGCAAGAGTGCCCTTTTGTAATTCTCTCTGAACAAGCATTTTTTGCATGTATGAACATTTATGATGGAGTTCTATTAAGAAAATGTATTGTTAACTAGCCAAAGATTAATTTCTTTTCTTAGTTTTTTATTACTCTTTTATTGTTAAGATTTAAAATTTTTGTGAGGACAGTGACTTCCCAGCTGCACATCTTTATGCCTCATTGTTACACACTAAAGGCAAGTGAAAAATCAGAGGTTGATAAAGATTTGATCTGTATTGGATCAAATCCCTGATCCCTACAATCCCTGTAGATCTTCCAGGGACAAAACAGGGGGTGTGCTTTACAGCTTCTTTTGCAGCAACATGATCAACTTCAAAACTCCAACAGTAGGAAGAAACAGTAGCAGTAATCCTAATATTTTTGCTGTAGAACCACATTATGGAGCACTCAGCTGGGCAAAATTGGTGCACGCCTGGCTAATCATAGAGGCACAGCAGCAGCAAAGGAAGGACTCTAGTTAACCAACAACAGGTATATCCTCAGCAGAGAAGAGAAAAACAAGCATCTTTCCTTGAAAGAGGAAGCTTTCAATGGCAAAAGCTGAGTTAAGAGATTTAGTAGGTTAAAAATGAATGAATAAAAACAAAAGGAGTAATCTGTAAAGGAGGCAGCTGAAAGAATGAAAAGAGAAAATGAGAGAGAGAAGCACCCAGGGAATGAGGGGGAGGAAAGAACATTTAAATACTTATCAGGATCAGTTCAAAGCCACTAATTTCTGCAATACTTTCTCATCAGTTTCAACATGAATTGAAATGGTTACACTTGAGTTCATATTTCTGTTAGACATGCAACTGCGTGCAGTAAAAGGAAAAAATTTGCAGGATCTCATTGTTCCACAATAAACAGGAATGCTGGGCTGACAAGTCCAGGGGAAAACATTTCTGCTCACATAAGCAATAAAATGGCTCAGAGCATATTCTAGGTTTATATGTGTTTCATGTGGGTTCAGTTGGAAAGTCTGTGCAGATGTGGTGAATACACACCATACTGCTCCTTTAGTGGTTGTATTTTGTTGGAATAGAAGTTCATTTAGGGCAAGATGGATCTGGGAGGGAAGCAAGAAGTAGCAGACAATTCTGGTACAATTTCATCAGATACTTACAATATAAAAGGAGTAGATGTATGTTGAGATGGAAATATACGCTGTAAGTGTTATGAAGTGAAGAAAGGCTTATAAACCAGCACCCTTTCAGACTTACGTACACAAAATCCATGGTCCCTTCGGTTTAGTGACAGGTATTTTTATATATTCTTTTTCCACTCAAAGAAGCAAACAAAATCCGGGCAAGAAAGTTTCAAATTTCACCTTCCCTCTAGGTCAAATCAAATAATCAAACCACCCAAAGGGCCAAATTACCTTTTCTGAGAAGTTTAAGAGACTCATTACGGTGGCTCACTAAAGTCCGCAACCACAGAGAACCTAACTCAGAAGCAGATGTAGTTTATGGTAACAGCGAAACAGACAAAACTTTGAAACATGCCTGAGGAGAAGGGGTTTAGGAGGGAAACAGGGGGAGAGCAGATAGGAGACATCCGATCTGAAAGTTGCCAGGGTGCATAATAAATTGCTGAATGGGTGAATCAAAAAAGAGTGTGGGAAGAGCACAAGCACAAGCTAGACTTCTTACAATAAAAGCACTTACTGGAAAATTAAAAAACTATAGTATATTAATATCATGTGTAAGAAGATAAAAGTCTTCTACAAGTCGTTTCAAAACACTTTCTCAGGACAGTATCTATTTTGGCCTCAGAAGAGCTACAGCACACAGCCTGGGGATTTCTGGGAGGAGCAGTGACCAGTCTGAGCTCCTGCACTGAGTGCCATTGCACTCGCTTTACACTACAGGAAGTAATTCAGCAGATACATCCGCAATCAGAGGAATTTTGAGGTAAAAATTACGCCAGTATATACCCAGTGTATTTTATGGCTAGGTAACACAAGATAACTACTTAGCCAAGTTAGCAAAAGTTTGTGCTAATCATTCTAGTATCCCAGCCAGGACACCTGCAGGTATTGCCATAATGCTAAACGAAAAGAAAAAAAGAAAAATACTTCTTCTTGCCAAAACATGGACATGCACAAAATGCTTTTCAAAATCTTAAAAAGTTAAAGTACACAGTAGTGTGTTCTTGTTTCCAGTTTCTGATATTGCTGGATATTGGAAAGAAGTCCTGAAAACAGATATATGTTACATGAAAACAACAAGCAAGAGAAGAAAATGATGGATTTGTAGCTTTCCTAAACAAAACTCTGATCATTTCTATTACTCAGGGCTTGTTCTTTCAGGAAGTGACATCACTTACTGCTACAGCCCTTATTCCATCAGAATTACCCCTGGGGCACCTTAGGGACAGCCTGATAAATGGTCATCCCTACAAACCCAGCAGTTCTCCTCTGCAAAACTAACAGAGGAGACCAAATAGGGTGGCTGCAGCTGTTCAGCAGTACCAGCCAAAACACATAAAATAGGTCACATAAGGGGATACTGTTATTCTGTGGCTTGAAGACCTTGGCGCCATTATCTTGAGATAAGTCACTCTTTCTAGTGCTATAAAGTGAATTATTTTCACCCAAATTTCATGTAAGTCCATAAGGAATCAGCAGAATACTGGTTTTCACTTAGTCTATCATCTGCATTTGATGATCCACATAATTTTCAGTTACTATGGTTCTTAGTGGTTTCTGAGTTCTTAAAATCTTTTTAATAAATCAGTTGGTCTGCTTGCCAGTTTCTTAATGCTTTTCCTAATAATACGTTACAATCTCTGATAAACAGCCTCTCACTGAAATTTTCCCAGTAGTTACTGAATTTACAACATGCCACCTTAATGTTTTTGCCCTCTGCAACAGTATTTCACCCTTGGACCGCTACAGCAGCATTTATCACCTGGACTGTCTCCACTGAGTATTTATTTTCTTTGATAAAAAGCAATACAATACACAAAATACTAAAACCTCAAAACAAAACAAAAAAAAGAAAAAGAGAAAAACAGAAAGAAGAGGGGAAAAAAGGAAAAAGGAAAGAAAAAACCCACCATTACTCCCTAAATAATCTTCAATATCTTAATGCAGGAGCTGGTGGTAAAATGAATACTGCATGTGTTCAGAAAAGCCACAGTTCAGGCAGTGAGCACATGCTGGTAGCTGTGCACAATAGCTTGCAGAGTCAGGGCCTGAATCAGCAATAGAGCTGGTAAGGAAAAAAGAGAGAGACCAAAAATCTATGACATGTGCTATGATGAGCTGTTTCATGAGACACAGATGACAAAATGACATTCTGTACTCTGGTTGTTAAGAACAGGAAATTCTACCAGTATTTTTACCCTACTCTTTTTCAAATACTAAACATTAGGTACAGTAAACTTCACAGTTTTTGCTGACTATGTTAATGATTTTTTTCATTTCACATCACAATGGTCCTTCACCCAGTCTCTAGGACAAATATTTGTGAATAGTGAATACTTTCCTTTTAAAATGTAAGTAAAAAGTTACACTGAAATTCACCTGTGTGTAGGACAGCCATGTAAGTCTCAGTTTGCTCTTAAAACAAGACTTAAATGATGGATAGTTTCCCTGGTCTTATTAATATCCTCTGTGTCCATAACACATTTCAGAAAGCATTAAATGGTGTTATTGTTTAAAAATGATACTAGTAATAAATATAGGATAATATGGAAAAATTACGGATATTAAAAGCAATGCAAAATACCAATCCAGAGAGTATGGCATTCAAAGACATACTTCTTTTATTTTCTCAAGCATTCAGTGAGCAATAGTTTCTGTTTCATTTCATATCAATTTATCTTATTCAGCTCCTCATTCCCTTGAGAAACTACTTATAGCCTTCATTACTTGATTTCTTCTGCTACTCTGCCTTTGGTTCCATGGAAACCAAGGTAAAATTAGTAGCAGAGAGGAAATCCCAAGTAGCCCTGAGGTAGAATCTTAGGAAATTCACCTTCTTATTTTACAGAATCAAAGAATCACAGACTGGCTCTGGTAGCAAGGGATCTCCAGAAGTCATCTTGTCCAACCCATTTGCTCAACCAGGGCCACCTAGAGCAGGTTTTCCAGGACTATATCCAGGTGGCTTTTGAATATTTCCAAGGATGAGAATTCCTCCTCCGTATCTCTGGGCAGCCTGTGCCAGCGCTCAGTCACCCTCAGAGTGAAAATGTGTTTCCTGAATGTTCAGATAAAACCTCGTGTGTTTCACATTGTTCCCACTGCCTCTGGTCTTATCACTGAGTGCCTCTAAAAAGAGCCTGGTTCCATCCTCTTTGCCCCCTCCCTTCAGGTATTTATATACACAGCTATATGCATATCATGTGTCATATATACACATATATGTATATCATATATACTTACACACCGTCCCAGCTCTCTCAGCCTTTCGTCATAGGAGAAATGCTCCAGTCTCTCAATCTCATGGCCCTTCATTGGACTCTGCTGTATGTCCTTGTCTCTCCTGTAGCAGGGAGCCCAGAATGGGACACAGCACTCCAGGTGTGGCCTCACCAGTGGCGAGTAGAGGGGAAGGATCCTCCTTCCAGCTGCTGCCAGTGCTTTGTCAGATGCAGCCCAGGGTCGCATTGGCCACCTCTGTGGCAAGGGCACATTACTGGTTTATGTTTGATGCGGTGTCTACCAGAAGCCCCGGTCCTTTTCTGCTGAACTCCTTCCAGCTGGTCTGCCCCCAGGGTACTCAGGCTTCTTCCTCCCTGGGTGAAGGACTTGGCATTTCTCTTTGCTGATTTGCCTGAGCTTCCTGTCAGTCCATTTCTCCAGACTTCCAAGGACCCTCTGGATGGCAGCACAACCCTTTATGTGCCGGCTCTCTCTCCCAGCTACACACCACCAGCAAGCCTGCTGAAGGCATCCATCTTCCACCCTCCAGATCATCAGTGAAGATGCTGAACAGGACTGGACCCCGGACTGAGCCCGGGGTACACCGCTACCCAGTGGGCTCCAGCTGGACCTTGTACTGCTGATCACCACACTCTGGTCCCAGCCACTCAGCTTTCAATTCACTGTCTGCTCATCATCAGCAACAGTTTCGCTATGAGGATTTGGTGGACAGTGTCAAAAGCCTTACTGAAGCTGAGGTAAGCAGATAGTATCCACTGCTCTTACCCTCCTGGTTTATAAGGAGGATGTTAAACTGAATCTGTGGTTTGATGATATACCTAGCTCTCTCTCAGGATTTTGTGCAGTGAACATTTCTAATGTACTTGAGTCTGACAGCCAGTGCTTAGAGAGCCACCAAAACTAGACAAGTATCAGTAGCTACACTGTTGAAAGCACTTGGCTAGGACTCATATGAAAAACAACAAAACAAAAGAAACAAAGCTGGAAGAAATAGAACTGTCACCATTTAAACAGGTTAGGATGGAAAATACCATTTAATCAACAAATATGTGTAAGTAGCTAGTTTCGTTTGAACTTCTCTCTGGTGTGTGAAACTACTGTGAAAAGCTCTGTGGTTGTCATGTTTTCACTGCCATGTAATAAGATAAGGGGAAAACTTTTAAGCACGCAGTTGCAGGGAACAGTCTGAAATTTCTGTCCTTTTCATTATCAGGCCATGAGCTAATTAGTTGGAATAAGTAGGAAAACTTGCCTCATGGCATATTAATTCACAATTCATATTCATGGGGGTTCCTACTCATCCTCTCAAGCATCCTGGACTGCCTACTGAGAGGCAGCATGGTTTGCCCTCTAGTGCTGCCCTGCGGAAAAGTGGGTATAGCACCACTTACTGTGTTTTGAAGTCTAATTAGCTGTTTGCAAAAAGAAGTGAGGTCGGCAGATGAAAAGTGCTTCAGAAATGCAAAATATTATTATTACTATTAATAATAGTAATAATAATAAAGCACATGCACCAAATAATTATTGTAGCAAAACAACACTGATAACTTTATAAGGTTCCCAAACACTATGAAATGGATGTTAAAGGGAAGTTAAGAAAATACCTTCTTTTCCTTCAGCAAAACCCCTTGAATATCATTGTTCTTGTTTTTTAACAGATACTGTTAATAATACAACTGGCATTAAATGTTGTGCATAAGCTAGGTGACTTCTCTAAATAGAGAAAATAATACAGCTAATGTTGTAAAAACATGTCCATGTTAGGTTAACAAATACTGAATGTTAATCAGGAGATTTTCCAAATTTTCAAGCACTGAATTGGCTGGTCTCTTGAAAAACATGACCTATTTTTAAACACTGATCTTCAAAATGCTCTACTTACAGTCTTATGTTCAAAGTATTAGGCTGCAAGGTTTGGAACAATCTAAATAATTGATGATCTCCTAATCAAAAGGGACATACATCAAAGAGAAAAAGCTACAGTTCTGTTCATTGAAAGAATTAGGAAAACATGGAGGAAAAGAAAAAGGAGTGTCATGACTGAAAATGTGGGCAAACAGGAATCAAATTACTACCTAATGTTTAATATAGACTACTCCTATCATAAATCCCACAAATTGTTTATGTTGAATAATTCCACTGGCAACATGAAGTAAAATCTGAATCCCGAAGCAAACCAAATTTTCACAAGTCATCCTTTTTATCTCTTTGTACACAAGCTGCTAATAGACCCTAATCTAAGTATTCAAATGCCTAATAGACAGGATTCCAGTCCTTCAATTTGTACCACCTAGAGTGAATATGTTTTGGTGACAGTTATCCTGATAGCTTGGAAAGTGGTAACTTGCCTGCGTAATAAACATCACTGGCTTAATTTATAAAAGTTAAAAATATGTCAGTTAAACTGGTAAAAAAATTGTAGAATTAGAAAAAGGTCTTACATTAATAATGGTACACCAGTAAGAGTTCTGATGTGAATTAAATGGCTGTAAGTTAGGTCAAAAACAATTTAGAAATGTCACAAAATACGTGCATCTTAGGATTCACCTTTACTTTTAACCGTCTCAGCTTTGTATGCGAATCACAACTAGGGATAGACATATTTTAAATCTTTCAGTAGCAATGGCAGTAAATTTTCCTGGATTCTAATGGTTAGACAAAAGGAAAATTGTATCTTTTTCACCTAGGGGAAATACAGGTTCTGAGAAACCTGGTCTCATGAAAGATGCCCCTCCCCATGGCAGGGTTTTGGAACCAGATGATCTTTAAAGTCCCCTCCAGCCCAAACCATTCTTTGATTCCATGATTCTATGAATTCTAACACAGAAGAATATTGACATCACTTCACCATGGAATCTTCTGAATAGCTCTTTTAAGGCTACAGTCTTCTTTTTAATTTATGTTTATAAAGTGCACTAAAATAGTCCTAACTTCTAAAAAACTCCAAGCCCCACAATTTTAATGGCTATAATTCATTAACCTTTTAAAAATAATCTATTCACTTACCACTTCGCAGTCTGTGTTTAAGACAAGAATTATCCTGATATTTTCTTTATAGATGTTTCCTAGTAATGCCTAGGCACATGCATTTTCACTGGTAGACATGCATTTTTTGCCTTGTTTTTTTTCTTTGCTGGCTTGTGGGTCTCCGATTCAAAAGAATAATCTTCTGCTCCTCTTACCTTTCTTCTTTAGGTCACCCACACCTTCCCTCCTGTTTCTCATGGTTTTTGTCAAGCAAGAGCAATAGAAAAAGGGCTTCTCCTTCTTCCATATCACTATTGTTTATAGGCAGCCTTATTATTCAGGAAAGATTAAAAGATTCTGAATCACCCTGTCATCAAATTATTTTTAAAAGCTTAATATGTAGGTTTCAATTTGTTTTATGGGTTAAATCTAACATTAAAAAAGTAAGTAATCTTTTTGTCCTTTCTAGAGCTTTTATGCAAAGCTTCAATAAGGGTCTGTTCTCAGTGAGCTGTATGTGGTGCAAGCAAACGATGGAGAGTCTGTCAGGTGGGTTCTAGGAGTGCAAGCAAACAAGTTTGCTTTGTACGAATAGCTACCAGACACCTGGTGAGATAGATCAAAACCAGAGTAAAGGAAGTCTTGATGGCACAATTCCTACACCTAAGACAGCCACACCCATAAATATTAATACAACAACTTGGAAAGCAGACTTCTTTTGAGGAAAAAGATTTATGAAATTAAATTTTGTCCTTTACAGGATACACATACATAATGCGTCTTCCTATTTGTACACAAAGGAAAAAGTTCCTGCAACTGCCCTGTACCCACCAAAAATACAAAGAAAACCACCCAAGGTAAGTTTTCTCCTAACTACAATGTTTTACAGGATGGGAAGGAAAAGAAAGATTCGGCACCTAGACTCGGCACATTCCCTGATACACACACAGATGCTTTTCCCCCTTTATCCCTCTAAATCACTCTCAGGCTTTGAATAACACCAACATAGTAAATGCCCACTTCCTCTAGCTGTCTCCTCTTTCAAAGATGGAGAACAAAGGAAGACAGTACAAAAATAACCAAGTTACTAAGCTGTTTTAAAATATGGGCTGAATGTCAGATGATGAAATCAGATTTTTATTCCCAGGCTTTGGGAAAGGAAAGTTCTTGGGAATAGTTACAGAATTGACAGCCTAATAGCTTGGTATCTCCCATGTCTTGCACCCAAAGAATAAACTAAAAACTCTCCATGTTAAAGGAAAAGGGCGTGAAGATACACAATGATGCCTTTTGTCACATACTTGGACCTTTATAATAATTTACTGAAGGGAAACTCAGAGCAACACACCTTTGACTATTCTCTAAATGGCACACCCCTCTGACTCTTCGCCAAAGGAATGAGAATTGGATGTCTTAAACGACACCCCAGGGTCCTGTTGCCATCTGAAGCTGAATACAGAGGGATCTACTCAGTTTATAAAATTTCCTTTCACTTCAGGATGTCAGCATGACACCATGGTTATCAATGAGGGCTGTTGGAAGTGCAGAAATGCAAGATGTAAGGGGAGGATGATTGCTTACAACTCAGTCTCTGGGCTTGCAGCTGAGTCCATTTCCCATTAGGTAGGCAATATAGCTCTTTTCTTCTGTACCTGCTCCAAAACACGGACGATAACTGCTTTTTAATGAAAACAATTAGCTTAAAAATCATGCCATTCGCTATGAACTTGTCAGTTATGAGAAGTTAGAGACATATTTGGTGGTCAACATTAGCTGCATTTGCCAATGTATTACTGGTTTGCTTCAAACACAAGACTGCTACCAAGAAACTGACAATGTTTTCCTTTAGTCCCTTCTCATGCTTCATGCATGAAGTTCCCGACACAAAGTCGAGTACACTGCTCCCAGGTGAAAGTCGGCAGCTCTTTGCTGAAGGGCTGGTTCACAATAACTGTTAAACACTTTTGTCACACAGTTGGAGGCACCTTAATTCTGGGTTTAGATGAACGTGCCCCTCTTTTGCCAAAGGTTAAACAAAATTTGGAGAACAGTTTGTTGCAACCACTGACATATCTGTCACACTTTAAGCCTTACATTTTTTGTAATTTGCCTCATCTAGCTCTTCCTATTAGTTTCTACAATACACTGTGGCAGTTGGATAGATTCAAAGCCCTAGCAGTAACTGATAGAGCCTTCTTACACAAAATGAAAATAACTGTTTCAAATAGGTTAAATATATTTACACATGCAGAGATATAAAAGAGGTTTTGAGGTTTCCAGATGTGTATTATTCTGTATTGGGCTACTGAAAAGAAGCTGTGATCTAAAAGAGACTTTATTCAGCCATGCTTTATTTCTCTGCATTTAGTACAGTCTTTTACTTTCCTAGTCAGCAGCATGCCACCTGCTCTTTCATTTCCTCAAAGTAGGTCAGCAGTCAGCCATCAATCTTTCATCTTCATTACAGCTAAATCCTAAAGCCTGAGGCAAATGAACCATTTTGAAGGAGATGCAGTGATAGCTGTGGTATTCTTTCTCTTGTGTTAGCCATTTGCAGCTGAAAAAATATCTCAAAATCCAGATGAAGCTAGCCAACCTCGAACTGGAAAATAGCAGGAATGAAAGAAGTTCTCACAAGGTCTTTGTAAAAATCTGGGGACCAATTCCTAAACACAGAAACATGGGGCCAGTCTACATATAACATAATCTCTTTCATATCATTATAAACTCCGAAATTCAAGTTGAATCATTACCACCCTAAAAGAAGACAATTCTAGATCTTAAACGAATCTAGTGCCTTAGAAACATAGTGTCACTCCAGTGTCTCTTTACTGGATCAATTTTTAACTATTTTTTCTCATGTGTCGGCACTGATGCAGTTTGGATAGTTCATCTCCCCCACTGGTCTTTAATATCCATGAAATTTAGATATAATAATCATATATCCTCCTGGAATAATTCCTGCAAAATTAGGCAAGCCAAAATTTTTAGACTTCTCTTATAACAGGTTTTCAGGTTTTTTTTATTAACCCAACTATTCTTGCAGGTACTTATTCCTTTATGTACTTTTTTTTTTCTATCAGAGGGGAACAAATTTAAAGGGCATACCATTATTCAGAATTTAGTAACAAAATTTGTGGAAATTAGATTTTCTGTCTAATAATTAGAATAATAGAATCATTTAGTTTGGAAAAGACCTCTAAGGTCAATGAGTCCAACCATTAACCCAGCACTGCCATTAATCCACCACCAAACCATGTCCCCCAGTGCCACATCTACACACTTTTTGAACACTTCCAGGGATAATGACTCAACAACTTCCCTGGGCAGCCTGTTCCAGTATGTGACACCCCTTTCAGTGAAGAAACCTTTCCTAATATCCAATTTAAACTTCCCCTGGCTCAACTTGAGCTCATTTCTCTTGTCCTATTGATTGTTGCTTGAGAGAAGAGACTGACCCCTGCCTTGCTACAGGTAGTTGCAGAGAGCAATAAGACCTTGTTCATATTTTTACTTAACCTTGGAAGCCTTTTGCTTTCACAGCATTTCTGTTTCGGTAAGTCAGTGAAGTACAGTGAAGTTCAGTGAAGCACTGAAGAATTATAAGAAATAGAGGTATTTGATAATTTCACTAGATCCACGCAATAGGTCACTGATTTTTTCTTGAACAGTGAAAAACTAAGCAGAATGAGGTAGACAAGAAAAGGCCTTAAACCACCAAAACAGGATGGAAGGAAACCCAAATGAAGTGTATGGATATGCCAGGTGGACAGGGGCGAAACTGAAGGAAGTGTTCACACTTTTTCTGAGAAGTCAGCATGATGGAGCATCCCTTTGAAGATCCTGTACATAAAAGTATGCATGCAGCATGGAGGAAACCCCAGTGGAATTAGAGGTATATATGCAGTTGCAGGGCTGCATCCTCACTGGAGTCACAGAGCTGTGGTGGGAAGGCTCCCACAACTTAAGTGCTGCAACAAAAAAAATTGGAAGGAACAGGCTATGGAAGGAAAAAGAAAAGTTGCCTATTACATGAGATAGCTGCAGAAGTACATTAGGCTCTGCTTTGGGGTTAAAATTAGAGGGCAGAACAAAGTGGTGGATGTTGTGGTCAGTGTTTATTACTGACCACTTGTTCAGGAAGAAACTGCTGAGTTTCCATTCAGACAAAAGGAAAAAGTCTCATGTTTGCAGATCCTGCTTCTCATAGGGAACTTAGCCACATGACATACCCTGGAAATATAACACAAGAAACTGCAGATCCCGGGGATCTGTGGATTGTATTGATGAGAACTTCCTGACACAGATGATGGATAATCTGATGACAGAGAGCACCCTTCTGGACCCAGGAAAAAAGCAGATGTGGTGAAGGAGAAGGTTGGTGGCAGCCTTGGCTGCTGTGACCACAAGATGGTAAGGTTTGTGATCCTGAAAGGAGGAAACAAGGCAAATAGCATGATAACAACACTGGATTACAGGGCAGAGATTTGGGCCACAGAACCAAATATTTCTGAGTTCAAGAGGTGTTTGGACAACACTCTCAGGCACATGATATGATTCTTGCGGTGTCCTGTGCAGGGCCAGGAGTTGGAGTCAATGTTCCCGATGGGTTCCTTTCAACTCAGCATATTTTATAATTCTGTGATTCTGTGATAAGTGAATGTGCAGGAAAGTCCATCTGCAGTTGAATCTTGTGAGAGACAGGAAGGGCAGTGTGAAGGACTTCTACAAATTTTTCCTCAGTAAAAGGGACATTATGGAAAACGAACACCTTCCCTCATTAAATGACTATGAATGGGGCTGGGGGCCGGGTGACAAAAGACATGGAAGAGACACTCAATGCCTCCTTCACCTCAGACTTTACCCACAACATTTATCCTGAGGAACTGCAGCCCCTGAAAGTAGTGGGAAGGTCTGGAAAATGAAGTTTTATGCTGAGTTAGGAGGATCAAGTTAGGGAACATTAAACCAAGTGGACATACACAAATCTGTGGGACCCAACTGAATGCATCCATGAGGACTAAGGGAACAGGTTGATGTCTTTGTGAAGCTGCTTTTTGGAAGACTGTGGTGACTGATAACTGGAAAATCCAAAGAGCATTGATATGGACAAGTAGAGGGATCTAGGGGACCACAGGCCAGTCAACCACACCTTAACACCAGTGACAGTGATGGAGCAAACCCCACTAGGAACCACTTTCACACACGTTAAGGACAAGAATGCAACTGGAAGTAGTCAGCAAGGATTTATAAAAGGGAAATGCTTCCTGACCAACATTAGGCTTTCTGTGATGAAATGCCTAACTGTGTGGATGAGGGGAGAGCAGCTGGTAGTATCTTCACTTGAGCAAGGCTTTCAACCCTCTGCCGTAAGTTCCTCAACATACAGTAGGGACAAGACAAGTGGAGAGGGCCTGAAATCTGACTAAACTGCTAGACTCAAGGGATTGTGATGATGTTCAGTAGAATGATGTTCAACAGGAGTCCAAGTGATTTTTCCTAGTGATCAACACTGACACTGGCCAATGATGTTGAATATGTTAGTGATGTTAACAGTAGGACAGAGTGCTTCCTCAGCAAGTTTGCAGATGATAGAAGTAGGAGGCATTGATAAACCAGAAGGTTGTGCTGCTATTCAGTGGGATGATGACAGGCTGGAGATCTGGGCTAACAGGAATCTCCTGAGCAGAGGAAATGGAAATACTGCCCCCTGAGAATGAAGAACCACATACAGGCTGGGTGGTGTTTGACTGGAAAGCAGCTTTGCAGAAAATGTTCTGGGGGTCCTGGCAGAGACCAGGTGGCATGTAAGCTAGCAATGTGCCTCTGCATTAGCAACAGTGTCACCTGCAGGTCAAAGGATGTGATTCTTTTCTACTCAGCTCTGGTGTGTTCATATTTGGAGTACTGTGTCCAAGCCTAGGATCTCTAGCGTGAGAGCAAGGAGGACATACTGGCTTGAGTTCAGGAACAGAGCATTAAAATGCTCAAGATACTGGAGCATCTGACATGAGAAGAGGCTGAGAGCTGGAGTTTTGCCTCAGACACAAGAAGGCTCAGGAGAAACTGAGCATTTTACCCATGTACATAAAAATAGAATGGGGGGGAGTAAAGAAGATGAAGCCAGACTTTTTTCAGCGGCATTCAGTGAAAGAACAAAAGGCACAAATTGAAAGGCAGGAAGTAACATTTAAAAATGAGAAAAAAGTGCTTTTTTTTTGATGATCAGGGTGGTTGAACACTGTAGCATGTTGCCCAGAGAGGTTGTAGAGAGTCCACACTTGAATATCTTCAAAATATGATTGGACATGGTCTTGAAAAATGTACCATAGGTGACTCTGTTTTGAGCAGGGGCACTGGACTAGAGAATATCCAGACATCCCCTCCAGTCTCAAATATTCTATAATTCTATATTTCATTTCTTAACTTCAGATTCTTTTTCAAGAGTCAGTTTGTATGAATTAAATAAAAATTAGGTAAACACTGGAGATCTCTTCTTCTTTATGACATATTAGAAGAATATGTTTTCCCATCATAGCACAACTGTCAAGTACTCTAAAAACAACTCTGATGTTGTGACATACTTGGAAAAGAACGCACGACACCTGGTGTCGAGAATTACATTCTAAACATTCTTCTATCCATGTTCAGAAATGCTACCTGCAGTTTGTCAGAATTGCTCTCTTTATTCTATGAAAACATTATAAAGAAAATAAATAAAATTAAATGCAAAGAGAATTTAAAAATACAGGAGCATCCCCCTTCTCCATAGATGATCCATATAACATATGTACTCAGAAAAATCTATCTAGCCCAATGTGTGTGTCAAGTCCTACCAAACCATGTCTCCCCTGGGGAAGAATCTGAAAAAGGCCAAGATTATAAAAACAACTCTCTAGAATTTTCTATCATCTGTCACACAATGATTTCTTCAGAGTGAGGTCACGTCTGCTTATTTAACACGTGATAGCTTTTTCTTCCATCAGTGTGCCCAGTTGCTATATTAATCCCACATAAGCTTTTAGGATGGACAACATTTTGCAGAAAAGTTCTCTGTCTGCAGTATGTGTTGTCTGTTCTCTGAACCTGCCAGTTCCACTTCATGCTCCTTAGCTCTTGTGTAGGAATAGACTATGTGTGATCACTTCTAATCACATTTCCTAAGCCACTGAAGATTTTATTCTTCCCTATCCTCATCCATCTCTTTTCCAGACAGAAATGATCCCAGCCTATTCCTTGGATGAGGGCTATTCCACACTTCTCAAGGCTCTACATAGCTCTGCATGTTTTCCATCTCCTGGAGGTAAGGAACTGTGCTGGGGCTGTACGCAGTCTAGGCATAGGTATAATTCCACTCTGAATTTAAACACTGGCATAATATTGCTTTATATTTTGTCCCCTACTTCTTTTCTTATAATTCCTTACACTTGGTTTGCCCTTTGACTCCTATTGTGCATTAGGATGATATCTTATAACTAAGTGCTATTGTATCACAATCTAATGATCACCTGGCATTTATTTACATGCAGCTTCACCTACCGTGTCATTTTCCCTTAAACCAGACATCTTGCTTGGCATTTCAATTTATGAAATCAGTGTCATTGTGACTTGTGGAAATGACTTGTCAAAGTTTATCATTTTAACTGCTTAAATAATTACTTTGATCATTTCTGATATGGATCTCATTTCATATTAATTAAAATTTTATTAATTTATTAAAAAAACTCCATACATTGGAAAAGAGGGAAAAAATAGCCAAATTATCACACTCTTGCCCCCACAGTGATCTTTTCCTTCTTATTCCAGCCCATTTCCTTTGTAATACCATTTTTATAATGTTGTTTGATCATTTGCCATCACACATACATCTCCATCCTGAATGTGTCTCCAGAGTGCTTAAACTGGCTGTTATTCCTTCTATATTAATGTATGCAAATGAAAAATATGAAAAAACTAAAAAAAAATTGGTTTAGACTGCTCACAGCATTATTGCAAGATTAGATCCCAATGAAAGCATTAAAGATGTGTGCCTTCAACCTATATAGCAAAGCTGAAGACACTTCCGTTTTAGAAGCAAGAAATACTCATTTTGCTTTCATCTGCTGCACAAAGTTATGTGCTGGCTCATTGGTGTTATTGCAAGCAGAAAATTCCATAGTGAATGGAACTTTCTATCATTAGCTCTACAAATTTAGGATGTACACATACTGTTCCACTTTCATTTGCAACAGCCCCACAAAATGGGAGAGAACCAATCAGAGCAGTGAGATTAAAAATTCCTTTTCTGCAGAGAAGTAA
The DNA here is from genome assembly GCA_013400235.1 of Oriolus oriolus. NCBI lineage: Eukaryota > Metazoa > Chordata > Aves > Passeriformes > Corvidae > Oriolus > Oriolus oriolus. The sequence goes on from VXBT01006385.1 coordinate 870,083, forward strand.
CCAGCACACAGAAATAAATAACAGAGAGAATATCCAGCTTTTGCCTACCAGAATCCAAACCATGGATTGTTTCAATTATGTCTAGGTCCTCTACCATTCCATAAGAGATTCTTGAAAATTCACATAAGCTAAGAACTCACATATTCAAGACTGCCATAAAACAAGAGAGATTCCCTTGGAAAAACACTTATACATCAAGGTTCAGAAAAAGAGAAAAAAAACCCAAATTCTTTAACTGGACATTTGGTCACCTGAGTTATCCCCTACGAAGTATCAGAACTGAAATATCAACAGTCAAGATATTATATATATGTACATATTAACACACATTCATACATATACATGTACATCTATACACAACATACTGAAATTAAATATTTAGAGAAGCATTTTTTCCACAAATATGTGCCTTTTGGATTATCTAATTCTTAATAGATTAGAAGAGACTCTTCCACACTGGTAAGAATTATACAATATTTCATTTGTTAATGAAAAAAGCAGACACAATAATTTTAAAAAATAAGCAAGGTATTTCCATAAAATGAGGATTCTAGCTTTGTAAACTCTAACCTGATATAAAGTGATAAAGGAATCATCAACTACTCAGAAAGATTCTCAGATCTCTAAAATTCTTACTTGGGCCACAGATGCTTCATGAGAAAACAATACAAATATCACAGAATCAATGGAAAGTGTCAAATAAAGTAGTAATTCTAAAGAAATAAATACACCAATCACTTAAATCCAAAATGTTATTTGAGATAACCAGGAGTCCTTTATAACATAGTCATAATAAGGAAGTTATATATTACAGCAGAAATTGCACGAGAAAAATTAGGATGGCTAATACAAGTTTTCAAGAACAAGTAGCTAAAAGGCAACATTTTTTAAAATGGACCCGAAAATCAAAAAAAAGGATCCATGACATTGCTGTTAAGGTGAGAAGTAATGATGACAATAGAATGAAAACTCAGAATTTTCTGTTTAAAAGACTATTGGCTACCACCACCAAAAATAAAAACAACAAAGAGGGCTGCCAGGCAGCTACAGCTGTGGGGGCTGGGTCTCTCCCTTTATGAGGCACCCTCATGCACTAGGAACTTGCTCCACTTCCACGTAACTAATTAGTAAGCAATTATTTTTGAGTCTTAACTACAAACCATTAAATCAGGTCTTATTGGGAATCCTCACACTGACTGTCCAGAAGTATGTCCATACCCATCTGTGTAGCTCATGGCTGATTCATAACTCTTTCCTTAAAGAAAAAAATGAATGATTGGATTTGAGCAGTCTCAGCATTCTTAACAAAACCAGAAGTGAGTACCTCCTTTGGGAAATTGTCCAATCTGCATCCATTCTTCGCTTTTTCTTCTTCCTGACCGATGGTTACCTACAGTCAGGTCATCACCAGTTTTTAATATTTGCTCAAGTGTGGGTGGTGATCTAAAGCTGAGCTGGCCTAAGCCGTAAGTTTGCTGTCCTTTCACACAGTCAGTTTTATGAATGACCTGCACATTATGGTAGTGAAAGTGAGCATGATGTAAGATTTGTTAAGCATGAGAGTTCACGGACACAGGCAGGAGAACGCATTATAGGAGGGTAGAGAAGCATTGAAGGAAGGAATGCGCTTCCCAGAATAGAGCTGCTGAAGGTCTAAGAACAAAGACACTTAGGAAAGGACACTTCAGGGTGATTCAGGTCTTTAAAAAGCAAGATGCCCTCTGTTTTATAGCTTTAAAAAATACATATGCAACCAAAGTATTGCTAATGCATATTGGCCCTATTAATAATACGGTTAACAGCTGTTATGTGTTTCTTCTCTTTTATCCAGGGAGAGAACTCTGTGCAGGAGGGTATTTTAAAATAAAAATGTATAGGTATAAACACATTCTGCTGGATATTAATGCAGGAGAAAACTAATTGAGAAACAATCTTTGCTTTTGCACGGCTGAGATTTGTGAAAATCTGCAATTGTTGTAGAAAGTTCATTCCAGTGTTTGGCAGAGCCAGAGAAAAGTTTTTTCTCACTTCCATATGAAATAAACATTTAAATTTTAGAGTCTGCTTATCAGAGAAGAAACAATTTTACCCTCTAAAGCAAAACAATTTTACATATCTAAAATATAGTCATATAAAGGCTTTGATTTACTACCATATGGGAAGCTCCAGCAGAGAATGGCCCAAGGCACTTGCAGAAAATGTCCTGTGTTGTTACTAGCACTTTTTTTAAAAATAGTTTTCAAAATATGACTGCATTGCTTTGCTAGGGAAGGACAGAGTCTTCAAGGTTTTGGCACAAATACAGTCCATTTCTTACAGATGCTGCTCTGTGAGAGAGCGCAGTAACGATGAGGAATCCAGGAGACCGAAATACAGAAGTGAAATGACCCATTCTGCATAGCCATGAAGAGAATGGCTTTGTTCAAGGAATCTCTTCTTCTTCAAGGCCCTCTGCCCACCAGCACCAAGTCTGGGTCAAGTTTGCAGCACTCTGCCATCTGCTTAACGCCGGTGTGTGTGCCCTTGCTGTCCAGCCAGCTCTCCCTGTCTCCCCGGGTGTGCTTACAAACAGCAGTGCTCCACCTGGCACTTCACCTCGAAGGAGAAGTACATCAGCTCCTATTATGTTTGAGCAGCACTGAAGTGGTTTTAGTGCAAAGCCAAGGTGCACTTCTTGAGTGAGAGAGCATTACTTCATGGTCATGATGCTTACTGCATAAGCATCTTGTGGTTCGTGACTCGATGGCTTCCTTTTCCAAATTGACAACAGGAGTAGTCACTGCCATTAATCCATTCCGGTACAATTTCTTGGCCAGAACTCAGGACATTCCAGGCAAACAACACTATCTATAACTACCTATAATACAAGCTGAGGCTTGCCTTCTCCATAAGGCTACTTATGATTGAAAGAATGGTTTTAAAGAAGCACCCGGATATCCAGATTGTATCTTTTCAGTATCAGCCTATTTAAACTTTTGGAGGAACAAGGGAATACTCTTCCCCTAAAGAAGTATTAATTACATTAGACAATCTGCTATCCTAAATAGCTATTTTAATGCAGAATTATCTATTTTCAGAGATGTCTTGTGGAAGGATTTTATTGGTCTCTAGTGCAGCATTAGCATATTCTTGGAGTAATTAATTATGGTCCTTTTTATCTGTATCAGCATCTGTTTTTGGACATAAGCATTAAAGTCTGTCTTTCTTTATACTGTGGTGGTTCCTTCCAGAAAACAAGAGAGATGCTACAATACTAGAAAGGGTTGAACATTGAATACTCAGGATAAAATGCAGCAAGGAAGATTAATCAGTTCCTAGACTCTGTTTTCTGGAAGTTTTTCCTCATCAGAATGAATGAGAGAAGAGTTTTCTTTTCTTTTTTTGATTCTGATATTAAGAACAACTCAAATCACTGGAAAAAAAGAGCAAAAATATTCCTGTCTGGATTACAAAGCCTGTAAATCTTGACACTCAATATGCAGTTCAAGCAAAAATGTGTCCAGAGATCTCACAGAGACTTATTTCTGAAAGAAGAAGGTAAGCATGTGACGAAAATAGCTTCTATGACCTTGCTAATGCAGTACTGCTTAACAAATGCTGAAATTTCCTAAAGCCAGGTATGTTTCCGTTGGGTAGGCAGTTCCTAACTGCCAAAAAGTATCCTATACCAACACTGTAGTCTTATAAAGGAACATAAAATAAGTGTTAAGTTTGGCTATAGCTTCGGGTTTCAGAGAAATGAATCTGAATGATTGTATCCTATGTATTTGAAGTTTAAAGTGAGGAAGTGCCACGGGGTCTATCATATAATGAGCCTCCTCAGTGAATGAACAAAACTGTCACAATGCCTTCTGTGGGAAGCAGCCAGGTATCCCTGATAGATGATGTGTCTGCTGCTTTTAATGGTGGTTAGGTGGTGAATAATTCACTGGCTGTCTCACGCAGCAGTCTCAGCAGTGTTGCTATCATAAGCAGAAAATGGCTGCTTCGGTCCGTGTGTGTATTGACTTGTTGGAGTTAGATATCTGACATCTGATTTCCTTTCCTCCAGCAGACTAATTCACTGAGGACTAGGGATTATGCCTAAAAATCCCAAAGGGGGAATAATAGTTTAGATTTCCAAATGCAGTTGAAAGGATGGGTCCTGATGGGTGCCTCTGGCAGCAGAGCCCTCAGAACTGGAGGAGCTACAGCAAAGTAGCAGTGACATGCCAGAAGTGTGACTACATAACAGTAGCATAAGTAACAATAATTATATAACAAACCCTTTCCACTATCACGCTTCCATATTCCAGAATAATACTTCCACTCTAAGAACCATAATTCCATATTAGAATCAGTGTTGCCCAACAACAACGAACATGAAAATATCCAGACAAAAATACTGAAGTTAATTGAGTCTAAAAATGTGTGAGGAGAGTAACTGAGTGGGCCATATGATGACAAGTGGAATTTGATTTCAGTAACTGTAATTCCACTGTAAAAACAGTAGAACTGCTTAGACATTTTCTCAGAGTCATAATTAGTTCATGGAAATGATCTGGGAATCGCTTTGACAGTGAAGTCCAAAATTTTGTTCATTAGTGTGCAACAGTGAAAAATAATACACTAAATATATGGAAGGGGATGAATAATAGATAAAACACATTACACAGATCTTCTAAAATATGCAATATTAGTCATCCTAACTAAAAAAGGATGCTTTAGAGTTTCTATGTCATATGAAAAAGAGCTTAATAATATTGGGACTGTCCACCAAAGAGAAAAGAGGAAAATAAGATTGTAAACACACAGATGCATAGTAATGATTGGTGCTGCCAAAGGAGATGTGGAAGATTCAATTCTCTTTTTCTTCTGTAAAAGAAAAATAATGTATGTTCAATGAGACTGAAAAAGCAACCTTCCAAAACTGAGAAAGGAAGTTCTTCACATAGTGTCTAGTTAGCAATTACACTGAACTGTGCAAAGTTTGCAAGAGTCAAAACCACCTGACATTTATGGGAATAACAAAAGTTTTCAATAAGTGATAGTATAAGAGTTGTGAGCTACACACAACTGCTCATTTCAAGTTACTACTCATTATGAATCACAGCTGAAATCTTCAAGCGTGACAGATGAATTTTCAGATATGCACTACACATTTTTGGCATCCACCTCTGAAAGTATTTGGGCCAGTCATCGTTTTAAACAAGGTGCTGGACAAGAGGAGTTACAAGTCTCATCCATGATAGTGATTCCTACATTCCTGAAGTGGGGAAGTACTGTTTTTTGGGAGGCAGAACTAAAACTGGAATTGTTTATTGAAGAGGAGTAAGTACCAGCAAGCCTCATTTTGTTAAGTAGCTGTTAAGCAGCAGCCATTCATCCTGCCATTTTGGAACTGCCCTGCCCTATTTCCTTATTTTTGCCAATTTGATACACGTTTCCATGGGAACAGAAGCAGGACTAGCCACCAGCTGAGTCAATCTCAGCTGCTGGCTCCCAGTTCTCATGTTTTGTTCTGTTTCCTTGGAAACTGATGTCAAATGAAAGAGAGAAGTAAAACAGCTTTTACTCTTCAGTATTTACTCTTTCTTTGGACCTGGACTAGATCCTCTGGGCCAGTGGAAGGTTTACAGATGACTTTAATGGCCATTCATTTTCCTTCTCTCTGCAGCATCTGCAGTGTCCCAGCAGATGCAAGTAAGAGTTCTCAGTTTCAGCTACTCTTGGCGGGCCGCCTGCTGAGAGCTACAATGGCAGGGTTTGAAAGCAGGCTACAGATTTCAGGAGACATGTGGCTCCCACAGTCTGTAATATTTCAAATTGGAAGGAAAGAAATTAAATTTATTTAAAAAATAGTAGGGGAAACAGATGGGCGTAATGATATTTGGAGAAAAAACTGACTAACAGGCTCTGACCTGCATTAGGCTGAACACCCCCAGAAACTACTTCAGCCAATTAAATTCTTCATTTCATATCGCACATTTGACAAAGTTCTCTCTAATCCAGCTGTTAGCTGACTGAACAGCACAGTGTAAACAAAACCCCATAAACACATCTGTTTATGCATATCTACATATGCAGAAAGAGAAAAGAACATGATCTGATTTTTTCAAAATGTCAAAGTATTTACATAAATCTACTTGAGCATATGAATTTGAACCAGACATCCTCACCAATTCCATACCTACATTACTCCCATATTATCATAAGAATACAAACACCTGCCCCTACCCCAGCCCACTCCACACTCCTCTGTGCGTAATTTTGGACCAAAGTATTTACCAGTCCCTACAACAGCAGTGTTATTTATGAAAATGGATATTACAGAAAAAAATCTACATCTGCACAGTTGAATCCAAATTTTCACAGAACTTTCATTTTAAAAATGTAGAGACAAAGCAATTTTACAAGACAGAAGTCTGTCCTAAGGAAAAGTTTTATATTTGATGGCCATAGCTTACTTAGTTAACTTGTCCTTCAGGGTATAGCACCATGCTTACCTTGGACTTTCACATATAATATATGCACTCCTTCCTGAGTATTCTTTACATCACATCTCAGTTATTTTTGCACAAGTCTCATTTACCGTTGCCCTTGCATTACATTATTGTGAGTAACTTTTAGAATTGTATATCTATATACAGTTGAATTCATGTACAGTCCAAATAACAGTAGTAGGAATTTCTTCAAGTTCTAGGAGCAGAAAAGGGAATCCCACAGAAAAGACAATCAGATACCCAGGAACAATATTTATTCCTCCAGTCGTGTTGTGCTTACATCCATCTACTGATGGATCCAGTTAACGTGATTTTGTTCTGGGTTAGTTTAACACAGCCTTGTTTTTAGTGTGTGGGAGAAAAGCTGCTCAAAACTTCTACTATGCCCGGCACAGAGCCAGTCTCTGAAGGCTCTGACAATGGGCAGGTTACTAGCCCAATTAGAGAAGTTGGTAACACCTCTGTGATGACATATTTAAGAAAGGAAAAACCATGGGAAGCTGTCTTACTTCTTCCAAGGGATGGTGACGAGGCCGCCAGGGCCCATCCCGGCTGGGGGCCACCGGGGCTGCATGGCCAGAGCTCTCGCGAGGTTGGGGCTCTCCTGAGGCCAGGGCTCTCCTGAGGCTGGGACCACCCGTGCGGTGCTGGCAGGGACTTCTTGTCCAGCTATGAAAACATGGCGAACAATTCCACAGCACGGCGCACAGACCAGATCAACATTTTCAGCGCACTGTAAGAACTTTTCAATTGATAGGACTTGAGAACAATAATACCTGCAGGCAACAATTTTCTTCTGAGTCGGAGAAAAAGAAGAAGTGAGGGCATGTGAAGAAAACCAACATGGCGGCACCAAAGTCACTGAAAAGAAGGAGAGGGAGGAGGTGCTCCGAGCGTCAGAGTTGAGATTTTTCTACAAGCCGTGGTGAGGACTATAATACAACAAACTGTTACCCTGTAATTCATGAGGTGCCTAGGGGGATGAAGAGATCCACACACAGCCCATGAGGAAGTGTCCATGCTGGAGCAAGTGGATGCTGAAAAGCTGTAATCTAGTGAGAGACTCGAACAGAGAGAGGACCCTTGCTTCCAGAAATAAAGAAAGAGAACCCTTGCTTCCAAACTAAACCAGCTTATCTTAAAAGACTGAACTCCATGAACTAAAATGACCCACACAGGGCAGTTCTGGGAAGACTGCTTGGCCCATGGGAGGGGGTCACATTACAGCAGGTCAGGCGGGAGTGCTATTTTGTGAAAAGTAGAACCATGCTAGAGAAATTCACAGAAAACTGTCTCCCATGGGAAGGACCCCACAGCACAACAGAAAAAGAACTCCTTTCCCTGAATGAACTGAAGAAAAGATTCTTAGAAAGACTGACCAAAACCCCATGTTTTATCTCCTTGAGCTGTCAGAGGGAAAGATGGAGGGTTCTGGGAAGAAAATAAGTGTTTCTAAAAGTTTATTTTATTTCTTATTGCCCTTTTTACTTTTAATTCTGTTAATAATAAATTTTCTTTACACTGCTTACGTTTTGAACCTGTTTTGCCTTAAAGTGCTTTTCCCCTAATCCTTATCTCAGCTCATGAAGTCTTCATTTTAATTTCCCCTCCTCTGCTCAGCTATAGCAGAGGAAAATACGTGAGTAGGTTTTTGGGGGTGCCTGGCACTTAGCAAGCCTCAAACCCCGACAGTTATTTATTTAAATTAAAGCCTTAGGCAGTTTTAATGGTTTTAAGTCAGGCTTTTCTGTCTTATTCAAAAAGATGTAAGACGTATTCAATTTATTTAATCTATTTATGGGTTTCCTCTAGCTGAACTAAAAATCAAATCTATAATTCCATATTCCTCTATATCAGAAAGACTTTACATCACAAACAAGAAACATTTATGTTTGCTGCTGCAGCTGCAGTATGGAAAGAGCATTTCTCTTTATGTTGAGCTTCTCAATGTCTGCCCCAAATTCTTCACAACCAGCCCTCATTTATATTTTCTGAAATAACTTGGTGTAACCTCTTTCACTGAACAATACAGGTACAGCACAAAGACTAGGACTTGTCCTGAAGGACTCTACTGGCTACATCCCTCCTTACTAGAAAATGAACTTTTATTTATTTCTTAATTCTGTTTCCTTATTATAAAGAACTTCATACCCATTTGAGGGCTTCTCTCTTCTTCCATGTCTATTTCCTTTCTGTAACAGCCTTTGATGAAAGAACTTGAGGAGTCCTTTTTTGGAGACCTAGCTGGCTGTGTCAGCTTCTATTCATCTCTGCTGGTTACTTCAAAGGACTTCACTAAGTTTTAATGACTTGTTCCTTCACAAGTGCAATGTGAACTCCTCCTCAATGTACCATATCAATTTCTAATTCTACTCCTGATTATAATTTTTATAAGTTGGCCTACTACATTAACTTTCAAGTTTAAGGTTTCTACTCTGTCTTGAAAATGTGGCAAGATATTTGCAACATTTTTCTCAGACATCAAATCGGTTCTAAGCTAATAATTACATACTGTTTTCAGTAGTTTGACTTTTATTCTTTTGACTTGCTTTAGAAAGCCTGGGAGAAGAGAATCTATTTTACATTGATTTATTTCTGATCAGTTTCTCTATTCCTACCAGCAACTCCAGTCGCTTCTCAGTGAGTTCTTCAACAGGGTTCTAGCACAGCAATCTCCACAAATCCTTCCACTAAGAATTTTGCTGAACAAAGCAGCAAAGCAATCATTTAATCATTCTATATAGCCTTATTTTCTGCAAGCAATGATCTTCTATTCTGCTTAAATATTATTCCCAAGATTCTGTGGCAAACTTCCTGCTACCGGTATTTACAGAGAGATTTATTATTCATTTTTCATTCACTGTAAGATGTTTTTTTTCAGACTGTTTTATTGTCTTCTGCATTTAACTTACCAGACTTTCTGATCCTGTGTGTTTTCCCTATTTGGATACAATTTTATTTTTTTGAAGCATGTCTTCCTGCTGTTTTGTCATACCGAGTCTTTTCTTTTTCAAGTCTTACTTGATGTGTTGTATGAATTTACTCTGTGTCTCAAATACGAAGTTCTTAATACTCTCTAGACCACCTGCAAAGATTTCACTCTTTACAGTTTTTAGCCTCTCTTTAAGAGGCTTCCTCAATTTAATGTTACTCTGCTTTCTGAAGTTGAGTACCACTCTATGGATCTTTTTTGGTTGTTGCTTCTTCAAAGCTATCAAAACTAAGAACAGTGCATTTGCAGCTACAGAAAACTTTCAGATATCAAGACTTTGGAACAGGTTCTGTGTGCTATTCAGAAAAAAATCAAGGCTTAATTCTCTGTCTGTGGGTTCTTTAGTCTGTTGAATTAGAAATGAGTTAGTCTGAGCAGCACATTTGTCCAGTTTACACAGCCATTCTTCTGGTTTTGCAATGTTTATGAGTCCCTCAACAGATCAGTCAAAGCTGATCTTCTGGCTTGTTGTGTAGTAATACGTGTCTGGCAGCACAGTTATACACATGTAGTATATAGGAATTCTGTCTCACTCACTGAAATTACTAATTTGGTAATATGAATTGACTTTTCTTTAACATACTGCATTGCTTTGACACTGGCATGGCCTACTAATCTTTCCTGCATATTGGTATTTTTGTTATTGCAACATCCTCATAAAAGCATGGTTTCTGCATTTTACATCTATATCAATGCTAGAAGCCCAAATAGGACATGTCTCATTGATCTCTTTTTCTCTTCTGTGTGTTCTAAAATGGCACCTTGTTCAGAATTTTTCCTCTGTTTCACGTTTATTACCATCTCGGGACAAATTAGGGTGAAACCTTAAATACTGGTATTCCAGATACCAGAATGAAGTTTATTTTTAAATATTGATAATGCTATCATAAGAATGTACAAAAGGAAACATCACAGAAATAGCTACATAATTGGTACGAAGACATCAAGGAATGCAAAGGCTGCTGCCCTGGATAAACATGTTTTAAAATTTTACAAGAAATATTGGCATCCAGTATGCAAGTTATTTTATTGAATCTAACACTTATGCAAGACCTTTTTACCTTGGGAATTATAAAATGTAATCCATTTCCCCTACAAGTAATTATTTATTAAACATTATCACTGTCTACCTTCCAAGGCCACAGAGATCCAATCTGTTTCATAGATATTTGTGCTGGGAGAAGATAAGCCAGTCGGAGGCTTTCAAGATAAACTCTAGAGTTAAAGAGTTACTACACCATAGAATCACAGGATATTCATAGTTGGAAGGGACCCACAAGGATCATCGAGTCCAGCTCTTAAGCAAATGACCCATACAGGGACTGAACACGTGACCTTGGCATTACTGGCATGCTCTGACCAACTGAGCTAATTATGAGCAAGAGGTGAGTGTGAGTGCATGTGTACACACAGGCCCTTTCAGCTGTACTAAGTACATAATTGAATTATGATATGGCTATTGCACAGACTCCACTCTCTGAAGGATTTTGCTATTTCAGGCTGTGGTTTCATTCCCATGCAGCTGAGCAACTGAAATTAGAGCAAGCTGGTTTTCTAAGTATTTTTTGTCTTGTGGCTGGATTCTCTTTGGCTAAGAGTGAAGCTCCCCTGCAGTGGGTCATTTAAAATATCTGTCTTTAGACAAAGGGATAAACTCACTCTGTCACCCTTCTCTTGGAGGAGACACTACCAGAACCTCTCCTCCACACAGCTGGCCATTTCCAGCAAATCTGTTGCAGTCCTATGTCTTTAAGAGCTGTATCTGCTCAAATTTGTCAGATTTGACTGAAACAGGCAACGTTTGCTAGGCAATAGGAAAAAACCACACAGAGCACCCTAGCACATAAACATTGCCTTCTTAAGAAAGCAGGTCAAAAAGAAAAAAATAGTAGAGCCTTGCAAAGTTCTTCCACAGCTGCATCCACAGAATCACCATAATTCCTCATGGGTAGTCGAGCCCAAGAGCCCAGCCAGTGAGACAGTGCAGGAAGGATGCACTTCAGTTCACATGACTGGGAGAAACAGTCTGGCAGGAACCTAGCTCAGATCTGAGCATAACCGCAGAGCATTTTGATTATGACAAAAGAGGTGAATTATGATGAAAAAAGCAAATCCCCAGTTCAGCCTAGGAAGAACTTAGTGAGGAAAAAAGTGATTGGTCTCTCCACTGGTCTGAAAAATTAGCAAAAGGAGAAGTGTTACAGCCGGTGCAACTAGGAAAACAGATGAATAGATGTAACATTATGGATTAATTCCCCTTTTTTTTACACTGCTGCTTGAAGCTGAGAAGCCCTTTGTGTCAGAAAATGCTTTTGCATTATGTGAAAATCAAGCTTAGGAAATGTACATAGGGACACCCTTACAGTTCTTCTGCAGATCAGCATACAGTTAAGGAAGTTTTGAAGTCGTCCCTGCCTTGGTCTTTAACCTGTTTGCTTTTATCCAGCAATTTTATTGTCTATATACTGTAAATTACTTCCCCTACTGATGACTGGAGGGTCTGGACACTTTATGGTTCAGTCATCAAAACTTTTAACATGGTGTTTTACGGCAGCCATAGCTGTGCTTTTCCTAAAGAAACCATACCTGTGGGGTCAGGATGCCAGAAATCAGTCTGAAAACTGACACACCCAACATCCCATACGATTTCTGCCTTCTGTAAAGGGCGGAGAGTCTCCACAAATGCCTTCACTTCCCTTTGTGTTTTTAGATTTAGACTGCCTATACTCAGTTTATAATGCATGGATTGCATGGACTTGGCAAACAATTCCAGAAAAGGAGCCCAGATTTTTAAGTTCTGGGTTTAAGAATTCTTCAAAAAGTTCTTGATAATTTACTGCTGTTCTCTCACTGAAATGAACTATTTTGTGAACAGTAGCAAAGAGCACAGGACGTTACCAGTCTTTAGGCTTCTTGTCTCGGTTCCTTTGATTGACGTGTTTATGAAGACACACCTAACAGAGGCCCACCTGACAGAAGCCAAATGCAGAACTATCACGTAGGAAGCTGATGAGTATTCACAAAGAGCACTCAAATGGTTCATTAGCTAGAACGACTGATTGCATTCATGACTTTGGAGCCTACATTTAGTTTAATCTTTATCACTTGGATTAGCATTAACTGACAGAAATAATCCCTTTTAAATTATTTCACAGAATCAAGTGGGACAAGAAACATCCACTACAAAATATTCCTGAAATAAGACAGAAACTTGCCACCAGTAGTGTTTACTGTGTGGCAAGTATTTTTCAAACACAGAAAAGATAATATGTGCTCAATGAAACTCAACTAAAGAATTCACCATTACACTTTAAAACCTAAAAATTAAAAAAGAACATAATAATAACAACAACAATAATAAGAATAGCAGCAAAGACAATTGTTATTTACTTTTACACAGGAGTTTTTGAGACCTGAAGAAGTGTGCTTCAGGAAAGCAAATTGTGGTTCACCTCACTGCTTTTATAATAACATATTTTATGCACATACAATAGTTTAATGACTATATTTGCTAGCACAATACTTTTATTTCCTTCCCACCCCAAATCCATTAGCTTAAAAAATACTCTGCGCAACTTACAGTAATAGCTAAGAGCTCTAACAGTAAGTTCAAGTCAATTCTATGCTGTGGGATCAAAATATTAAACATCATCATGTGTGCATTCAGGGAATGTCACTTTGCATGGGCCTATGTAATTCCAGGGGAATTCCAGTTCTTATACAAAGTTCAGGCAACTGGTGTGCAGCCCCATGGTCTGGAAAGCCCCAAATGTGGAAGAAACACACTAAGTTTTTCAGGTTATATGTTAGATGATCAAAGAATATACTGAAAAGTTCAGATGGAAATTGCAATCATTTAAAACTACAATAAACATTATTTTTCAAATATATGGTATTTATGGTTTTGCTTCACAGTTACTGCTGCTGTGTATGGACATTTTACTCAAGTGAATCTAGTAGATATCAGGATCTTTAGTTGTAACTAAAGTAGAAAGTAAAATTCCTTCTATCTGAGATTATTTTAATTGGATTTTGTAACCATTTGTCATAATATGTTTGGGTTTAGATGAGCAGAGAAACTGTTAACAATACTGACAACTGAAATATCAGTTACAATACAGTTGGAGCAAAAGGAAGTAAACAAGGCTCTCAACAAGCTGCTATGGCTTCAAGCTATACACACATAGACCAGAAGTGTCTCCAGAAGACAAATTTCAGTTACGTTTTCAATTTTTTACTGACAACTGTATTAGCTGGGAAGTCTTTCAAACTCTAGGGAATGACTGAGAGAAATCTTTTCAGACTCTTAAAACTATTTCTTCAAAGACATCCCATGCAGTTTAAGAGGCATTGTTCTAGGGTATCATCTACAAATTACACTCAAATAAAAAGTAAAATCTTCTAATAAAATTCCAGAGCTACACTGCAAAGTAAGAATGAAGTAAAAGCAGTGGGGTAAAAGAATATCTCTTTTTTTGCAAATGTTAACATCAGAAGAGAAAACTACTGTCCTTTTTCTTACTGTTTGCCAAGTATCAGAGAAGAGACTAACACTTCTAGATTGTCCTCATACAATGTAGATTTCAGATATCACCAGTTTCCATGTTGGAGGCAATAAACTCTCAAACACTGCAAATCTACATACAGTAGGGTGTTTTTTTCCTAGGCATGAATTGTTGCTGCCATGTTTCTTGCTGTCAGTTTGTCCAGAAAGCTCTGTTTCAGCTCCACTTCCAGAAACCAATCAGAGTGCTGGAAAGTACCTACAGCTGGCATTAAACTATTACCTCCTGCCTATCAAAATTGCTCGTGTGACCTTTATTAAAAGAGGAACAATGAGTATGGGTGCATGCACATAAAATTACTGAAAATAAATATAGCGGTAGGTAACATAATTCCTGACCATCTCCACAAAGAATGCAGTCTAAGCAGTGACCTCTCCTGCACTTATCTTGCATGAGCTCTTACTGAAATCCACTAATGGGCTCTTATAATCTATTATTTATTGCAAAAGACTCTAATAGAGAGTCTTAGCAGAGGACTCTCCTGTGTTTACAACCCTTGCAAATAAAATCTCTCACGAGTGACAGAAATGTGGCACCTGCAACTACATACACAATTTCTCTTAGTTGCAGTTGTTTCTTTTCTGTTTGGTTTTAAAAATTGGAACCCTTCCTCCCCCAAAATACACAGCTTGACTTGCTTTCATTTTACCTAGTGCATCTTTAGTTTGATCTTATGGAAAGCTTTAGATACTGATATGCAACCATAAGTATTACTTGGGCTTGAGGACATACCTCCATGTTATACTTTTCCACTGTCCTCCTCAAAGGATCCACAACCTGCCAGCAAATCAAGATGCAAAGATCAATCAGTAGCATCCCTCCAACTATGCCCAGTAGCTTCTGGTCTTTAATGATCTGGAGAGACAAAAAAAAAACAAAAAAAAAAGAAGCAGGGAGATTCCCATGAGCCATAAATAGACCCTGTACAGCTTTATTCCTATATAGGGAGAAAAACACAGGTTGCTAATAATAAAGGTTTTTAACAATGAACAAAGAAAAGAAATATAGAAAGATGAAAGCAAGACAAATTATTTTAGTTCATTTCATGGTTATTAGAAGTATCTGAAGTGCTTTCCAACTTCTAAAAAGACTTTAGGAGGATTCTTAAACATTAATATTGAAATCCAGGTTTTATATTAACTCCTGGAAAATGAGAAAAATATATTCTAGGGAGCCACTACTGTGTTTATGCATGCAAATGTGGAAAAATGTTCTTCAGCCTCTCAGAGTAGCAGGAGTTGAGGTAGTTTTCACTAAGATTTAGTGCTCATTTCTTCATAACCTTCTTGGATGTGGAAAACACAGATGGTATCAAAAGTTTATTTTGGAGGGTTTTATGTGTCTATGTGTTTAATATTTGCCTCTGTTACCCAGGGAGCAGAAAGGAATGATGTATTTTTTCTATATTACAAAGGTCAGAGGCTTTAATGCACATCCAGTGTAAAACATGCTTCTAATTTTGCTTGGAGTTTAGGTTCAAAAAAGAAAAACAAGGGTTGCTGATAAAAATAACAAGCCAAACCATGTGTTAGAGTCTTTTATAACTGCATGCAATCCCTGTGTCATTTCTACTGTTGTACACATAGCAACACAGAAAAAATACACTGCAATTACATTATTTCAGTTGCAAAGTTGTAAGCATGTTGAAATATCAGGCTTAAATTAATTTTATTTCAGTGCT
Source organism: Oriolus oriolus (assembly GCA_013400235.1). Lineage (NCBI taxonomy): Eukaryota > Metazoa > Chordata > Aves > Passeriformes > Corvidae > Oriolus > Oriolus oriolus. The sequence goes on from VXBT01006385.1 coordinate 885,803, forward strand.
CTTGAGTCTATGGTCATGGTTTCTTAATTAATATGTACCTCTATTGCTAAGAACACTCATCCAATAGTCAAAAGTTATTGCCAAATTGCTTTAACATGGATAAACACACACATTTTTTTCCAAGTTTTCATTCTTGGAAACAGTTGACTTAATCCAAATGAAATATTAAAAAATATTAAGCCTGAGAAGCTTAATAAAGTTGTGATTATTTCAGTTCAATTTGATGAAATTATTAGGATTTTGAAAATCCATTAAAAAGCCAGAAGTGTTAGCTAATCTTAATAGAGGCAAGGTTAGTATTCCTGCATAGAATAAATTGTATTTGCATTAAATTCTTATCAAGCTGAAGGAAATGATAAAAATGAAGAAAATTTGAAATAATGTAAGAAGAACTTTAGGAAGCCTGGTTTTCATATTGCTTGGTGTGATGCATTTTTTATTTTAAAAGATGTTTCAGCAACATTGTGCACCACTTTTTGTTAATCTGCTGGTTTATTTTATAGATAATTTGGAATAAACTAAGAGTAAAATAAAGGCTTAAAAATCAGAATGAGCTAAAGGACTCCATATTTTATTTTCATTTCCTGAGACAAGTTATGTAGATCTATGTAGCTACCATCGCCATAAAGGATAATGCTTTCCACGTGTTTGTGGCGGTAGTGGAGCAGTACATCCATCTCATCAGAGATAACAAAAGCAGATATTAAGCAAAGATTCTCACACACAGTTTGGTCCCTTGTATTCTTTGGGAAAACAGAACTATGTCTGACCTTTTAAGTGTTTATCAAGTGACAATCAAAGCTGAAAAGGAACAGGTTAGCCTTTGTTAAAACAGCCCATGGGTTTTTCAATCTCTTTTCTAATGTCTGCAAACCGGCCTTGGGTGAAAGTTACCTAGTACTGCTCCTAATATGAGTGGAGACATGGAAGAGAAAACAACGGGGGGAGTAAAGTCCAAAGAGAATTTGGATTTAGATGAAATGTAGACCCCTCAACTCAAATTTCTTTTCCTCCCTCTCAAATGGCTAGGGAATTTATTGTATTGGCATATTTTAGTTGGTCTGTCTTTCTGATTGAGTTTATTTTACCAAAGTTGGCTGTTGAACTATTACGTGTTTAGCCTTTCTCAGTAGCCAATGGGCAGAGACAGAAACCTTTAAAAGACAATTCATCCCACCTATCTTGGGTACAACTTAGTGTCAGAAAAATTAGTGTTCTGAAACATGTACCTCCCTTCCTCACTCCCCATCCCCCCAAGCGGAGGTGAAGACAATTAACTTGAGCTAAAAATATGCATTTGATAAACTTAAAGGTATGTGAAAGCATCTTGCCACAAATGTCTCCCTCTGCTCTCCTAAGCCAAAAAGGTTCCTTGGAAAAAACTGCCAAAATATCTTATCTTTCTAAGGAAAATAGTGCACATTTTACCTAGGATGGGTAAGCAGCCCAGTGTCTTCCATATTTGTATGGACTATATTCATATTGAAAGTAAGGTTGCATTGGATGCAGATTTACCAATCCCTGGCAATATTAATCACACTGGTACAGCAATGCCAGAAGCAAAAGAGTAAAAGGATATTATTAAAAGCATTAATACTGATAATCCACTCACAGGATCAAAATAAGTAACTTCCTACTCATGATCACATTCCTAATGTGATCACATCACTTCTCCTTGCTCTTGTACCTCTTTCATTTGTAGGTGACCTCTCACTCCTGCATATCAATATTTTAGTTCACTTGTAAATTTGGTAATCTTTTTTCGGACAGGTAGTTATTAGAAAAAAAGTAGAGTACAGCAAACAGTGGAGCTCTTCCTTGGATACCTCTTGGAGTAATTTTTCCTGCATTACTCTGCCGTTTTCTGGACAGAAGGGGAGTTGCATAACAGCAGCTGTCACTGGCAGCGGGTATTATTCATGCCTTACTTCTGCCAGACAGCCAGGAGGAAGGCCAGCAAAAGAAAGCCCATAAGATAACCTAAGTGACCTGCAATGAGCTCTGTAAAACACAGTGGTACTGGTGCTGCTGCAGGGTGAGAAGGATGAATACAGGGCACCTGGGGCTGCCTCCCACACCCATCACCGCACTGGTTTGTCCTTGGCAAAACCACTGCTGAAATACAGCTCTGAAGCAGAACTCTATAGAATAGAGTTCTATATAGAACCAGAATGCTAGCTTTCAGAACAAAACACTGAGGGTCAATTATTTTTCACTTCTGCCAGTCATTAGCAGCTTGTCCTAAAAGAGATTTGCCCTGAGAAATGCCACTGGTACATCACTAACAGCACTTGTAAAAGGCTTGCTGCTCTCCCCCTGCCACCTGTGGGAAGCCCAGCTTTTCCTCTCCCCAGCCATCACTCCCACCCACTAGAACTCCTTAAGTTCAGTACATTCACTCCTTGGGAAACACCAGATGTGCTGAAGGAGTCTTGACTCAGATCTTGTGAATCCAACAAATTCTCTGTCTGACAAAAGAAAGTCACGAGCAACTGAATCTCCTCAAAATCAAAAATGTAGTTCTTCTTTAAGAGGAAGGTTCTAACTTTTTTCCTTTTCATTTCCCTCCTAGCATACAGTAAATCAGCCTAGAGAAATACATGGTAGCTAATAAAATCCATTTTTGCAAGTGCTCCTGAATCCTTGCTGAAGCCAAGCTCTCACACAGCAGCATCTGTGAGTCATATTTTCTACCATCTGTGATTGGATAGGTGAATCTGTCTCATCCTGGCAGATCTGCACACTGTTATAAATGCCATTGCCACCAGTCTGGACTATATATCTGGATATGAAGCAGTCTGTCCTCAAAACAAATTCACTCAGAACAAAAGCTGGTAGGCCATTTTCTTCTCGGCAACATCGCTGTACGAGCAAATCAAAATTATTATGAAGACTCGTGACCATGAAGACAGATCAAAGTCCTTACTCTCCAAAGACCTTGCCATCTGATCACAGGAGATATAAAATCTGTCTAAAGCTCTGGGATAAAGTTTCTGCTCATGGAAACTCTTGAGGATTTTCTAGAACTGTCACAGGTTGTACCATCCGCCACGGTAACTTCAACTGTCCATTTGGCTATTATTGCACAAACCTTTTGGTGGGCTTTTTTTCATTTGCTTTCTAAAGCATATCCATTGTGTCCCAGAGGACCCTATCATCCACCAGTTTGTGGGATCACCTGGCGATTTGGCAATCAACAGTAATTAAATATAAGGTTTGTTTTTTATAGTTATGGCTGGAGGAAACCTTTTGTTATTTCTTACCTTACTAGAAACGAACTCTGAAAATGTTTATGACATAGACCTTAAAGCTGAACTCCATTCTAAACCAGGAAGAAAGAGTCTTGCATATGAAGACTTACCCTTTTCTCCAGGATGCAACATTAGTTTTGTACTCTCTGAGTTCCACAAACAACTTTCCAGCATGACTGAAGAGTTAATTTACTCCTTTACTTCTTCAGAGTTAGTTTCCTTGCTACCAGGTCACCTCCCTTTGTCAGAATGAAATATCTTTAAATTTAAAGCTATATTAGCTAAATCTTTGTAGTTTGTTTGTTTGTTTGTTGGTTGGGTTTTTAATTGAATTCATAAAAACACAGGCTGGGAGTGCTTTTGCATTTATTCATAGGTTTTGAGATAAATATATATATTTTCCTTTTAATTTAAAATGTAGGGTTTTTTTCTGCTTAAGAAGGCAATTCTGGTTTCTCTTATGTAGATCAACCCTTTCTAGTCTAGCTGACAGGGCAGTCCCTTGCCTTCTGGCACTAACTGGATAAACATTTAATGTTATTAATTAACTTTTTTTTCAGTTGTCTCTTCCCCAGGCTCCTGGGATGGAATCTGTAAGAAACTCTCTTTCAAGGATCCCTCTCTGAAGCTTCCCAGACCTTATTCAATTAAATGAATATCACTGATATCAATTATAAAAGCCCTCAGAAATCTGAAACCAAATATTCCTCTCCCCAGTACATACAGAAATCCTGCTGATCAGAGTCCTCCCTCTGAACTGGAGGGGAAAGAAAGAAAATAGAGTTTGCAGGGAAAAAAATTGTACAGTCTGTGAGCCTGCAAAAGGGACCATAAAACCACTCATGAACCTGCCTTCAGGATACTCCCTCCATTGCATAAACTACCCTTTCGTTTCTCTCAGTATGGGCAAGGGACACCTCTGGCTTGCTCCCCTACGTTAAGTGGGTCGGCACAAGTGGGATGGTGCCAGGGAGCTGGTGATGCAAAGTCAGTGGTGGATGGGTGAACTTTACCATATGAGGGCTGAGGAAGATTCTTTCTCAGAGTTATTAAAGCCATTAATATTTTAGAGACCTATACTGTAATACATTCTTAATTTCTATTGTGTAATGAATGAGAAAAAAGGACTATTGAAAACACATTATGCATTGTTCCCAATAATTCCACAATGTTTTTTCCAACAGCTATTATGAGTACTTCCTGTAACAGATTCTATGATTAGTATTGGCAATACCTCAAGCTGCAATTACATTAGTTTTAATGAGTGAATGCTAACACTTTAAAAAACATGTGTCAGAGTAGTAAAGGTTTTTGACCAGTAAGTCACTGGGAGTAAAAAGCTAAGTTTTATTCTCTTAGAGGCATTTTGGCTGATTTGATGGAAGAATTTGTGTATCTACTTATAAATTTTAAAAAATACATTTCTACTTCCTGTGAGGATCTACTGTGACACTTGTAGTCTAAGAACCTGATGACTACCTTCCAGGATAGTGGAGTGCGTGGTACTCCTGAAAATAATGGACAATCGGATATGATTCAAAACCTTGGTTTTGAGAATTCCATAGCTACAGTCACTAGCCTGCTGAAGCACATATTTCTAAGACGTGTCTTTGGTGGCTTCTGTTTAGGATAATTGCATCATTGGGCAGACTCACCCTCCCAATAATGGTATTGCATATGTGGAAGTGTTGACTCTATGCACTGCTGCCAGGAGAAGCTATCTGATTAGAAGGCCCTGTTTCCTCTTTTCCAACTCATATAAAAGAAAGTGGGAACGTCCTAGTGGTGGTGCTCCCTCGGGGAAGCAGAAGATAGAAACTTTTCAGAGGTTAGGGATAGAGAGAGATTAAGTGATGGGTGAAAAAAAGTTACAAAAATCCTCATTTTTGAAAGTCTGAGTCTCAGTTATGACTACAATGCACTAGAGAATTGGAGAGGTGATTGTTTTAGTAACATTGCTAATCCAACCATAACGAGCACACGGAGTGATCTAAAATGACTATTTTTCACAAAACTCTTTTGAAAGGACAAAAACAAAAACCATTTTAGTCTAAAAATAGCACTAAGAAATCCAACTTAACAGTATTAGAACCAACCATTCTTGCTGGTGTTCTGGAGAAGACTCCTAGAAGCAAGCCTCAACATCGTGTTAACTTCTGCTCACAGCCATAGATAAAACAAGACATGCTGCCTTGAGAGACCTGCATATCCCACCAACACAGCAGGTCAAATTCACCTTTGAGAGAAATGCTCTTGTTAAGCCCAAGATCACATGGGCCATAAATGTAAAGGAATTCCTACGAGAGCTGTGAATTCTCATCTTTGGTGTTAAAAGGAACCCAAATCTTCAGGGAGAAAAAAAAAGGTGCATGGAGGATTTGAATGTTCTGGAAGAAATATTCTGATTTTGTTTGATATAACATTAAAATACCTAGACTTTAATATTTTCCTTAATGAAAAATTCTGTGGGAAAGCATACTACATCGTTACCAAATAGCTGGGAACATCAATGCACTTGATTACTTTTACAATCCAATTTCAAGCTATTCAGGAATAAATTGCCTCATACTGTATAGCTACATGTTCTTTATTTCTCTGTCATCCAATAGTGTCATAATACATAGAAATTATTGTTGTAGCACCATTTATGAGCACTTATATTTCACACAGAGTTTTCATTGTTTTTGTCACTACTGAGGTTTAGCCTTATCAAACTGTACCATGCAAAAATTTCCATATATAAATTACTTCAAAAGCAGATTTTTCTCCTAGATGTACAGTTCATTAGCTCAGCTTCTTTCTGTGACAGGGGCTTGAGATTTAGCTCCATGTTCCATATTTATAGGAATGTAAATTTTAGAAATATGATTCCTGTTGTTCCTTGGTTGGCATTTTGGCTGATCAGCTCTTATGAAAACCAGGATGCTTATTTTACATCTAAGTTTGGATTCTAAGATTACACTGACTATTTTTAAAGCTTTGGACTTAAAATTTACAGTTGTAGCTGTTTGGGGGAAAAAAATTCAAAATAATTTGGTTTCCACTTATATTACTTTAGGAAGTACTGTATCGGTATATTAATAAACCATGAAACCGTACCTGAATAATTTACACTGCACTGCAAGTATCAAAGATTACTTGGTCCAGCGGTAAATATTCATAATGAAAAAAAAAAAATCCTACACATAAGCAAATTTCAGACTGCTGTCTTCTTTGTTACTCTCAAAGACTGAACAATAACACTGAACATTTCTTTAAGTATCCATATGCTGGCTCATTTTCAGCAGATGGTCCCTAATAGATTGTTGTACTGTTGATATGGTTACCCAAAGCAAATTTTTGGATCTTGACATATCTCTTTTCCAGACTTATGATCTCTCACATATATTTTGTAGAATACAAGTGTATCCTAGGGGAAATCCATCATATAACTTTTTGTTATACACACAAAAAGGTCTAGCTAGATTGAAAAAAAGTCCTGGAAAAATATAAATATTTACAGTCTGAAAACTGACCTGGAAAAATATTTTATAACAGAATTTACAGAAAGGGCTGATTAGATAACACAAACTACATTTATGCTAATTCAGAGCTACATCTACATGGGATTTAAGTGAATAAATGAGGTGTGGCCTGTGAGGTTCTGACCTAAACCCTCCGTCAACGTAATCTGAAGAACTTTGCTTCATCTATTTTCAAAAGATTAAGATAATGGATAACTTTTTTTAAACCTCTTCAGGACTTTAGTGAGAAAAAATATAGATTGTAATAAATTCTAAATTCCATAGGTGGCTTGAAAAACTTACCAAAAAGTTTCTAGCTAGAGATAACACTCATTCTATAAACTTTCTCACAGAGGTTTTCAAGTGAAGGGTGGGGACAGCAATCAACAGACTCCAGTTGGGAAGAGAAGGCAGCAGCACATAAACTCATAACTGTGTAGCCTCCAGCTGCTTTCTTCTCCCTGTTTCGCCCCCTGCCCCCACCAGGGACACCGTGCAATCACAGGAACTGGCAGCTTCCCTGCAGCTGGCACCACGCAGGGCAGGAGCACACAGCCAGCTGCTGCCCACCCCGACCTCGGGGATGAGAACAGGGCACTGCTCAGAGAAGATCATGTTCCCTGATCCCCAGAAAGAGCCTGGATGGTCTCTTACCCCTCCCAGTTTTCTGGGAGCCAATGGTTTATGAAGCATTAAATATACAAAGTATGGAGTTGGGGTAGCAAGATTTGTGTTAAAAAATGGAGTGTGAAGGCAATGAGCTAAAATGTCTGAGAACTCCTGCGCTGCTTCACTCAGGCAATAAATTTGCTCCTCAGCAACAATGAAACAAAAAAATAATTTCTGAAAAATATGCTAACAGAGATTTCTAAAGTGTAACAAATAATTCTGGAAAGTAGTTGTTTTTCTTCATTTGGCATTTAACTGTCTTATACATCAGACCACCTTTCTCAAAACTCCTACTACCTTTTTCATTATGCGTTTTTTCTGGTTTAAATGTAAAAGATTGTAACATAAACCTGTCTCTTTTACTGCACAGTCCTTTTGCATGCCCAGAGCAGACCCACTGCATTTGCTCCACGACAGTGGCGTCCTGTAGAAAGCTAAGGCTTTACTGGTATCCTAATAATCCACATAGGGGAAGAAATGTACATAATAGAGATCCTAGCAAGCTGTAGTTTTTCAGTTATTGACTTTTTAGCCACAACATAAAACTTTTAATGTTTTCATGAGCCCATTCTTCATAAAGAAAATGGAAAGAGAATTCAATTATAGAGAGAGCTGCACGCATCAGCAAGAGGAGCCTTTACATCTTTGCACACCTCATCAGCTTGAGCTAAAAGAGTCACTAGTAGCTATCAGGATCTGTACAGCTGCATAACAGGAAGACAAGGCACATATTTTGCCTGTAGGTTTTATACATACAGAGTAATAGAAAAAAGAACAGTAAAATTCAAAAATCCTGTGTTCAGATTTTATGCTCTGCCCACACTTCTTGTGCAATCATTTTGGCCAGTCCTAATTTCAGCTTCTTTCTTGCCTCTTTCTCCTTTGTCATTCCTGCTTTCCTTTCCCAGACTACATCCCTACTTTTCAGGCCTCCCATTCTGCCTCTAAATTTCAATCTTAATCTAATTTTAAACCAGATCTAGTCCTTCAATTACAGTTTGCCAGTTAAATACCATACTCAGGCTTTGTGTTCTATCATACTCAGCTTTCTTGATCACTTCTTACAGATTTTTCTGTCCTTGAAATTTAGTTTCCAAGGGAATATTAATCCAAATTCAGTCTCTGTCTTCAATATCTTCTCCCAATATATAATCCCAAGCTTTTCCTTTTTTTTTTTTTAATCTGGACAGGCTTCTCTGTTGAAGTCGTTAACAGCAAACCTGATTTCTCCTCTTTAGTCTCTTTCCTGCTCCTGATCTCTTGGCCCTGAAGTTCCCTTGCACTGCCAGTCTCCCTTCCCCATCCTACTGTCAACAATGTAATCTGTACAAGCTCCTACCCATCTCTGCAAGGCTTGAAGACCCCAGCTCTCTTCAGTACTCTTATAAGGACCTAGCAGGACAACTGGATGAAAACAAGTTTGCCAGATGGCAGCCTGACAGGTGTAGCTAAGTCAGGTTAGACTGATAAGTCACTTTTGTCTGTTCTGGTTGGTTGTAGCTTTCCTACCCCGTGATAATACCAATGTAGAGAAAAGCTTATGAATTATCATGAAGGAGTAGAATAATGTTGGCAAAACTATAGCAGCACAAGCCTCAAGAAAAGAGGCTGTTATACATCTCTTTTGTCATTCATTATATTCGGTATTTATCTTGTAACAACTTTGTCAACATAAAGACATATGCCACCAGAAGTCTACAGCAGTAGCAATAATTGAGTACAATGATAGTATTTTCAGTGAAAATTGAAGATAAAAACATCCTTTCTATGATGCCGCAGTTGAAGAATTAAGTCTAAATAGACAAAGCCAGAATGTACTCTGTTAAGGGTAAGACAAGCTTATCACTGGAGCATTAATCGAGATATATTGTACTTTCAGATACAACAAATGCAACAAGGCAGCACTGTGACCTAGATCATCTTCATGTTTTAGTGTACCCATCTACAAATGGCCAAATGCTTGTCTCTGTAGGAGCAGAATTTATAAAATTTATGGAGGCTTTGAATACCACTGCTTTGAATTTCTTGCTATTCTGGTATTTATCAAAAGTGGATGGGCTTTATTTGGCATGCAGGAGTTGTGCAGGAGCAATCACTGTGCAGGACTGTTTCAACACCCCCAAAAACCCAAGATAGTGCAGATCCCATCAAAATAGACAGCTTCTCATCCTTCTAAATTTACCAGAAGGGCTGGCTTCTGTAAACGGTTCAGCTAGCTAAAGCTTCCCCAGGACACCACATGCTCCCCTGCCACTGATATTCTCCTCTCTCTCCTCTTATCCACTGCCAGCCCTTCTGCTGCCAAGGGAAACAAAAAGCCAGTCCCCACCTCTCTCTGACGAGAAGACATTCTGCAGCTCAAAACAACAGAAAGGAGATGTATGAAAACCAGAATTGCACCTCAGTTATAACTGTTACAGTTATTTTTAATACTAATTCTATTCCACTTTCCATTATCTCCGCTAACGTCTTCAAAACTCAAAAATAATTTATTTCCCCCTACTGATTTTGTCATTTCCATTTGACAAAAATTGATTCCCTTGCACCCCTCTCTTTCAGGTCCAGCTAAAATTAATGCATTTTTAATTTGCTTCCTTTGAGCCCTAGCAAGATCAAAGATGGTAACAGAGCTCTGGGAATTTTGCAGAATTTGTCTTTAGTAGTCTGATAACAGAATGAGTGTATTCTGAATTTTATTGTTTATTAATTTCCAGTAACAGAGGAGTGGATATATAAAAGGGTGAAAATAAAGTAGACTTTTGAAAGCTTTATAAACAGCAGTTAACAAGAACCTTCAACTAATTCAAGACACTTTAACTCACTTACTTCCACTCTCCACTGCACTAATATGGAGTGTATTATTATTATTATTATTTAAAATTCTGTGTATTTTCTCACACTCAGACAGATACCCACTCATCTCTGCAAAAAGCCACGTTGTACACTAAAGTGAACAATAAACGTACAGAAGCAAGCTTGCCCTAGCTGATGAAGATAAACAGATTTACTCATCATGTTCTCTTCCTTACTTAACACCCACTTTCACGAAATGAATTAACCAATACTTTCAAAAGCCACACGGAGATTCTTTCACCCTGTGAAGAAAGTTCACTGTTGGGAAACATTTTCCCTATGAAAATATAGAGGATGACAGGCAAAAGTGGTATGCCTAAAGGTCATACAGATTTTACTTATATACAGGTGGTAACTGAACTGATCACAAATGAATAGGATCCACAGTACTTAAATAATTTTGGAACTTTGCACTCCTCTGATTGCAATGCCAGTCTGCTCTGTTGTAGCACAACTAATTCAGAAAACATTAATGTGCTTTTTCATGCAGCACTACATTTGTGCATTTGTCAGTTTAGGTATTGTTTGTGAAAATTTCTGTTTTCTGTGCATCCATAGATAGAAAATACTTTGGCTCTAAACTACATCTGCAGAAAATGGAAATGTCATTTTTGCAAGACATAAGTAAAGAATGGCATGTTTTCCAGTCAACTCCTAAAAACACTTTTATCTATCCTGGCAAAGCAAAGATAGAAAATATATGACTAGTAAACACTTATCATGGATAGCTGATTTGTTTTACATTAAGAAAACTGTTGTACTTCATGATTCATGCTTGTGATTTGAAGAGGGATATCTAAATAAAGAATTCTTTTAAAGTTTACAGAACAAAATGTGTTATTGACTTAATTCCAGAATATTGAAGATGGTGGGCTAATAGCCTTGATGTTTCCAGTATCACTCAGAGCAGAGTAGCCCACTGGTCATCATCCAGATGTCTGAAAATTTATCTCCCTTATACTGCTCAGTGTCATTTTAACTTATCTTAAATAATTTTTAACATCCAGCTATGCATAAACAATTGCAATTTGCAGTTGTTGATGAGCCCCTTGAAGAACAGGGGCAATAAAGAATTTGAGGATTATGTTTAATTAACATACAGTGAAATTTAATATTGAGTAGCAACTTGAAGATCTAAAATGTAATGTTTAAAAAAAAATGGAGCTAAAGCTCAGTGACAGTCCATTGCAGTACCTGATCACTCCTATTTGAAATAGTATGTATTGGAGAAATTATAAAATTCTGAGGATAATAAAGGTTATGAAGTAAATGCTTTTATGTGTTAGACTGTCAGTGCCTTGTGTAACTTCATTAATTTAAAAAGATTTGTACCAATATAGCTGAAAACATATTTGAAATATAAAATTTCATTTCTCAGGAAGGTAAAATGCTGGCTCATCTTTGGTTGGAAAACTTTAATATAGGGCATGTAAGATCCTTGAGAAAGATATATAAATATAAGACTCTGGTAGTATAAACTGATATGTTACAGCGGGCTCTTTGCATAGGTGCAGAAAGGGTGGTTTCCAGTTCACTGCACCCAGAGTATCCTGGGTTTGGTATAGAAATTTTTTATAATTTTAGTTAGTTTTAAGATATTTTGTATTTACTCATCATTATATTTTACAGTGAATGATAATTAAATATTTGAGCAAACATGACATGACCGAATAGGAGGGGGAAGTACTAGGTGGCTGTGTTGTTAGGGTGCCAGAGTAATAGATCCAGTTCCAGAGACAGCGTGTAATTCCTTAATAACCTCAGACATAAATCCTCTTAAAAACTGAGTTAACTCTCTCCCTGCCTGTCTAAAGTCCACTCCTTTTAAGGGAATGATGCATCCCATGGTGACAGATTCCCTACACATTGCAATTGTGGAAAAAATAATATAGTGTTAAGAAAAAAAATTAATACTGGAGCTCCTCCATGACCCCACATAGAGGAAAACAGAGGAATCTGACAAGGTTTTGGAACACTGTTCTACTTAGATTGGCTATATATGAGTCTTTATTGGTTATTAGAATAAAACTATTCAGATGCACATAGGAACTGCATTTGGCACTTCTGCTCACTCTATAAAAAATTTTTTTTTCTGCTCACACACATTTCTCTTAATGTTTTTACCTGCAAAATGCTTTCTATTCAGTGTTTTTCCAATTTTTTTATAAAACTTTGATAAAAAGTGCTTCATGTATGAAAAGAAGCTTCATGGGAAAAATACCACGAAGAGCTGCAATACTCCTAAGCTGAGCCTAATCCTTTACAGAAAATGTGCTGTATCAAAAATGACAGAGACAACTATTGTGGTTCAGTTCTGATCAGTATTAGAGTAAACTTATGCCATTTCAATGATAATTAGAAATAGGAAGTGATAAGCAGCACTTTCTCTTGCCTCTTCCCACCAATCCATGAGAAATCGGCATGTAATACCTGTGTCTCAGACAGGCATAATCAGAAAACATTTCATAAAAGCTGTGAATCTACCAGAAGGAGACCTCTGGATGCTGAAGTGACATGCTAAGAGAGAGCAGGAATCCAAATTCACTTTGACATTTTACAGCCCACTCCACTGTCCACCTCCTATTATAAAGACTAGAGGGCTGATGCTTGACTCCAACACTCACAGACTAAACAAGAAACCAAAAGGCACTAATATCAAACTATTCAGGATCTTTGGATGTGACACATGAACAGTCAGCACGGCTGTGGCCATCCAGGACAGGTAGGAAAACAATTAGAAAACTGTATTAACAGGGCAACAGGAAAAGAGTCTATTTCCCCTCACCTTTTTCTTCATTTTTACATTTTTGAAAATTGCATGGACTCTCCATGTTTTTGCAAACATTGCTCCAAATGCAGTTGTGTATCCCACTGTAAGAATCCATGTTCGGACCTAAAAATGTATATACATAAAAAAGACAAAGTTATTTAGATATCATAATTTCAGCCAACTTGTTTGTCAAGACCCTGAGAAAAAAAAATCTGAAGATCTTCACAAAAATGTTGATATTTCAGAATTTCTCATTCATTGCTTACTTGATTTTTTACTCCTCTGTCCATTCCCTCTCCAACTAAAACAAATCTGGATGCTGAATTAACAGTCTCTTTCATATATAAACCCATAAATTGCTTATAATATTCTGCGCTTTTTTTTCCACTTTTATTGTCTTCTTTGCCGATAGAGCAAAGAAGCAGTGGAGGAACTCAAGAGATAGACTATAAAAAGCACTCAGGGAGCTAATATTAACAGCAACATTTTGAACAGAAATGAACAGAGAAATAGAGATGTAATTCAGACTAAATAAGAAGAGATTGTACTATGTGAGAAATGCATCACTCAATGAAAAACCTGAGCATTCTGGAAAGATAAGAACAACAGATTTTAAATTATGCTATGAGAGAAAACAGCAAAACAGGAGCACAGTCTAGCTGGGTAAGCCTCAGGAACAAGACCTGAGCCAACAATGATACCTGCAGATGGGGCCTAAGAAAAAGGAGGTGGTGAGCTTGCACAGGGCAATGGTGTAATAAGACCCTGAGCTGGCCATAGCTTTGACATAGACCTGTCTAGACATTTTCCTCATAGTGAGCTTTCCAGAAAAAAACAGAAGATTTTAAAACTAAAATAGAATTTATGTCTTTAGTGTAAAAGTGCGACTAAGTTCTTTGTTTATTTCTTTTTAATAGAAAAGCTTCAAACTGACCAAGAAGGACAGAACATAGATTAAAAAACCTTCTTCTGCATTTTCCCCCCCTGCCCATAGCATCTTGTACACAGGCCCTGGCTTTCAGACTTGGTTTGAGGTAGGACAGTGACATTCAGAGTCACAGTAAGCTCTGCACAACCCTCTCTAATTCCTTGCAAGTTTCTGTTTTCATTACCATGCAGGTTTGGCTGTTTGAAAGATTTTTTTGCCCTGAACAGGCCATTTTCTTCCCAAAGATGGATCAGAAACTATGGAACATAGCAGGTAGAAGACCATGCAAGAGGTGCAGCATGGAGCTGGAAGCCAACAGTTGAATCTGAGATCCTGAGAAATCACAAGGAGGAGGAAAAATCTCATCTTCCATCCAGAGACTCCACACAGACCAGCTCATAAAATGGAAGACTGCACAAAATTGAACAAAGAAGTAAAAAACCAAAGTACTGTAACTTGCAGACTGAAAAACGGGGAGAGACAATGGCTAAATACAGGGAAAGGAAAGCTAAAAAAAGGGAAACCCAGCCTTCTTTTGGCCACGGTAACCATGCGTGCTTGGCCAGTAGAGCTGTTTTGTGATATAAAGACCAATCTCCTTTAGAGGAACTAGGATGTTCTAAGAAAGCATTGGGGAAATATTCTTTGGAGAACCTAAAGGCAATGCTTTTCATTAGAAACCAGCTTAGTTTCACATCAAACTTCTGGAGAGTTTGGGATTTGTAATTTGTAAATTCAGGATATGCATATTGATGAGAAACTAGGTGTTCTAGTTAGATTCAAAACTTGACATCTAAGATAAACTTTAGGAATAATCTAAATATTTCATATCAAAATGCATGCTGGTTTTTGCCTTTCAAAACTTTTCCAGAATTTCCATTTTTGTATTTAAAACATGATCTTTTTCCACAAAACTCTCTGTAGAAAAGAAATTCTGAATTTTAATAGTGATTAGTGACTAGGCATAAAGGCAGAGAAAGGAAAAGATATCAAAACCTATTGATAACCCAATAAAATAAAATTACTCCAGTCCTTGAAATAAATAAATAAGATACATGTGGTCCACAATGGTGAATTAGTAAGAGAAAAGTGGTTCTTCACTATGAGAGTTGTGAGGCACTAGAGCAGGTTGCCCAAAGTTGTGGATGTCCCATCTCTGGAAGTGTTCCAGGCCAGGTTGGATTTGGTTTTGAGCAACCTGGTCTAATGGGTGGCATCCTTGCCCACAGCCATGGAATTGGAACTAGATGATATTAAAGGTACCTTCTGACCCATTCTAGGATTCTATGAAAAGTACAGTCTTAACATTAGAAAATGTTGTGATTGTGCATAGAAGACTGTGTAGATATTTGTAGGTATTTATTAACAACGTAGTGGCATCTAATGTTGTGGTTTATCTGTTGCATTGCTGATAATGACTGTGAATGTAGAGTTCACTCATTGCTGGTTAATCTTGCTATCAATAAAACCAGTAAAACAATTGTGATTAGATTCAAACTGCAGGAGTTTTGCCACTTTGTGACATTCTTGAATGTGATATTGAAAAATAAACCCTTAACAAAAAAAAAAAAAAAAAAAAAAAAAAAAAAAAAAAAAAAAGATATTTAGGCCACCAAAGTTTTAACTTTCGTATTTCTCAAGTCTTTGCTCATTAACCACTGTCCTACATTATGCTTCAGTAAAACCACAGTTAGATCAACTCTGAGGGATTTAAAAAATGCATTTAATTTCAATATGTTCATGCTAGCCAGTTACATTTTTTTTGACTTCACATCAATAACCATACTTAGCATTCAATCCTTTTGCTGCTATTAATAAGTATTCAGCTCTTTTGTGTACAGCTTAGTGGTATATTTGGCAAACAGATACATGGTATTTTCGTGTCTCTAATAAGACTCTGTTTTGTTCTCACTGAAACAGTAATTGTCTCTTGGGAATACTAATAAATTCAATTATGCTCATAATATGTTTCTAACTCAATATTCAGAAAAATGTTATTTCTAGCATGTTTGATTCAAAAAGTTTTATGTATTCCTGATTGGGTTTGTGCATATTAGAATAACATAACTACTGTCTGCATTGGAAACATTCTAGCTTAAATATACCAAGATTTTGTCAAAATGAGATCATTGTTGCTAAGAAGGAGATGGTAAGTTTCAGATAAAACTGAATTTTTAATTTTGAAGAAAATGACCTCAAATTTGTCTGCTATAATTCATTAATGCAGCTGGCAAAATGAAAAATTTAGAAAACAGCAAAAGTCTCTGAAATTCTTATATCTGCTCATTTATATTCTTAAATGTATTATACCTCCACATCCTACTAATTTGAAAGAACATGATAAAAATATCAGTAACTGAAGAGCATGACCATGATGTTATAGAATTGATCAGTAATTCTCTCATGTTGGAAGTTTATAATGATGTGTTTCACCAGAAGCTAAAGAAAATAACCCTTACCTCAGTACCCACCAAAAAAGCAGGAAAACGTCTCTTTAGTAGACAAGAACTTACATTCAAATACCTGTTCCTAACTAGACACAAAGCCTGAAAACATTCTTTTTTCATTACAAAATTCTTGATGCTTTCAATTATTTTAGGGTATACTTTCAATTATCTGCTTATACTTCTTCGTTACTTTTGTTTTTTAATAAGACCTGTTGACTATTTGAGGATGTCCTACAAATATTTTGTTTTCTATAATTCAAAGACAACATGCAAGTGTCAAAGGAAATTATATAATTTGATATACAACAATCAAATATTCCTACACAGATAGTAAAATGGAGTTTCCTATGTCTCTTTTCTTCTTGCGTACCACACTGTTTTGGTTTAGGGTCTCTTTTTGAAAATTTCACATAGGAATTTGTGCTTTTTATAAATTACTTGATAAAAGCTCTTAGTGTGATAACTAGAAGAACTAGAAATCATTTATCTGGTGGATAACACAGTTGACAAACAGTAAACACTGAAAGTGTGTCCACAAAGAAAGAGATCTTTCTGATAATGTTCCAGACTTGAAAGAGCTATGACTTTTATTTAAAAAAAAAAACAACAACCCTACCTTTGTCAAATATTAATATTTAAACAAATATTGTAAGGTTCAGGTAAAGAGTCACTGCATCTATGAACAAGATGCTCCTTACATCTTGTAGGAGCATTACTTTTTATTTTCCTTTGGCAGTAAAACGCCTCTGTTTTTAACCTATCCATAAGGTGCTAAACACCTTTTATTTTTTCAAGGAAGAGAATTCTTCTGCCACATAATAAGCATGGATAGGTTAACAATCTTATATAAAATTAATTTAAATTCAATCCTATTTCCTCTCAACCTTGAGTTTTAGCTGGCTATTCTGTGTTTGCTGCTATTTGATATCTTCACATAAATCTATCTGCACCTCTCCCATCATCTCATTACAGAAATGGTGAAGTGGTTACTATTTATATATCTGTGTAACAGACATAAAAGTTACCTGATATTACCACTCATTATTAATAAAAGAATCAATCTAATTGTGAACAATGCGTTAGTAAGTGGAAATTACTAAGTGGTGAAAGTGCCAGAAGGACTCTGAACAAAGAAGTAAAAGGCTCTGTTTATATATTCTAAGAATGAAGCTTACAAATAAAACCAATATTTTAGATACTGCTAACTTTCAGATTAACAACAATATTATTTGAATTAATTTTAAATATCTTATTTTAGTATCATTACAATTCTATATAACATTATAAAATTAGGTTATCTTGGGAAATGAACTGAATTCATGAAAAGTTAAAACTTTCATTTTCCAGGAAGTTCCATTATTTTCCTCTAATTGACCACCACTGCTTATGCATTCAGAAGACCACACACAGTTATGATTTGGAAAGGAATGCCTGGGAAGGTATTGAGTTCATGAAAACTGTGACAGCAATTTCAAATGTAGTTGATCAAGGAAGTGATGCATTTTACTGCTTTGTTAAATTGAAAGAAAAAATATAACCACCTGAATTGAATACACTACACACTCTTTTTTCAAGTTCAGCTTTGTTAATTCTATGTTAATCCAGTTTGCCAGTATCAAGCTAAAAAAGGAAAACGGAATTAAAGACTCAGAATGGAGAATAAAGAAACCCAAATATCAGCACAAAAAATCTTCATGTGTTGTGCCAAAAGCTTTGAACTTCTTATAACTTCTTTAGGTGACTTTTTGTTTCAAGTAACAGTTATTTGAATGGAATAGTGAAACTGCTTGGTTCTTTAAGAACTCCTTCTTCAGTTAGTAAAACACTTAGATTATGTTTCCGCAGAAGAATCACTCTGGTTTAAGATTCTTGCAAACATACTTTTTCCCATCTCAAGATGTTAATTTTTTTTTTTAAATAAAACTTGCAAATCCTTATTTTGTAGGACTTGACACTCCACTCTCCAGCTTTGTTTATGAGACTCAGATTGATTCACTTAAGGAATATCGATAACGAGCCAGTTCTACACGCACCCTGGCTACAAGCTGAAGTGCCCACAGGGTTAGGCTGCAGCTGAACATTACTGCTGAGCAGCTTGGTGGTATCTCAGTACTAAATTTAGGACTTAAAGGGAGCAAATGTGAGAACAAACCGTGCTGTGGATTTAGCCCTGGAGAGCACAATTGTCTTTAAGTGGACAATTGCATTGATTTCTGTGGAGTACTCATGAGTTGAAAATTAAACACCTTCTATTTTTCTTGGAAAACTGGGGGCATAATGGATAATTGTGATGTGTCATCTCAGCAAGTTTTCACTGGGTTATGATTCTACTTCTATTAATGATGGCAAATTTGACAGTGTGAGTACAAGCAGACCCCAAAGAATGAGTTCATCCTTTTTAATTATACTTTTCTCATTTATATCAGATATTTTTGAAAAATTTTTATGACTTTTAACTCATTTTTTAGAATTTGTGCGGCACCGGCACAGATTCCTGTAGAACGTAAGTGGCAATAATGTTAGAGAATTGAATCCTGCTGTTTTCACATAAATTAAATACAGAGGTTCATTGCATGCTGTGAGATCTCCTGTAGTGATTTCTTAATATCCTTTAGATCATTTTTCAGAGTTAATCTATGGGTAGTGTAATAGACATTATCATTTCTCGTATTTCTATAAGGGGGCTTTAAAACCTGTCTGCTGTTTCTATTAAAGGAGAGGAAAACATCCTGAAAATATTACCTTAATAAAACTCCGGCAAGGTTGTGGTGTATTTCCTCCAGTATATGCTATAATTTTGTTTCTAGGATCTATTCAGCCTTATAACTTTTGTCTGTACTTTTTTTTCTTTACCCTCAAGAAAATGTCATTTACTAAAATAGAAGATGATCAGGCTCATGTTAAACTCAGTAACAGAACTGCTGTTGAATTAAACAGGAGTGACATCAGTCTCAGACTGAACGACTGTGAGAACAATTATGGAAGTGATTATACAGAAAAGGGAGATTAAAATTAACAGCTAAACAATTAAGTAGGAAATAAACTGAAGAATACACACAAAATTAAAAAGGCCAGATGAAAAACACAAACAAAGGCTCTGGTTTCCAGAGACAAAGAAATAGATTAGAGGTCTAAATCCTTTTGCAGTTCAATAGGAGTTGACTGTCTGTCTGTTGGATTTTCTTTTAAATTCCTGGCCAAAATGAAACAATTTCAGCAAAAGAATTAGGCAAATATAAAGTCTACAGACAGGAAACATCCCCCCCAGCCCAAAAAAAAACCCAAACCCTACAACAAGCAAAACAAAACGCTGAGTTATGGGCAATGCCTGAAGAGCATAAAGAGCACGGATAAGGACCACATCATCAACTACTATCCAAATATCAAGTCCAGATGCCATTTGGTAGCACAGGGTCTAGTCCAAGTGACTCTTGTCCACAGAGAAAACCACAGCTTTAGCGGTGGTGCTACCCAGACGTTTTCCTCTCAGTCTGTTGCCTCAAAATTGGTTAAACAGAGAAAATGCAAACTGACAAGCGAAGACAAAGCAAAATAAATAAAGAGACAGAAGGTTTGTACATCTTCTCCCTTTCCCTGCTTTGCCATTAGAAGCAAGTCCCTCCTTTTAGAATGTCTCTCAGCCAGCTTTGGGAGTTTTAGCCAACTGCCCACCATGCCCCTCACCCTGTGGCCTGCTTCCATCCCAAGGAACCCATTCCATAACAGCACACAAGTGTCTTTTCCTGCCTGTTCCTCACTACAGTCTATCAGTCTCTGTTTGATGTGTTTTTAGGGATGTCTGTCCACTCTTACATCACCCTGCAATCCCCACCCTGCAGAGGTTCAGGGTTTCCTTAGAAAAGGCGAAATGTGGACCATGGAGTTCCACCTTGCATAGCTGTTTTCCCAGCATGGCAGACATAAGACTATAAAAAAGCCAGTAAAAAGAACAAAACCTGCCTTTCACATTGTTGCAAGACACAGAGTCAAGAGTGTTCATGACCCCTAATTAAGAATAATACTAGTTAAAAACTCTAAGTGCTTCTGAATATCTGGATACGTTTAAAGGTCACATTTTAAAATGTACCTTTGAGAAGATGTAAGGTCTATAACATCTACTGTTGCCATGAATGTACATGTTCTCAAGATGTTTTCTTGAGAAAAACACAAATTCTGGGTAGTCACACACATACTGTAGTGTGCAGGAAGCTGAACTTTGTCAGTGGTCTGATAAAATGGTATCTGTGCTCTCTCCTTCTCTTTTTCTGTCACTCCATTCCACCCCACTGTTTGGTTTTGTCTTTCTGTACAAAGAGTGTTTCCAAATGCCTACGTCATGGCTGAGAGCAACCAACTGAAATGTGAGAGCCTGAGCACAGCCTGCAGTGTGCAAAACCCTTCACGCCGTTTTTTGCTTTATCTAAGCCAAAACCCTGACCAGGCTCAGTGAGATCACCTGCAATCACAGATCATCTGCCTGGCTTTGGCAATGCATATAAACTATGCTAACTAATGAGACTGACAAGATAAAGCATGCTTCATTTTAGTGCCTATGTAAATTGCAAGACTGAGATCCTCTTATATTTTATGTGACACCTTTGCAGAACACTTTGTAGTGTAAAGGACATTGAAAGGCAATTTCTATCTGCAGAATAGATATCTCCTAACAAAGCATGAATCCTATATTCAATTATTCAAGACAGATCATTTGCCCCTTCCCAAGCACTTCAATGACCCAGTGCAGCACACTCCCCAGGAGGAAGTCCTGCTGCACATCAGAACTGGCACGACTGAGGAGAAGAGCTGTTCTCTCCACTACTACCTAATGAACCAGGCCTTTTTTGTGGAACTATGGGTGACTGCAACGTGGAGTACTTAAAACATCTTCAGCCTCAACTTAAAAATTGGATTTACTTCTTTGAAGAAGATGCATAACAGAGAAGACTATGGTTGTCCTCAGGACCATAGCAGTCTTTCATCACATGGCAGTTCCAACTTGCAAAGACATTACTCATCTTATATGTAAATCATGAAATTCCCAGTGGAATGTATTACAGAAGTCTAAACGTTATGATCTTATCTAATATTCTCTCTATTTTAAGTATCTCTATTTAGTATGTCACCTTAAACTCTATTCATAGGATAAGTCACTAGCATTGCTAATTTTGAGTCTCTCTTTTCCACATAATGAATGCTTTCAAATATGTTTCCACTTGCTTGCAGTTTTCCAGTTGGCATCACATCTCATTTCACACCCTTACTTCTAACTTCTCCTCCTTCTTTTTTTTTTTTTTTTTGCTATGATACCATGGTAATTCTGAGATTAAAAACAAAGATAAATCATTCTCATTCTCTCTCTCTCATATCTGAAACACTTTGTACTTTGGCATATGAATGTAATGAAATATTGTATTGCTTTTTCTTGTTCTGTGCAACCAATAAAGTTGCTATTAAGTAAGACATGATCTAATGGTTCAATAATACACTGACCACTTTCTCAGAACTCACTGGATCATTTTAATTCTATATAATTTGAGTTATAAAATATGATACCTAATCTCAAATTCTGACATGGAACTAAATTATGCTACATTTGCTATTATGAGTTCTTACTGAGAAAACACAGAATTATTATGTATTAAATATACTTGATTACTTTTCCATAGAAAATGGGCATACCAAGATAAAAATGAGTGTTTGGGAACAAATTCCCCACTCTACCACTCTGTCACAGAGTCAACATTATATAATTTTAAAGACTAATATAATACCCTTATTCAGCAAAATATTTGACTATATGTTTAAAGTGCTTTGCTGACTCTTAACTACATTTAACACTCTTTTCTATGTTTCAGCATAAGGACTTATAGGCTACATCTTCCTACACCGAGTGCCTTACAGAGTGGAAAGTGGTAGTACAACTTATCAAGTAAATTCTTTGAAACTTTCAGGTGTTACTGGTGTAATTTTGGATCCTGTTTCAGTGTCCTTGGAATATTACAGAGTTAGGCATATGCCACATATAGATGTAAACTGTAGAAAAGTAAAACAAAAATAGCTGAGGTTGCAAAGAATTTCCCCCTCCAAACAGCACTACAAACAACATGCTCTAGAGGAAACAAACCAAACAGAGTTGAATGCAATACCTACAATTTGGAAACCATTTTCCCTGAATTTGTGAGTATAGAATAAAAGAATGGCCTGGATTGTAAGATACCTTAAAGACCACCTATTTCCAATCCCCCTGAAGTGGCAGGAACACCTTGGTAAACACAGAAGTTTTAAGGGCCTCCTGTAAGTGTTGCCAAAAAATGGTCAGAAACTCAAACAGAGACCATATATAACATATCTAATTAAGTACACTGGCTATGGTGTATATACTGCTATCCTGGTGAGATGTAATCACTTCTGAAATACGGAAGACAATGAGGGTGATTACTTGGCTTCGACAGGGGCTAACACTAATGACAGCTTTATAGCTTTGCATGCACTTATAAAACTTGAATCAAAATTTTTACTTCCCTTCCAAAAAAAATACCTCCCTTCATTGACATGGCTCTTCCCTCTGTCTGAGATACCGTTGTTACACCCCGATGACTTGCCTCAATGGCTTTTTATGATCATTCTCAATTGTAACTGTTTTATTTAAAGACTAAGCCACAGTCTGAAATAAAATGGGAGTTTTAAACTAATCTGTCATGGCTAGAATGAGTAATCAAAATCATGCATTTCCAGGGAGATGGATGATGAAGAGAGATTTGTCCTGGCCTGATCCTATAGGCACTGGTATCTGTTAGCAGACCTTATGAAACCACTAAGCATATTGCCCACATGGGAATCGGGATGTTCATGACATGGAGCCAAATGTATACTCTGTACCCAGCTCTTGGTGGATGTTTTGAGGAGAGGAGGAGAGAAGAGTTGCTCAACAGGTAAGTGGGTTTGCCTCTCCTATTTATGAATTTCCCAGCATTAATTCACAATTTTCTAGATACAATAAAAGTGCATTGCCACAGTCAATGGTAGCCATGTAGAGATGATGTCCAAGAGAAGCATAAGCTATCCCATTAAGAAAAAATACAGTTGGAGGAGAAATTTTGTAAGAATTGTTTTGATGAGTAGGAAGTTGGAAAAACCTTCCCTGTTGGTGGCTACTGAAGGATTTGTTGCATCTATGACTGTAGTACTAATTGCTGACGGAGCTGGGATTCATAAGATGTATCAGTAGCCATCCACAGGAAAACAGAATCAGAAATACTTCCGTACTGGACTGAAAAGCTGGAAAGCCAAGACTGGGAAGAAATCTCAGACTCTGCTCTGTTTATACAGGATTTAACTATGTTTAAAAAAAAAAAAATCTCTGTATAAGGCATGTGGTGATATTTCTTAATCGAAGTTTGGCTTTAGGACACAGCATTCTCCCCCAGCCCTTTCTTGTACTGGTCACCTAAGTCAAGTAGGTTTTTTACTCAAGTGCAGATCTATCCCTCTATGGCAGACAAACAGACCTAACATAATGTGACAGACACAAATTGGAATAAAAGGAGGAAGTGTGTAAGATTAGACAAAATAAGCAACCCACAGTTAAATTTTGTTGCATTTGGAATATAAGAGTAGTGATTGCATTTTGAGATGCAGATTAGAGAAAAATCAGATAGAAGAAATGTTCTAGCTCAGAGGCACAGGATTTTGGATGTTGGTTCATTTTTCAGAGTTAAGACTGAGCTGTTTCACATGTAAAGAAGGACTCAAATTTAGTCTTATATAGCTACATTTGGTTGGAAATCTGTTTCCTAGAACAGCTAGATGCTGGTGAGTACCTCTGGTTCCCCCTTTCCTTCTGTTCAGCAGTGCATGGCTGCTTCCAGAGGAGGGCTGTAGCCCAGCCATATGATGGCCTGCAGCCTGGCAGTGATCTCAGGAGCTCTGGATACAAGCCCCTCAAGGTTGAGCAGATATCAGGACTTAAAAATTGCATCCCCTGACACTAGATCCTTCTGCAATGGAGGATGAGAAAAGAATGGGGATTGACATCAACAACTGGCTTCCTACTGACCCTTCTGTTCCATCAGAGGCTGTTTCACAAAAAAGGGCATAATTCCTGGATAAAAAACGGATGATGTCTTCCACTTCCTATTGGCCCCACTGTATTCACAGAGTTATAGACTAGTTTGGGAGAGGTGAACAGGATCATCCTTTTCAAATCTTTAAGGCACCTGTTTCTACTAGCTGTATTGAGAAATAGAGCTCTAGTTGTAGGAAGACTGGATATTCTTTCCTTGTCCTTTCCTTTGCTGCTAAAGTTTAAGTGTCTAAAACTGAGCTGTGTCCAGGCCCAGCTAAGGAAGGTAAGACTTTCCTCAGACAATCCCGTACATTTGCCTATAGCATATCTTCTAGTCCATCTTGGTGTGTGCTACAGAATCCCCAGTGTTTTGAAATGATCTAACTTAGGTCACACAGTGTTTCACTTCTGTGATGGTTCTAGCCAGTATAGAGGGCTTCAGTTGACATCTTGGGATGTATCTGCAGCAACTAGTTTTAGGCATCCAACTTTCAGTAAACTTGGCTTTAGGCATCCAACTTGAAGTAAAATTGCTCTCTTGCCAGTCATGATATCAGAAATTCAGACTCCTAAAACCAAAAGGTGCCGTGAACTGCAGCTTTCTAGAGACATGAAGAAGAATCAAAATGATAGTGAAGGTAACTCCTGAGTAAGTCTGATATTTTTAGGCAACAGGTCAAGCAGAGTCTTGAATATTTTGAGAAGATGTATGGGGTAACTTTAAATGCTGTTTTGTAGTGCTTCTGGAAGAAGCATCCTTGCAGTGAAGTTCTTGCCCTTTCCCTTTCTTTAAAAACGGCCTCTGTAAGTCAGAGTATATTACAATTAAGACATTTCAAGTTTCTAGGTGGACATACATAATCTGGTTTCAGAGTTGCTTGTTTTGATATAATTACAATTCTGTATGGATCCAGGCTTGTGAGAATTTATAGCATAGCCTCAGAATAGTAGTAGAAGTCTTTGGAGTATCAGCCAAAGAGGCTGACTAAAGAGATGTAGACAAGCAGCAGTCACACAGTTTAAAATAATATGGAATGTATACAGAAAACATGGTAGCTTTACAGGTCAAGTTGTCATGCTATGAATGCAGCCTTTAGTAAATTATCTTCATAGATATGATTTCAAAACAAGAATATACATCTACCCTTTCAGTCTGAGGTCAAATCCCAAGGCACCTGAAGCTTTCTATAATGATGATGATGATGATAATAATAACAATAACAATAATAATAATATCAACAACAACAACCACCAGCACAATAATGAAGCTTTGTGCATGTTTTAGAATTTGGTCCTAGAAAATATCCCAGGAAAGAACTACAAGAATCAGTGATTTAATGGAATGACACATCCAACTACTGAACTTTTCAGTTTGCATTCCTCACAGAGTTTCCTGTAAGACTGAATGCAACCAGAATTCAACTGGAATATATGGAATTACTTACTGTGCAAAGCGTCTCAAATGTCTTTTCGGAGACAAAGGATCCATCAAGACCAAAAAGAAAAATAGATGCATAAGAAAGCATCCCTCCAAGGATAATAAGGTTGTTCATGTAGGGACTGGACATCTTTATTAGTCTATGGACAAAAGGTGATAGTGCATTAAAGAGGAAAAGATTACTGCTAGGCTACAAGAGCAATAAAGAAGAGCTTTTTGTAACCAGGCAAACAGGTAACTCTTCTAGAACTCCATGAAATCTACAGGCATGCACAATATTTGATGTTTTATAAAGTCTAGCATTGTTTCAGGTTTTTGAATGCTTAGTAAAAAGACCTCCTCCTTTGCTGATGGATTAATTAGCTACAGTTAATGTTATTAGCAGACAGTCAAACATAAATTAGAAAATTACACTTTTCAGACAGTATAAAAGAACTTAAATACAGTCTGTTTCAATGTGAATATATCACCCAGTGATTCCAATTAAATAGTTCTAAAATACCATCTTTTCACAGTTTTACATTTTCCTTACATATATATGTAGATAGATACATATATGTGACTGGTTCTACAAACACAACGTTAAAATATGGAAGAATTTGTGATAGAAGTAACGTGAATATCTTACTTCTGATTTCTGTTTTTGATGTTAAAGAACAAGAAAGCACTGGCCATTATCATTCCTAGGATTGTGAGGGCAGAGAGGATGCTGTAGAGAGGCAGGGAGATTTTGCGCAGCTCCTCTTGTATAATTGTTTTGTCCTTTGGAGGCTCAAGTCCTAGAATTACATGAAGAAAAAAAAGGCTAAAGCTCAACCCGATGTAGAATTTCTGCAAGAAACTTTGCCTCACCTAAGTACTATACCTTGAATTAGCACACTTAGCAACTGTGAACCACACCAGTAATTGATGAAATCATTGATTTTGACAGACATATGTTAGTCACATTGATTGACATGAAGATTTGCATTTCTGAAGCAGGTAAATATCCTCTTTGGAAGAAAAAACACAACAAAACCCCAGTGCAGAACCCCATACATGCTAAGTAGCCTCATTTTAAAATAAATAAATGCTAAAATGCATACTATGAGTGTAAATTTTACCAGGAGGTAATGCTTTTCTGAAACAAGTGACAGAGCAATGAGTAGAAAACAGAAAGCATCGTTTCTGTGCCCACTGTCTTTTCCAGAGCAAGTTCAAACAGCCTGTCTGCAGATCAGCCTTAGTGTAGCATCACTGGGAGAGGGATTGATGGTCCTGGGGCTAAAATGCGGTCCTGGGCTGTGGGCATGGTGGGGGAAGCCCTGGGAGGAGGGAAGGAAGGGTTGTTGGTGCCCTCAGGATTCCACAGAAGGGAACAATATAGGAAAATGGATAGCAAAAGTTTTATAGGGACAGATCCACTTTGCAGATGTGGATTTGAATGTCTGAACTTAACTATGTTTGAAGCCGTGTACTTTGACAGTCAGCTCCAACTAATTAAAGGCTTCTTGGTTTAATGAGGAGAATCACTTTCCGACAACTGCAATAAAGCTCTGCATCCCCAACTTCCCACGCTACATTTCACCTGCTTACTAATTTTTTCCTTGGTGCAGGAGGTTGGCAAAAAGCCTTTTGCATCACTGTCTTCCTTCAGAAACAGATTTGTGTGCCCTACAGTTCCTCTCCCTTCGCATCAGCTCTCCGTGGGGCTGCAAGGGCCAGGGGGTTGAGCAGCTCCATTCACAGCATGGCTGAAGCAGAAGCGGAGCTGTGAGTATCTGACTGGCAGCTGCCATGGCTAAATTTTACATCCACTCTTCTGCCTTGCTCCTGAGAGAATATTCAAGGATTTGCACAATAAAATAGCTTTACCCATAAGAGTTAAGTTGAAATGATTCACACCATGGAAACTCGCTATGCTTTGGTCTTTATGCCACACTTTTCAAAAAAAAATATTCCTTTAGGTGATCACAAAAAAGTAGCAGTGAAAGGACCATTTGCTGATTTGATACTGGAAAAGTACCTGAGATTTTCCTCTTTCCCTCCACATTGAATGCATTTGCAGTCCATGGCAATTCATAACATTAGACAAGTAACAAGCCGAAAAACGAAAACACATCTGATTAGTAAGAACGAACGCTACAAAATAAAACCCCACGCTACTGTTTCTAAACTCTACAGTGTATATTGATGGTTTTCATTTATTAAATATAAACAAACAGCGAGTCTACAAAATGTATTTTCTTATTTGTACACTGGCCATTCAATCATGTTGCTTCCTGTTGCTGTGGAATTTTATACAATGACTTAAACAGGAACATATTTACTACTCTCTGTTTCAAATACTTAAAGTTACTAGGCTTCTTATACTGACTGGAAGTCAGTGTCCTCCACATTGAATATCCAACTGTCTCAATGAAAAACTGAGTAAAAGGAAAAGATTCACTGTGAGTCACATAATACATCTTAAGACAACCCTAAGACAGGTTATGGGTGGAAAGAGCACCTTCAGATGTGGTCAGAACGACACCTAGCAGTCTTGTCCTGAAAAAAGACTGTACAGAGACTTCTCTCCATCATATACTGTCCCTAAAGGCAAGGAGTTATGAACAAATGCTGTCTCCTGTAACTTGATTCATCCTGCATATGTTCTCTGAAAATTAATGGGACTGAATCAGTATTCAACTACATCATTAGTTCCTCCTTGCAGCAAAAATAATCTGCTGGGTCTTGGACTTTGGCAACTGGGACAGATTCTGCACTCTTCATTTCCAAAGCCCCATTCTCCAGAGAGATGTGAGAAGTTTGTGTAGCTGCACTCTTTTAAGTCCAGCAAGGGATACCGAAAGGAAAGGTGGAAAGCTCCAGCAAACAGACAAATAGTCATGAATTAGATCACTGCAGTGAAACTCCACCCATGTTCATGCAAACCTTGGGTGTTGGGACCTACTGGAGGTAGGTGTAGGAGCGTACAACAGTACAACAGCTTGATATTCATCCACCTCGCCACTCCCAGGGGAAAACCACACAGAACTCTGACTTCACTTTCCCTCACTGAACTGCACCATAGCAGAGCTTAAGATTAAATCTTAAAAATTAGCTTTGAAAACAATGTATATGCCTATATTGAGCAGAAGACACTCTTAAAACTCATTTCAGCTCACACCTGGCTGCCATGACCACGGGCTCTGAAAACCATGGATATGCCTGCACTCAAACTTCTTGAGGGCAGAAGTCTCCATGTTATCTTTGGAGCACCTTGGGATAAAAACCAGCAAGATACAGCAACAAAGGCTATATGTCTGCTGTGGACCTTGGGAGTGCTGCTGGCCTGAAAACCCTCTCTGGCCCTGTTTCACATGGGCCATGTTAAAGCCAGCCTTGGTATTTTGAAAACCTATTCTCAAACTATCTAAGAGACACCTCCCAAAGAAAAACAATCACCTCCTTCTCATGTCTGAAAACACAGAACATGTGAGATGAACTGGGGGAGTGGGAAATGGGGATGAAATAGAACATTATTCATTGGTGAAGAACCTGCTTGTTGAAATATCAAAGAACATTTGTGTACATATATAAATTTGATTTTGCCCTATCATTGGAATAAAAAACAAGTACACAATATCAAAACATTGCAATTTTCTGTTCAGAATTCTATTTTTTCAAGCATTTTTTCTCTTTTACTTTCTTTATATTAAAAATCCTAAAGCAGTTTTTTAAGAGCACACAGTGTTACAAACTACATACAGCTATCCATGTCACTCCTGTACCTCTTTCCAGTTTTGTCTCCTACCTTGGAACCTGATGCTGTTGTTGATTATTACCAATTTGTCATCCACAGCATTGTATTCTCCCACCTTTACTTCCTTTTGTTCTGCAGAGAAACAGACAAGAGTGATTGTTTATGGCAATTCACATGTTCTCAATTATTCAACTGATTTTGTCTTCTTTTTTGACAGTACGTCAAAAGGAAAAGAAATATGAAAGAATAGGGCATGAATAATTAAATCAGAATGCCAGACTGCTAACATCATTAAAAGAAATATTTCTGGTTCTTGAAAGAAATGTAAAGTATTTTTAAGAACTCATTTACATAATCAGGAAACTGTTATTGGACGGTCATCTCCAGCTTAAAGATCACACGGTTTCTTATTGGCTCACACTATTCACAAAATTTTTACTGGGAGAACAAACACAGCTAAATCACACATCCCCTTCCATTTTAAACTAGGACATCTTGCTTTGTGAAGTATTTCCCAGGAGAGTCATGGTGGCAGGCTCCAGCCAGTATGGAGTAGACTGGCTAGTTAGCAGATACGCTGGGAATCAAATCTCTTAATCTGACTGGGAATTAGCAACTCATTAGTACCCTGATTGCAAAACATACTATATTATATAATTAAAACCAACACGCACTACAGCAAAAATTTTACAGTTAGTCTCATCTGCTATTTTGGAACTATTGTCACATCTCTGGCCGTCTTGTACCTGACAGAATAGAGTAGGCAGACAGAGGAATTTATTTGTTTGCTGCCTTGGCCGCTGTACCCGCAACTCTGACGTGCACGTGTCCCATGCTTCTGATAACAGCTGGCATCAATTAATTTCTGCTATTTTTGTCAGGTTTTTGGTATGGCTTAGAAGTGCAGGAGCTTACTAAATTATCATTTTTACACTAAAACTTTTACATTTTGATGAGACTTACAAACCACAGGCCCATTGGCTAAAGATTTCTTTGAAGAGCTGGCTCAGCAGAGACAAAAATTTCCTTTCAGCCCTCTCTGTCTGGGCACACACAACCCAATTTACATTTAAATTCCGAGCTCATGACCCTATTTGTGACACTAATTTTGGGAGCTGATGATCTTGAGCTAGATGGCAAATTTGAAAACACTGTATTTCACCCAACAGCTCCACATTAACCTTTTCTCCTTTCTCACTCAAAGTGATTTTGCCTGTTCAGCTTGGCTGAATAGAGCAACTAGCTCCATTTTAGTAAAATCTAGAGGCTGACTAATACTAATCTGATAGCTCACAGGAGGCAAAAGTTTCCTTAACACAAACCACTATTTTTATTGTTATGCTGTTATATATATTGCTATATTGTCAAAACTGTCTTCAATAAATTGCAGACTGGGCTGCAAATCTGGCAGAGAGTCCTAGGCATTTACTACACCCCCAACAAGAGCTGGAGTTTGCAGTTCTGAAGACTCATTTGCCTTTCACATGAGCATGATCCACTTGGATGGACCTAAGACTAGTTTGGAATAAAAGCAAAATTCCCCGGTGTCCAGCAGCAGTTTCACAAAGCCCATCCACATGGCACCACATACTCTTAGGAGTGAATATAAGTTTATGATTTCCGTTGCAGACTGAACATTCACTGTGAAATAGATACATGAATCAATTCTTGACAATCTTAAACAATAAAATATTCCCAGTAGTCATATAAAAACTAAAATGGTTAATGCTAAAACCAGAACCGATCCACTTCCATTTGTACTTGTAGCATGATAGCTGTAGATCTAAAACATCAAAACACAACCTAGAGAGAACAGAGACAAACATCAGGATACATATTGATATATGGTGTACACATTAGGTGCCAGAGAGTCCACAGCATCTCCTGACACCAAAGGGGATGACACACACCTTGGTGTTGGTCTAGCCCCAACTTCACAGAAACAGGCTAAAGCCTCATAGCTCTAATGAGCATAGAAGGGAAAGGAGTAATTGCTCTGCAACCATTTCTGTATGGAGAGTTTACTGGGACTAGATGAGACGTGGGAAGTGCATAACAGGTGGAGAAGCATACACAAAAACAGTGTAAATCTGTGGTCTGATTAAAGTACTGCAATTAAGAAAGTTTTTCCGTGATTCTTCCATGTGACAGACAATGCCGTTTCTTTTCAACAGTTATAAATTCTTGCATGGTTTCCTTCACAGGTGAAGTAACACTGAGAATGTGACTGAAGAGGTGTCCTATAACTAGCTAGCCTGGGTACCAGGAACTAGCCCGTGTAGGAATGGAGTTCAGTATTCGGAGAAACGAACTTCCATGGCAGCCTGAAGAGCAAGACTTTTGGGACTTAGAAACCCAAGAGCGTGGGAAAAAAACTCCAGCATTTACTACCAGGAAACCACATGATCAATGTCTTGTCCCTTACCAATGGGAAAGGACAGTTCTTAGAGGACATGCCACACTTTACTGAAGTCAAGAAGACCCATAAAGATATTTGATATCTTAAAGCAGTGACAACTGTGGAAATTAGTCTGTGAGAGAAATAAACCATATTTTTACTGAGAGGAAGGATACACTATCCATTTTATAGTGTGATTACAGGGGTGCTGAGGGGGAGACACAAGAGGGCTTTTTGTGATCTTTTGTTCTCCCAGCAAGGAGAACTACAGCTGCTGGTTTTTCAGATCCCAAAGCACAAGTGCTGATCAGTGACACTTCCAAATATGAATTAAAGGAAGCAAGGAGACAGCACTGTGGCTCTCTGCACTCTTGCACACATCAATACAGCTAAGGATGGGACTGCAGGCTCGACTTTTCTATACGCCATTCCCTTCAGTTTCCTTTGGGAATTCTGAATTATTAAAGTTAGTATAGTATTTGTATAATGTAGCTTGTATCTGTCAAAACCTCTGAGTGTTCAACAACAAAAGGACAGGAGGGAGTAGAACTCCTTCAAAGAAACACACCAACAAAGCGCTTTTCAGAATATTCAGAATATGGTGCTGGTTTCTCTCCGTAGAGCTTCTATTACTTTTAACTACATCTTTCCATAGTCATGATAGAGAGATTGTACTGAAGCTCATGTTAAAATGCAGAAGTAAAATAGGAGGGGAAATATACTGGCTTTGTGAGACAGTGTTTGTCAATACCATGACAGGAGCGGAGAAATTTCAGAACTTGAGTCTGAAGCTGTTCTGTCAAAGAGGGACAAAACCAACCCAGACAAAACTGGCCCAGAAAAATGTGACTGTAAACTATGCCTATAATTCTCACAGAATTATAAACAATTAATCCTTGTTAATTAATTGTCAGAGAATAGATTACTTATACAGCCAAGATGAAAGCCTTCTGTCAACAAAGAATGAGATACTCTTAAAGGTATATTAAAATGTTTTCCTCTGCATACTTTATTAGAGAATTTTACTGCCCACTTTAAACAACTCCACACAAATTGACTCACTACCACTTAATTAATTAGCTCACATTTCACAAAGTTAGTACAGAGGATTTTCAAGAGCATATCAGGTAGTTACAGGTTCTTGTTGAATAAAAGCAAAAAAAATTCCTGCAACTGATATCAGCTGAGTAAAACAAACTTACCAAAATGCACAGCAGTATTATGATTGCCAGTCTGACTGTTACCCACTTACACCGAGAATTTCCAGATGAGACTATGCTTGGTTTCAGTTCCTTTCACTATATGTCATAATTTCTATTTTCACCATGTTTTTTAAGTGTACTTATTCACACCTCAGGAAGACAGTTTCTACTGAGAGTGTTTAAGGATGAGAGAAATGCACTTGCAATGCATAAGAGATGGGACAGATGGATTTCCTTCGTTTTCCTCTATGTCTAGCTTTCAATGACACTACATCTAAAGTTAATGGCACCCTCATTTTTGTCAGTCTGACTGCAGTTGTAGAAATAACCCTCATGGTGATGCAGTTAAGCCACCATAAAAATGTTTACACCA
The DNA here is from genome assembly GCA_013400235.1 of Oriolus oriolus. Taxonomy (NCBI): domain Eukaryota; kingdom Metazoa; phylum Chordata; class Aves; order Passeriformes; family Corvidae; genus Oriolus; species Oriolus oriolus. The sequence goes on from VXBT01006385.1 coordinate 919,424, forward strand.
GTATAAGCAGCAGCACAATTTATGCTTATAATAGTAAGGGCACTCTGAAAAAACACAGTATCCTACAAAGTTTAAAAAACATGCATATTGATATGCGTATCCATTCATGAACTCCTATATGTCTGGTTGGATACACTCATGTCTAGGCTACCATAAAGCCGAATTACACATCTGCACTAACATTACTGCAGTGCCCAGACCACATAGCTCCAAATGAAAATTAAGGATTTCAAAGCTCATAATAGCTTACCACAGCTTGACACTACTAAGAACACTGTTATGTCACTACAGCTCTTTATAAATTTAGAATTCTATGCAAACTACAAAGAGAAACATGAGCAAGTGATGAGTATTCACTTTCAAACAAATAAATTCCAAAGTAAATTTAATAAACTTACCATGGACTATTCTCCATATAACTAATGGTCACAGAGGTTTCTCATCTAGAGGACACAGGCTATTCTCAATTTAGAAGCAGCAGAAAAGTACTATTACATACAGCTGAAAGCATACAAAATATCTAGGTCTTAGTTTGTTCTGAAAAACTATGCCTGAAAAAGGTGCTGCCTCCATGACTCCTCCTTGAAAAGCTTTTCAATATTTTTTAATATAGCTTCTCCTGCTTTTCCACACAGTAAATGATCACTGTACCCCTTAAACCTTCCTCTGACATCAGTTTAACAATCCCTTCTCCCTCCATTTTCCAGCTGCCCCTCTTGCTTAACCATCTTAATTCAGTGGGAATGATTAGATGCTTAGCATTTTGGAAAATCTTGATGCATAATCAGCAGTTAGCAGCCTATCTCAGGAACCAATATTATTAAACCTTGTCCTACAGCAGAACCGTTTAGTTCCTGAGCATTATTTCTCATTCATGCATCGCAGCTCAACAGGACTGCTGGCACCTGTAGGGAATACTTAGTCAGCAGATCTCAGAAGAGTTTTGGAAAAGTGTTTCCCAACAGCTGAAATTAAGCATGGTCCATACGTATCTGAAATGCTTGAAGATCCTTAGGAAGAGAATAGCGCTAAAATTTGGAAAGATATTCTGGTGGTTTTAGCTGGGGTAGAGTTAGTTTTCTTCACAGTGGCTAATACAGGGCTGTATTTTGGATTTGTGCTGGACACAGGGTTGCTAATATAGAGATGTTTTTGTTGTTGCTGAGCAGGGCTTGCACAGAGCCAAGGCCTTTTCTGCTTTTCATGCGGCCACACTGGGGAGGGGGCTGGGCGTGCTTGGGAGCCTGGGAGGAGACACAGACAGGGCAGGTGACCCAAAGTGACCAAAGGGACTCCAGACCATATGGCATCATGCTCAGTATATAAAGTGGGGGAAGAAGGAAGCAGGAGGGGATACTTGGAGTGACAGCATTTGTCTTCCCAAGTAAATGTTACATGTGATGGGGCCGTGCTCTCCTGGGGAGGGCTGAACAGCTGCCTGTCCATGAGAAGTGGTGAATGAATTGCTTGTTTTGCTTTGCTTGTGTGCATGGCTTCTGCTTTTCCTATTCAGCCGTCTTTATCTCAACCCCTGAGCTTTACACTTTTACGCTGCCAATTCTCTCCCCAGTCCTGCTGGTGGAGGAGCAACTGAGTGGCTGCGTGGGGCTTGGTTGCTGACTGGGTTTAAACCATGAGAGATTTTAATCTCAAATTTCTTATCAATCTCCTAGACATGAATCAAAAAATCATGCCACTGCACCAGCAGTCATACTTTCAAAGGCACATCTGACCTGAAAGCTCACCATTAGCAAGCTATTGACAACTCGTTGATAGGTTCAGTCCAGAGAAAGGGTGAAGGGTGCTCTGACACATTACATTAAGGTGCCCTGAGGCTCTTCTCTCTCCAATTTAACTTCTGCTCACATTCCCTTTTAACGAGTGAATGCTTTTCTCTAACACTTTACACCGCCAGTCACCTAGCAATCATTTGTCACTGACAGGTCTTAGGTCTTCTTTCTCATTCCCTCTATTGCCTCCTGGGAAGGCTCCTGCTGAGATTATGTGCCGCACTGAGCAGCAGCAATCCTGCGGCCAGGAGAGTTCAGAGAGCAAGCCAAGGGAAAGAAGGCAGGCCAAACACAAGCAGTGAAAAATCTAAGCTGGAGACTGCAAACTGATGCCAAGCCTGAGAACACTTCCCATATTTCAATAAATCCTGTGCAAATTGCCTGCAAAGTCTCTGCTAACCTGCCCTACCTGTCTCACTCGTTTTGAAAGCTGTTTCACAAAATAACGATCGGTATACCACATGACTGGAAATGCAGTCTCAAATGCCTGTACAATGCTGAATAAAACTAGGCGTCAGGAAAGCTGATTTCCTTCAGAATAAATACAGAAACATTTCATGTTTTGGATCATGTAGAAAGTCTTAGCAAATTAATGCAATCTTAACTTTTATAATATATCCTTGTCAGACAGGACTGAGAAGCTTTTCAGTTATGCTTATCACATATCAGCAATAACCAACACCAGTTGAAAGTTTCCAATTAAAAAAAAAGAAAATCACAATAGAAGCTTATAAATAATGAATGAGCAAAACCTTTTTCATGAATCTCATCCACTTGCAGGCAACCATTTCTTTGTTTAAAGACAAAAATGCTGAGATTAAGAATCGCAGTTCAAATAAGGAAGAAAATGTCAGGTCAGATAGAAGATTATTCTTCAGCAGAAGCTGCCAGAAAAGAAAGAATCAAGGAAGAAAAATGTGTTACCTTTACAAGGATTTGAATTGCAACAGTTTTTAGCCTTGTAATTAGAGTTTTTTGTTTTGCCCTACCTTCATCTTTAACTGCTGCATAGCTATTTCTTTCATTTAAAGTTTTATTTATGTGTTTTATTTATGAAATCCTGGATTTCACTGCTTTGGAAACATATATACACAGCATACAGGAAATCTTGAGTTATGAAAGCAGTATATACAGCAAGGGATAATTACTCCTCATAGCCAGTTCTCTGGCTGTAAATCTTTCAGTCATCCATAAAGCAAAAGAGGTAGAAAGGTCAAACCAGAGAAAGGCCAAACAAGGTATCCTTAGAGTCAGGATAAAAGCTAAGGAGTCTTAACCCTGGGTGTATTTCACTGTTAGTAACGGTACTTAGCCAAAAGGATACAGTAAGCAAGTAGCACATAAAATATCATTAAGTACCCTGAACTCATAAAAGAATCTAGTAATTTTGTAGCCCAAGAAGATTTTTCTATAAAAATTTCAAGAATTTGCACTTTTATGAGCTCACAAAAATTATTTTTACTGATCTTTTAAAGCTTTGTTTTCACCTTCGTTATTATACTTCTGTCTCTTATTTGGTTTGTTAAACTGACTTCTAGCTCTACATAGAAATTTAGTAATATAGTTCATATGGATTTAACGCCTAAATATATTAGGTATTTATAGATTATGTATGAAAGAGCTATATGATGAAATAAAAAAACAAAGACTGTGTTTAAAACAATTATTTCTTAAAACGTGAGTTGTTAACACCATCATTATAGCTTTCATTCAGGAAACTGAGAAAGGTATAAACAAATATAAAGAAATGAAGGCAGATCATCCATGAAGCATAACAATGGTTGTGATAAAGCAAGTGAGCAGAGCTTACATCAGTTCTTCTGAATAGCAGTTACTGTTTCTTAGGATGCTTAATAAAATCCTTCATAGTTGGAAACGACATTGCACATGAGATCACACTTTTTTTGGATTTAATAATTCTAGCATAAAGTCTTGACTGATACCAAACTGTACAACCTGAAATGTATGTAAGTAATTTGAATCAACTCTAGTAAGTAAGTTAAAAGATAAAAATGTATATTTAAGTGGGTATGGTATGATTATATTCTAGGATACACGCAATAAGTGCAACATCTTAGTCCAAGGGTTCTTCTGCTCTATTGTTCATTGTCTTGTATGATTTGATTAACTTTTCAGAGAATGCAAATCCTCATTATTTGAGGAGCTTATTTTTCAAAATAAATTACTCTTTAAAGTCAAACGGTGTAATTACACATATGTCCTTGAATATTAATATCTAAATGCAGCACGGTCTACAAATATTGATATTTATACCATTTTTCACTTGGAGTCACCTCTTCCTGGCAGAGTCCAAACCCAGCAGACTTTTCTCAACTCAGAATTTACAGTGGGAAATAACATTGTACATGTAAAACTACAGGCAGCAATCATGAGAAGATATTTTCTCAATTAGTAAATGATAACTCAACTTCATTACTCGTTGTGTCATACACTAGTCCATTTTCTGCAGTGGGTGTGTGAGGGAATCAGCCTGTGCAGGCTTGGGCTGACTTCCCGGGAGAACTCCCAGGAGCTTCCCAGGTTGGAAAGGCCATCCAGGCAGTGACAGATTTGGACATGGATGCCACTGATCTGCAGAGAATCCCCCTGGCAGCAGCCCAGGGCCCAGCAGCAGCTCCATCTGTCAGAGTCTCTCCGGGAGAGGGACAGTGCAAGGCAGGACCGTGCAGGGGGTGGAGGTGCCAGTGAGAGAGGCGCTGGCCACGTTCTCTTGCCTCCTGAACTTGATTTCAGAGAGCTGAAATGTCAGAGACCATGAGGCACGATCCAAGATACACCATGACACTGCACTCATTCAAAGGTAAGGGACAGTGAACTACAGGACTGCAGTGTACCCATTTCAAAAATCCATGATATTTCCAAAGAAACCCAAGATGACAGAGCATTAGTGTATCCACATCGTTTATCCAAGGGGAATAAATGCAATTATTATATCACTGGTGTCCTGGAAACCCAGTCTGAATAGGCACAGTGTGCACTCTCTGGAGAGTCTGGCAAAAGAAAGATTTGAATCATTACCAAATTATCAGCTTATTTTTTTTTTAGTTAAGCCAAAAGTTACTCATGGACTTAAGTCAAATCCACCAAGCAGTGTCATTTAGGGAAGAAAAAACCGGGAATAGCTGCTGTCAGTCTTTTCTGATTTACCAGGGTAAAGTACACATGCAGCTGAAAATTGCCTAATCCCAGTTTCCATCTGCTAGCTCAGCATTTAAGCTTTCCATGCAAACATGACAGATGATGTGATAGGAAAGACAGGGTCCCCAGGGACCTGGATGACCCTGACTCCAGCCCAGCTACACACTGATTGAATGAGAGAGAAGATCAAGGTGACTTTTTCCTCCTCTGGTATGCTTAATATTGTAGCATTTCATTTGATTTTCTTGTGCATGCCCAAAAGAAATGTTTTACTACAACTACCTAAGCCCATTACTTATGTAACTGAAATTCCAAATTCCATGTGGAATATCAATTATTTTTTGCAGCAGACAAAACAAATTAAAAAACCCACATCAGTTCCTTAGAAAGCCTGCCGTGGTTACCTTTTCCCAGAGAGGCTTTTCCTGTCAGTGTGGGGATGCACAGCACAACAGTCTGACACTAGCCCTGGTCTGTGGTCAGCTTCAGCTGACCTGCACACGGCTGCTCCGTCTCTACCACCGTGTTTTCGGTGGCCGGTCAGATGCATGGGATGAGCTGCATGATGCAGTTCTCCTTTTGAGGGCTGGTTAGCCCTTTCTAATTTAAATGATAACCAAGTTCAAGTGCACAACATGACAGAAATCAGGATGTCTCCCAGCACAGAAGATGTGTGCTTGACCAAAGGATCATGCCAGTAATCACGCCTCCCAGCAAGGCTGTTTTCCATCCACTTGGCAAGGCACGCCTGCTTTCTGGCGATCTCACGCCATGCAGGGAAGGAACACAAACTTCATTACGGCACATTTGGATGCATACCTATGATTACATGACAGGGGCCTTCCCTCACCTTCTGTCAGGGCTGTGTTCCTCCTCCCCTGGCAGAGGAAGGCTCAGCACACGCTGAGCAGCCTCCCAGACGGCTGTGCCTGCTCTGCTCCAGCTGAGAGGTCCTAAACCAAGATGCTCTGGCTTCTTCCTTACATACTGCATCCTTAAACTTCCACAGAGTTAAGAGGGTGTTATTTAAAGGTTGTAGTTTCACAGTTACCAAGCCTGAAACGGGAGGAGAGCAGCAGCTGCTGTGCATATTATGTGTGCTATATCTGAACTACTCATTATGTCCTTGAATAACCACTCTTGCCATTACACCAGGTGGCCTGTGAAAACACTGTAGCTCATGAAGAGCATTCTTCATGATTCAGGGTCAAACCCAAAGGCAGAATTCCCAATGTCCTCATCCTAAGATACAAAATAAGAGAGTTGAGGCAGTGCTGAACACATTCATACAAACCTGCAAACTCTATGCTCTTTCCTGTCTTATGATTCGTACAGCAGCTGCCAAAGTCTTTTTCCTGTACAAGAAATGCAGTTTTGAGTCACCCAGGCTGGTTTATTCCCAATACTTTATTAGGGAAATGTAGGGGAATAATTCAGGAGAAACTTCAGAGCAATAAAAAACCCACTTGTGCTGTAACCTGCAAGCGAATCCTTACTGAGATACAGGGGAGGCTACAAAGGCCCCCAAGTAGTGATACCCACCCTAGATCACTGCTTTAGTTTCTGCTGCTGAGATGAGCAAGACAGTTGTCACTCAAAGAGCCATCGAAAGCCAGAGACTTTGAGACTTTCCAGCTCTAGCCTTCCCCTGACAATCAGCTCCCCATGCAAAAGCCACATGGGATCACAGACTGGATTTCCCCATCCTCAGGGAGAAAGCTCTGCTCCCATCAGGGACAGGCTTCTCACTGCTACAATTAGGGACTGCACACCAGGGAGCGAGAGAACAAGAAGTGTTACACAACGCAAGGATGCCCGTCTAACCCAAGAACTACATGATGCTTAGAGTGAGAAAAGTGTGTGCCTGGCTGCAAATTTCAGTGTTTTAGAATCATAGGAAGGGTCCTTAAAGATCATCTAGTTCCAACACCCCTGCCATGGGCAGAGATGCATTTTACAAGTCGTAGTGGCTGCTGGGAAAATCCTCTTCAAAATCTGTATTTCTTGTCTGTCTTTTTGACCCCCATGAGGCTGCCTGAGAAGTTTGGAACGTTTGGGTTACTCACCAGGTGGAGAGAGGCTGTGAGGCTGTAAACACATGTGGGAGAGACCCAGAGCCTGGGCCACTGGATGAGGGGGGCAGGTGGTGAGGCTGTGAAGTCCCATGACCTCAAGCACCGGAAGAGGAGGAAAAATGAATATGGCCCACTCAGTTCTCTGAGTGGCTTTAAGAGACAGATCCAGGAGATGGAACCCCTCACAATAGGCTGCTGTCTACAAAAGAAGTGATGGGGTTTCAAACACCAGCATTTGAAATCTTTTGTGTAGCAGCCCAGCCCAGCAGATCCCTACAAGGATATTTCTCACTTTATAAACCTCCATTTGATGCCTTTTTAAAAAATGTAAATGTATGTGAATTGTACGTCATGATGAGACCAAAGCACAAGATGATGGCCATTTCAGAATTTAGCCCACCCTGATCCAGGCTTTTCATGTTGATAGAGTTGATCGACTTCCTCCAGATGCTACCAGTACATCTTCGTAGGATGAAATCTAGTATTGAATTTTAAAATTGATCACGACTATTATTTCATTATTTTTCATTTTAAAATCTAATGATGTTAAAACTCACAGAGGAACAAAAAACCCCAAAACATAATAATCTTTGCAAAAAAAAACTCATTAAGAAAACTATTTTGGTTCTGTCAGATTTGGGTTCTTTTACCTGTAAGCTGATCCTCTATTCAAGATAAAAGAAACACACTCCAACTGGAATGGGTTAAAAGTCAAAGTTCCAGAGAAATAACTCCTTTTTCCTGCTGCTTCAGCAGACCTCCACTTGCTTTAACCTGTTTTGAGTAATCTCTTTGTACTAATCCACTGGAAAAAAATAAAAAAGGATGAAAAAGGTCCAACAGTGATTTCCTTTTAGCACTAATTAGGAACAACTTGTTTTACTGAGAGCAAAGAAACTGGTGTAGAAGACTGACTAAGATACAAAGAACAGTTTTAAAGTGAAACTCATTGATTTTACCTTTAATGATTGCTTCAAAATTTTTCCTAAAATATGGTATACATCATTGTTGTGCTGTTTCATTTTAAATTCTGATTTATTTTTCCTTTTATTCCTTCATCTGGAGTTTGAATAGCTACAGGAAGCAGACTAACATTAAAAGAAAAAGCCTCCCATGGAAAGCTACAGCCATTAAATTATAATTACTCTAAATAATAAAGGATTTAATAATTAATATAGAGCAGTTATATAATACACCTGACAGACAGCTCTGGAATAAAGTTGCCTGGCAAAGCACAGCCGGAGCACACAAGCGTTTATGCATAAGCAGAGCACTGTATTTGTGCATAACATTAAATACACTCCTCTAAGAGTTTCCAGAATCAAAACTGATATTAAGAGAAAACAGTTTGACAAGACACTCCTAGTTTGAGAGAATCTATTCTGCCCGGAAAATTGATAGCAACACTGTTTTGTTAGGACAGGATTTATGCCTGTAGGAGTGAAATATAATATAAGGCAAAAATCCTTGAAAAGTTGATTAAAACTAGAAAAGCAGAAGTATGCATTTTTTTCTTATGTATGACTGTTGCAGTATGAGCCTGAAGAATGGTAGAAATTTTTTTAATTGCTTGGGCATAAAATACTAGATTAAATAACTTCCGTAAGGTTAAAAAAAAAAGGCACAAAATTCTGGAAAACCGCTGTATAAAACTGATGTAATCGATTTTTATTACAAATCAAAACTCAAAAAATTGCAGGGCTTTAAGTGAGAGGGATATGTATTTAACTGTTCTAACATAATTTTTTGCCTTTTGCCTGAGACAAAGTTTAAATTTTAGGTGTGTGATATGTAAAGAAAGCTGAAGCTTGTTTGAAGTATGAGAGTAAGCAGAAATTTGGAAGCAGGTAATGCTAAAAACACTTTAAAATATTTTAAAAAGCTTTTCACTGAAACTGATAGCAAAGTTTTAGTATAAGCTATGTACAAAAGTCAGTCGTCCCATTAAGTTTATTTCTGACGAGTCTGAAAGTCAAAACCACAGTGATTAAACCGTGAGAAGGAGTTTTAAATCTTACCTGAAGTGAGTGAATACACATCTCAGTGTGTATGCATCTGAGTAACTGCTACCAATCCCTTGGTACTTACAGCATTTGGTGGAAATTTAAGTCATAGAATGTTTCCAGAAGAAAAAAAAAAAAAAAGGCTGCAACAGAATAATAACCTATAATCTATACTGCATGTTTTATATAGTTAGAGATACATACTTGACCATAAATCTTTAACTACCCAAATTTTAAGAATCTCAGCACAAAACTGTATTTAAAAAGTACTTAAAGTTAGGCAAAAGTTTTGTCTCTTCACTGTCTTATAAACAATTCCTTCTCCTGCAATAGCATGTACAGATTCATGGGAGCTATCAATGCAAGTCAAGTGCTCTTCCTGATTTTTCAGTAAAAGACGTAAAAATGTTCTCTTGCTTCCCTGTGTTGTGGGTAGGTACAGAAAAATCTAGCACAAATTTTTTGTTTCTAGATTTAAGTAACTTTGATTTAAACAGGAACAATGTAAAACAATAAAGGTCAAAACTCATGAGCAAGCAGCAGCCACAAACACATGAAACACAACCTAGAGAAGAAATCACACTTCTTGTGTGAGACCAGTCCCTGGATCTTCACTCGCATATTTGGAAATCTGGGACCCTCAAATTCCAGCTACAGTCTCTTCCTTATTCCTGATGCCCTCCTCACCTCAATGGTCTTACCATCTGACTTTCTAGGAGGAACAGAGATGTCCTGGCCACAGTCCTGGTGCCAGTACCAGGAAAAAGAAGAGACAACAGAGAGGCCAGGATTTATGGCACATATTGCAGAGCTCTTGCTAAGGTTTGCCTTGGGTTCAAGCCTACTCTGCTTAAATCACTTTTTCACTTAACCAGATCATGTTATTCCTCACTGCAGCAGTACCACGAGTGAACATGGGGGAAAACACAGCTGCTGAACAGAACAGTGCTTGTGTTGCATCTTCCTCTGCACTGGCCTAGCTGCAGGAGGAGTTGCTGGCTCCTTTTCAATCACACCATTGATGGGGGGAGCACTGCTGTTTGGCAGCTCCTCTGTTTCCCATGTGCAGCACCAACTTGCTTTGCCTTTGCTCTGCTGAATTATTTCTGGCATGCACCAGTGGATATATTCCTAGAAATGGAAGTTTCTTAGTTAAATGAAAATATTCTATAACTCATGTATCCTACTCATGGACTGTTTCTGCAGATGCTTTTCAACCCTGAGCTGTAAAGAATAGGATTATTACAATTCACAGGGAAAGCAATTCTCACTTCTGCAACTGGTAATGAGACCATGTCAACCTGCTGCATCACTCGGGTTGTTTCATCCCTGTGCAGAATGCCCCCAGGCATTCTGGCAGGTTTTGAAGCTGCTGTTTTATTCAAGGGTAGCACATCATGGGTTTTCTGGTATTTCTTGTGTGTGTATGTGGGAGGGACAGTGGGGCTACCGTGAAAACTTCATGGACTCTTCTGGACTAGCCATTAATGACACAGTCATTTCCTGTTATGAAAATACTGAATCCTTTCACATGCCCCACCCCACTCCCTTCAACATACCAAAAATACTTTGCAAGACCAGGAGAACTGACAAGAGAGACCAGAGAGAGACCAGAGAGCAGGCTGACACAGGTACAGCTGTAGGACACACACAGCTCAGTGGTCAGGTCAGGCAACCATGCTGAGCCTGGTGAAGAGTAGCAAAGGTGGTGAAAGGCACAGAGAAGTGATGGGAGGGCACAGACACAGCCTCGCCACGCTTCATTGCCAAAAGTTACAGCATGTAACCCTGGAGAGACAAGAGCCCTGAGAGACAACCATGTATATCCTCAATGCTTGCATACCTCCAAAAGAAATAGCATGTACAGGCCTTTTTACCTATTGTTAAGTCCTTAATACCTGTCTACGTTTCTCAAAATGGAACAACTGTTTGGGGCATTTCTCTACCATTTTGAACTTTTTCAGAAAGGGTCCAGAGAGAGAGTTACAGGTATCATTCAGCTAGGTCCAGTTCAGAAGCAGTGATTCACCAACAGAACAGTGTAACTACTTGGTTTGAGGCTTTTGTTTATAAAACTGTCCTTCTGAGTTTCCTGATTTTGCCTATGAAAATGAAGTAATGAACAAACAGAACATATAAGCTGACACTGCATTTTTGATAATGTATAATGTTGGGGATTTTTTTACTGTTTTTATTTCTTTCAGTGGGGCTTTTCATATCTTAGGAGACTTTTAGAGGACATGCTGTAAAACCTCTGTGGGTGAAAGATAATCGCATTCAATTGAAAACAAAAGCTAAATCTATCATGATCTAGCTGGTGCATTGTCTGTTTCCTTCAATAGCTGACACTGGTTTTGTGAAAACCCACTCACTGACTTTAGTAAGAGAAATTGGGTAAATCTGTTTTGAAGAGGTCCAATTTCTTGCTCCTATTTTCTTAATAAAAGCCTCCTTTACACCCCATACAAACCTTTCATTGAGCTTAAACATAAAATTACCTGCTCTCTGATACCCAGTAATATTCTTCTAAATCATCTAATTCCCATCTACTTGAAAATAAAAATTATGCTATACCTTGACCTAGCCTAGAGTGTAATTTAACAGTCAAGAAAGCACCATACACATAATTTGAAGTGGTGAAAAACTATCTGAATTTCTCTGCTTCTTGCATGAGACATTTTCTTAGAGGAACCAGTGTATGACTAATTTAGTTCTACATCAGAAAGAAAACAGGCCCCTTGAAAATAAAGTTGAACAGAATTATCACAACAGATTTTTGTAAGAGCATCCCAGATAAGATGATATTTTTCTAAAATTCTATTACTATAGCTTTTATAGCAATCATAAATAAAACAAAGTTTTAAAGCCAAATTTAAAAGGACTGTCTCCAAATTAAATTATGATTTTTGTCATTATTTAATTTTTGGTGGAAACAAATAATGAATTAATGGAATCAACTTATAGGTTTCAATACTGCATAAATTATTTCTCTTACTACAAGTAAACTTATCTTGCAACTTCATTTGATTGTCAAGCAAAACCAACAAATACAAAACAAAACTTTTGAAATATTTAATCTCTTTCCCAGATGTTAGGCAGGATTACTACATACAGAAAAATTCAGTAAATGTTAACAAATTTTCTTAGAAGAAACATTTAAAATTCTATACTTATAACCAAACACAGCATTTGGTTTGCATTTTTTTATTTGGTTGGTTGGTTGGTCTGTTCGTGTAGAGCTATGATAGCCAAAATATTCTGTGTCAGTAACAAATCCGATAAGAGGGAGAGACACAGGAATCTCTGCTGAGGTGACTAGATACCAAACTGGCTTGCTGCTCTGAACAGGCACAAGGGGACACAGTCAGCCACAGCTCTCCTCCAAATCTGAGACAACAAGCAATTAGCGAGGTGCCTCAGGGAGCCCACAAAGTCTCCAAAACCCAGGTATGACACTAACAATTTCTGTGCTTCTAAAATTCACTCCAAAACTGAACCCATCAGACTGAGGTGACACATCCCACAGGACGGCTCACAGCTTTCTGCTGAAGACATAAGGCACCACACACAAGAAAGGCACCTTTTCACGGGCTGTTGGGTCGCCAGCTCAGCTACCTTGGTTCAGCCAGCTGAGCTTTGGCATCATAAACACACAAATTATCAGACCTTTATCTATTACACAACTAATTTGCTCAATTTTTTAAAGCAAATTGTTTTTCCCAACCAGCCTTAAAGTGAGCCTAATGGGTGAAAAATGTGGATGAATATTTCCATTCACAGTTCTCCATACAGAGGGTAAGAAGTGCAACAGAGCCTGGTGCTGACAATCTCACTGAGAGCTTCCTGGTTTCTGGATGGTGTACTGTTGGGCATTCACCATGACTGGCATGTACAAGGAAACTTTATGCACCAAGACAGTATAAGTTGGATGGTAAAGTCTCCTTTTTTCCCTTGTCCTACTACAACAAGTCATTCAGGGTTCATACACCTACCAATTCTAGGAACTGAGGAACTAGTCTTCAGATTTGCTGTGCTGTCCAAATTATTGTGCTGGGGAGGAAGCTAAAATGAATTTAATCTTAATCTGCATTACTAAAAAATACAGTTTGGGCTTTCGCAGCTTCCTCAGCAAGGATTCCCATATTTACAGATTTAATTTTGTTTGATTTATTCTTCAGCAGCACCAAATTACTTTTGTGAGATCTAAAGCCAGTAAATAACAAGTGTCTGAACTTGGTTATTTAAACTTCATTATATGGGAAGTGACTGAAGATTTTAAACCTACATAAGAGGCAACTGGGTAGTGCTTCATTTAACTTATTATTATTGCTGTAGTTAATTCCTCCCTTTTATAGCCACTACACTATTTATTAGTTAGAGGATGATTTGGTGGGATTCCTCTGTCCAAACTTCGATGGGTATGGTGTAGACTTCTATATCACAGCTACCTTGTCCAGGGTCCCTGCCAAGAAGCTGAGGAAAATAGGCACTTCTTATAGACCATGATTTGCTTGATTTCCCACAGACACATAACCAAAGGATAAGATTTAGTTTCATTCTGGAACTGCCTGCATCTTTCTTTAAGGTGGTTCAAGACAACTCACTCAGATGCAAATATCTGGGTAAATTGTTAGAATTTTAATGGATATCACACATGACACATCTCCTGAGATGACCACCTTACAAAAGAAAGGTGAAGGAAGATAAACACAGAACTAATAAATTATTCCCTTCTTACACAATGATTTATCTCACATAGTAGCATAGCTGTGAAAAAGAGTTGAAGGACTAATGTTTGGAAGAAAGGTTTTCAGAAAGGCCACTAAAGAAAACAATACCTGCTCACAGAAAATAATCCCACTGTCACTTACACCAGTACAAACAGAATGCAGCACACAGACAACAAAAACTGAGCTCAGCCAAAGATGGCTCCTGTTGCACCAATATATTTGGGCTTAAGATTTTTCTTGAAATTTCCTACCATTTAACTAGTTTAAGCTAATTATTTACCTCTTCCTGTTAATAAAGTAATTCAAAGGTCTATAACTGTTCAAATATAAATTAAGGATTTTCCATTTCTGTTTCCACTTGTGCTGGCCAGGAGATTCAATGACCTAGGCACCCAGTCCAAAACCAAATACAGGCATAATTAACACTGCAAATATATTCTAGATCTGACCCAATACTTTTTTGTGACAAGAAAGAGGAATTTCTGCTAACCTCACTTAGCCTCCTAGGTTAGTCACAGGAATATTCCTCCGAGATACATTCAATAAGGGTTTAAGTTCCCTCTCAGAAAAATCTGGATGAGGGATCCAAACTCAGCTGTCCCCAGTTTAGACTAATTTCCCAGCTGCTGGACTGTCATTTTGCTCTTTCTTTGTGGTTATTTAGTTATTTATACATAGCAAAAAAGAATAAGCATGAAAGACTCAGAAATTCAACCCAGATACATCTCAGGAGCAGTTCAGTAACTTCAGAATAAAGGAGGTTTTGATGCAAATTCCTGCTCCGCATCTAGCAGAGGATGGAACTACATCTGAATTATGCCCTTTTTATGTGGGTGGTCTGTCTGCTACGCAGGGGGACATCCTGAGCAACATTGCATCTTGTAAGAAAACAACTTGTCCTGAGGTACTAGGGCTTAGATGTGGCTTAGGTGTGCCACATTTTAGTCTAAGCCCAGAGCAGACAACTGCTGGTGTAAATATGGGCATGCAGGGAATTAAAGATCAAGAAAATACCCGAGGAACAGCTTGAGGAGCTACATTCTTACCATTTAATTGGTAAAATAACTAAAATAGTTTTCAATTAAATCCATAATATTCAGTTATCAAATGAAACAAATACATTATTCAAATTTGGAAGTTCATTTTCACCCGGCAAGCACGGTCAATTTGTACATGTGTCAAAACAAAAAAGAAACCAAAAACAAAAAACCTCATTCAAAATAACACATGATTAACTGTACAGACACTTTAGCAAGAACAAAGTTCTATGTACACCTTTTTCACTTGTACTCCTTGGAGAAGGCATTGCAACAGACTGTCACATGCCTGGTATAACTTCATTTCTTGAAGGAAATAAAGTTTTGTATTTCATGTGCCTCAAGAACATAATTTCTATATTTGGGTACTTAATATTAACATTGGTTCAGATTATATTCTGTAAGATCAAAGTAGGCTGTGGATCATTACCTTAAAAATTTAAAAGCTGCCACAGTCACAGATGAATATTTAATCCATGAGCAAAATGAGGTGTCTTGCATTGTCTATCGCATTACAGGTTTGACTGTGTGAGATGCTGAAAGTCCTGAATGCCCAATCAATTTAACATTTCAAGATGGATTCAGAACTTTGCTGTATCAGGCTCAGAGTTTCCAATGGTACAACTACACTGTCTTCATAAAGCACTGATTAATTACAGCACATACACAGCAGTAATTCATCATACCATAAGCTATTGCTGATTAAAACCTGTAAGCTGGTTTTAAAACCTTGTGCACTCATTATAATCAACAGTAGGGAAGGATTCCTAAAGGCTTGACCCATTTCCAATGTAATTTGACCCAATTCAGTGTGACGCTGCTTCATTTATATTTTATCTGTTGACTGGGTTTTATCCATCCAGCAGATCAGCTATTGATTTTTATGTAACAGCACAATTTATAGAACCATTCCAGATGAGAAACAGAAACAGCTATTGTTCAGTTTTGTTTGTCCTTTGTCACTCCATCGGGATTAATTATCCACCATCATCTAGCTAGCTTGTTTTGAAAAATGAAATGTGAATGGCGTAACTGTCCCTGCAGCTTCTTCTACTACTTGACCACCACATAGAGTTACCTGATGAAGAGTTACCTGATACCAACATGTAATC
This sequence comes from Oriolus oriolus, assembly GCA_013400235.1. Classification (NCBI taxonomy): domain Eukaryota; kingdom Metazoa; phylum Chordata; class Aves; order Passeriformes; family Corvidae; genus Oriolus; species Oriolus oriolus. The sequence continues at coordinate 935,330 of VXBT01006385.1, forward strand.
TAAATGTTCCCCTAAGTCCTTCTCTACCCTTGTAATTATGGACCACAGGCAAAACTCTCATCATTGAGAATGGCTGCTAAATTGTAGTATAGGTATGGAAACCTATCATGTGTACAAGCCAGGAAGATTTCCTCCTGCTTCAGATCTTTACGAGGCACCCACATCTTTTAGTTTGGGAAATCTGTGGAAATTTCTTGAACAGCAATTCACAAACCTCAGATGAGGAAAATTCCCAGAAAACTCATGCCATCTGAGAAAAGGGAATACCCAGGAGGATATTCTAGCCAAAGCACAAAGGAGTTTACCACTATTTCAGAAACTGATTGCTATTGGCCCTCTACAAAGTATGGCAAATACACCCGTCGTGGTGACAGAGGACGTAATATGATGCTGATGTTGGACCTGAGATAACAGTATATGCACATCACTATTTTTTTTACAAAAAATTTAACCAATTGTAAAATTCCTAGGATTTCTACCACAGGAAGATTTAAACCTAGTTTTCAAGGTCTATTTTTTAACAGTTCTCTGCTCTGGGAGGATACCAGCAAAGATGAATAAAAAGAGATTGACAAAGGGAAAATTCTGAGAACCCTGAAGATTGTATTCCTTTCTGTGTATCTTGGGCAGCCTTCCCATTTCTGTTTTAGTCAAGAAACTATTTGGAATGCTAAGTGGCAAACAATTTGACTGAATTAGAGTAACATTATGAAATATTTCAACTCTGTGTTTCCATCTCCATCCTGAGCAATGTAAAGCAGGGACAGAATTTCACTTTCCTAATGCAAAGTGACTAAAAGCCACTCTATGACCTAATCTCTCACCCAGTTGAAATCAGGTCTGTCAGCACAGACTATTCCAGTTTCTTTATCTGGACCTTGAATGAGTTTACCTCAGCTGCTCGTAACTTTTTCATTGCTAGAGATTTTCAACATTAGTAATTTTACACTTTAGAATGGAGGGAAAAAAATATTTGTGAGCTTTCACCTATGATCCTGTAATTGCTGGCTTTTGAGTATTTGGTTTATGACATGCAAATGTAACATTTCACTCTCTTACTCCTGTCTCCCCACTTTTTGCTTGTTTTTAGTAATAGTTACAATGCCAAGATGAAAGAAAAGCGAACAAGAGGAAAATATGTACTCTTAAAGCATAATATTTCATCCTAAATTTATCCAAAATAATGAGAATATGAATGTCACCTGGAATGAATGCGTCTTGAACAAGTGTAAATTACAGACAGTCATGAGATCAATTAATTATATTGCAATGAAGAACACTGATGAGCCTCTTTTACACCTGTTCTTTTAGTCTATATATTAGTGAGCTGGTGAAAGCACAAAGCAACAGATGCTGCTAAGGCCTAGAAATCATCTTCTCCCCATCCTTTGCATCTGGAGCTTGTAGTCATCTGAAGTTCAGGAGAAGCATTGCTAAATCTGGGGCTCCAACATGCGTAATTTTAATGCATGTCAAGAGCCCACAGTTGGCATCAGCCCAAAGGCTTGAGTGCACCTTGCCCCCATTACCCATGCCTGGCCACGGCTGTGCTGTTTGAGGCAAGGAGGCTGCTCGTAATGACAGAATCACAGAATCATTTAGGTTGGAAAAGATCTCCAAGATCATGGAGTCCAACCTGTGACTGATCTTCACCCTGTCAACTTGACCATGGCACTAAGTGCCAGGTCCAGTAATTTCTTGAATTCCTCAAATCTGTCATGAACGAGGCAGTACACATTTCTGTAGGATCTGCTGCCCAGCACCAGGAGGCATGTACGCAGACTGTGAAGGCCCAAAGCTACTCTTCCAGTACATCTGTCCCTGGCCCTCTGGGATAGGAAATCCTGCCAGGAATGCTAGTTGGACTGCTTTTGCATGGACACATCTTTAGGCAGCAAAAGAGCCTTTTCTTCCAAGCACTCTGCCCATGCAAGAGCAGCCAAGGTTTTCCTAAATGGAAGAGCTCCAGGCCAATTACTGCAAATAAATTGAACCTGACAGATCACTTAAGATAAACTTTTATTCCTTTTAGGATCTCATGCTAAGTAAATCTCAACATTAAATTTCACAAGGCAGAGCTGAGGAACCTTGCAACGCTCCTACCTAGACTGTTATTCTCATTTTCTTATTCAGTAAAAGAGCAAGAAAACATTATCATTATTCTGGCCAGATCTCCTTGGCCAACCAAAACAAAGGTCTAAGGAAGGAAATGCTTGGAAAAATGCTTACATGCTCAAATCTTCAGTTCTGAAACCAAGGGAGATGCATTTATCTGGCTACTACATTTTACAAGAGTTAGGTTTCGGCTTTGCTCCATTTGGGATGGGGCATGTCTAGGTTGACTTGGCTGCTAGCTAGCTTCACAGAATCATAGGATATTCATAGTTGGAAGGGACCCATGTGGATTACCGAGTCCAGCTCTTAAGTCAATGGCCCTTATGGGGATCAAACTCATGTCCTTGGCATTGTTAGCACCATGCTCTGACCAACTGAGCTAATCTTTGGGAAAATCCACTCTGGGTAGCATTTTCAAAATGCCTGAGTGACTTAGAAATTGAGACTTGTAACTCAGTTGTCTTTCCCTTTAACATTTTATCTTTTGTATTCCTTTCTTTTAGTCAGCCTCTTCCACACAAATGGGTAGATCATAGAGGGCTAAAAAAAAATAATTTGAACTTTCATTAATAAAGGATAATTGAAACATGTATTAACAAGGGAAATGGACGCACAAGTCCAACTCAAGCCCAGAGGAGGGATGAAATATTTAACTTACGTGATGGTCCATGGCATCAGTAGGACGTTCCATATCCAAAAGACACCTAGCTACATATTTATGACTTGCTAGCCCACAGTCTTTTCCAGAACTAATGCTTCTGTAAACCCCACTCGCTCCAGAGTCAGCCTGCAGTTGGAGGTATGTGCACCACTGATTTTAGCTAGCACAGTATATCAGATGAACTTAAAGCTACCTGAGCCTTTCAGGGGTTAAAGTGCTGAAAAATGAACCAGTAACACACAGGCAATAATCAAGCATTTGGCTAGAGGTTATCACTTAGGCTGTCAGCTGAATTTATCAAACCTAGGTATGAGCAGTTAAAAAGCTTTTGATGATTTACAGATTCTGTATACAACTGCAGCCTTAAATCCAACCAAACATTTTCTGGGTGTGAAAATTCACAAATGGTTTTTTAAAAATTCTGTTCTCTTCTCTGAATTCAACAAGCCCTTTGTGCATTTACTGACCTTTGGGATTCACACTTCAGAGACTTTTCAAAGTCTTTTCCTCTGGAGAGGGGAAGCACAGAGTAAATATGTGAATAAGTCCCTCATTTTTATCAGGCCGTCTGCCATTTACCAGCACAGCACAAATGCAACATTCGCCTGCTGTCACATCAGACTGCCACAGCCATGCTCCAAATGTCACATTAGCAGAGTCAGGTTAAAATCACTTTGTGTTACAACACTTTCTGCACTGACCTTTTGAAGGGCCAGAATGAGAGGAAGGCTTAGCTCCCCCTTCTCTGTGCAGGGAGCCTCTCCTTATTTTCTCTCCTAAATGTGAGAAACACATGCTTCATATTCAAGGGGGAGTTGTCAGCTTTTATGAGCGTGCGACATTCCTGCAGTCCACCGAGCTCTCCGTGGTTCCATCCTATAGCCTGTGCGGTACAAGCAGTATTCTAAAAGAGTAAAATTGATCGCTTGAGGATTGGGGTCTCTGTGTATGTCAGACACCTTTTTCTTGAGGAGCACAGGGATCTGCTTCCCCAGATGTACTCAGCTTTCCATTTTGACACAGGTCAGAGCAGTATGTAGGGCTGTAAATAACCTGACCTTTTAAAACAGCCAGAACAGGGTATGTTTATTACTAATTTAGATCCTAGAGCATACTTTTAACAGAAGCAAGGATCCATCATGACTATATTATAGATGGCAATATATGTTTCCTGGGGAAGAGCTATCCAGCCTGCTCAGGGCAAAAGCAGAAGGACTGGAACAGACTGGAAGCGACTACCCAGGGAGATGGAGGAGTCACCATCCCTGGAAGGGTTCAAGAAATGACTAGACCTGGTACTTAGTGCCAGGTTCACTTTGAAAAGGTGGTGATTAGTCAAGTTGGACTTGATGATCTTGGAGGCTTTTTCCAAATTAAATGATTCTATCAGTTTAGGGAATATCCTTTCAGTGAGGTATTGCTCTTTTCCTCCTCCTTCAAACTAGTCTTTATTGGTAGATCTGACATGATTTGCAGTGGCCAAGACACTGACAGGGAGACTGTCCCCATCCTTCCCACGCCATGTGGGGCTTCTGAGCCCACCTAGTGAGTCCAGTCAAGTCCTAAAATTAAATTGATTATTATACACAAGAGATTAACCAGTAGAGACTGTACAGTCTGCCAAGGTCAAGCATGGCCTGGATAGCTCTGGATTGGATATGCAGAAAGCAGCTCAAGGACAAAAAACGCATCCGTGGCATAAAGGTTAAACAAAGAGGGGAGGAATAAAGGGAGAACACAGTGAGGAATCAAACAGCTTTGTGTCAGTAGCTGGGGATCATATAAAATAGCACTTAGTTTCATGTACAAATGACAATTCCATATATCTCTGCCTGACCCTGTTCCTTACAGGAACAGTATTAATTCAATACATTTTTCATTCTGGCACTCGTTTGAACTAAATCACTGCTAAATCATCTGTGGTGGAATCACTTTGTTACAGGTAGATGTACTAGATCAATCTAATGAAATAATTTTCTTATGAGGAATTCATCCCTTGTCCTCTATAATCATTTAAGGAAAAAAATTATACATGCACTGCAGTTGCAGATAACAAATGCCAAGATGGATGGAATTTCAGACCTTTTTCTCAACAGTTCACACTCATGTTCTCCCTTTGGTTTCAATTTTTGAAATAGTAACCCAAGAGTAATAAAAGTATGACCCAGTCCTTTCATTCCAGGGGCAGGGGTACATTAGGGTCCATAGTAAGCTTTTAAAAAATGTTTTGCCTAAGTCCAAAATGTCTGGGGTGTGGCTGTTGTGGGTTTTTTAGACTTCCAGACGCTGTAAGAGAAGTGTCTGAAAAATGTGCTTACTCTAAGTCAAAATATGTGATTACAAAGGGTCTATACTGACTCTTGGAATAGAGAAAGGGAAAGCTACTATTTCCTGAACTGGCATTGATTGCCACTTCATTTCTTTTCAAAAGGAGGGTGAGAAATTTCTGTTGGAGCAAATCAGTAAAATTTACTGAAAATAAACAGAGAGATGTTTATCACAGATGTGTAACAAATTCAATATAATTATATTAAATAACATGATTCAAGCCAGAAAATGACACCTGTGCCATTGTGGAGTACTACCAAAGGCCAGACATTTAGACAAAATTCAAAAGATTTCTTCCAAATCTATTAATTACATGTGCTCATTTTCTATTACATGTTGACAGAATCAGAATTCTTTAATTTCTGAACCAGGGTCCAGGGATTATGTGTTGAAATAGATTGTTTTTACAAAAAATAAAATGTCATCTTAGAGAAATAGGTGCCAGTACAATGACAGCATGATCTTCTACGATTGGAAATTAAATAAGCGTATGTAATGGCAGAAAAAACCAAAACTATGATCAGGATGAGAAAAAGGAGACTAGCAATTTGAAAAGCAACTTAGCCTTTCTGTACCATTAATAAGGAGCTAATATCTGGACTTAAACTGCTTCTGTGCTCTCAAAGTTTTAATAAAAATGCCTATATGAATTCTGTAGCATAAAATTCACAACTTCCTTTGGTCACCTACACAGTGAATAAATTCATCTTCACTATTTCAAAAAAAATATTCCTTTTCCATCTTCCTTATCTATAATAGATCCGCCTGTCAGAGTTGTTTTCTCGTAACACTGTGATGATACTGCCTACTGTCCCTGAAGTAGTTCTATAAAGGAAATTTTTGTCAAATATCCTTTGTTATAAGATTCCACAGATTCAGAGATCTTTTAGACTTTATAAGATCATCTTTGTATCTCTAGCCTGCAACTATACAAACCTTTAAGTGCTGGCTTGGTGTACTATTCAACAATACTCTCTTTTGTCTGTTCAAATGGTAATGTCAAGTAATAAATCTATGTCCTTTCAGTGACCTAGATAAACTTCATTTTCTTCTTTTCCATTCATTAAGAATTAAAGTTATTCTATTTCACGGTTCTGTATATCTTGGGGAAATATTTGAACTACAAGTTAGGGATGATGTCATTGCAATAGACTGAATTCTCTATTAATTATGCCAAATTAAATATTTTCCCATAATATATATCAGAATTTCATGGGTTTCTTGTAAGTCTTACGGCTCTTTTTATCCCCATGTAGTGTGTTACAAATTGTTCCAGAAAAAAGTCTCCTTCTGAGATGCCAAGGGGAGAGATTGGCCAGCACACAGATCTGCAGAGAGCAGCAGGTCAAGGTGGCCCCATAGCCCTCAAGAAAACCTCTGTCTCTGTTCAAGAGACAGCGAGGACCGTGTGGTGACAGGGAGGGACAGCACTGTACATCATCTGAAATGGAACATCTGAACAAGTTAACTCTAGTAGAAGTAGGATTCTGAATGCCAATTGAAAAAAAAAAAAGTATAGTTTAAATTACAGTGAAAGTCAGACAGCTCTGAAGGAAAAACCTGACAATTCTTTCAGGTCCTTCTTAGACACCATTTCTTTAGTGGGGTACTAATTTCTGCTGACTTTTTGGAGCTGGATACTTCAGTCTTTGGTAGAAAATGATTTCTTGTAAAATTATTTTCCATTGCTTTTCAACTTTTTTTGTTTGCTGTTACATTTGAAAGTCAGTCTTTTTCCTTGGTAATTAAGACAGCTCCTAAGACATTTTCCCACAACATAGTGACAGAGACTTATCAGATCCTGTGAAACACTTTGTGCCTCGGAGTATGCTGAATGAACTGAAGTGGAATCCTATGAAAATGACAGCTTCTTCCATAGTGCTTGTGCTTGTCCCAGTAATAATTATTTGCACAGTTCAAACCACCTCTCAAGGGATGAACTGCTCTGTAAGGCACAGGCACAGACACACAGTGATAAACAGGTCTCCCCTGCTCCTCAAATGTGCCTGGGGGAAAATAACGAATGCAACTCTTCCCAGCAGCCCTGTCACTGCAGCTTTGGGTGGCACAGAAGTATCCAGCTAGCCTGAAATTAGTTGGCTTGCATGCTGATAGTTGCAAAGCTTTGGCCTCCCATAGCTGTGCTCCCAATGGAAAGGTTACCTACCAAAGTGCTGGTTTTGCTTCTGAGCAGATTTCCAGCTTCCAGTTTGCTCCATGGTATTGCTGCTACACTGCTCACAGCACTGCAGTTGGCCTGTTCAAAGCTAGCTCAGGTAAAACAAAACATAACAGAACAAAACAAAACAAGCTGCCATGACAACCAGCAGCTGTATATCAGTGTCCCCTTCCAGCGAGTCATCCCTGGCCTGGCAATTTATATCCACACAATACAGCTTGCACAAAATGAGGTGAGTCTAGTTAACTCCCCACACTTAATCCCATTATCTTACTTTGTAAATAATGCCCTAAGACCCCAAACAATTTCTAAAGCTCTTATCTGTCCTTTCTCTAGTTTGACAGCACAAGCACACAACTTGGGTACCTGAATTTTAATACACTCTTCATTTGGTTTGTTTATAAAAAACAAACCAAATGAACACAAACCCCAACTCCTAATAAGTAATGCCAACAGATTACAAGAGAAATAACTGACACAGGGGGAAACATTGCTGCTGGTAGTTATGGAACAGAACAGAAATTGAACAGGAAATATGTCAAAAAAAACCCTGACAATAAAAGGGGAAAACAGCTATAAACATATATTAAATACAATCTCCTGTATAGTTTCATCTGACAGAGGACTTTATAAAGATGCATGAAATACTGATAATAATATCATAGGTGATGTTCAGTGCTAGTGAGGTACAGCATAACGTACAAGAGAAAATGCATATCAAGTATACAAATGCAGCTGTTGGTACTAAGCAATTAAGAGCATCAGGGATGAGGCCTTGGACTTACTGTGGCTGGTTCTTTGAAAACATCAGTGCTGTGCTCTGCTCTTTGGCACTGGTGGCCAAAGAGGCAAAAAGAGGATGAATGTGGCAAGACAGAATATTGTGAAAGCAGTTAAAATAATGCAGAAAGGTCATTCAGAAATGTGACGTATGGAGGTGGATGTTTCAGTGCTGTGTGTGGCTGTCATTAAGCTCTCACAAGAGGGGAATAAGAACATCAGGAAAGGTAGAGGCTTATTAGAATTATAGAGCAGCTTTTACATGATGAAGAAGCTAAATGGATAACAAAGACTTGCATTTCTAAAAAGACTCATTGATAAGAGGTCTGTAAAACATGAACAATGTGTAAAAAGTAAGACATAGCTATTCATTGCTTATCACATTACAAGGAGTAGGGTGTGCCCAGTGAAATTCTAAGACAGTTGATTTAAAACAAACAGATGGAAGGGCTTTAATCATTACATGCATAATTACTTTGTGAAACTCATTGCCAGTGGATGTGTTGAAAGCCAAAAGTATAAATGGATTCATGAAAGACATGACAAATTGATAGACAATAAATTCACATGCAATGATTAAACCTTATGGTCCAAAGACACCCTCCAGCTCAAAAAGTCATGAAAACATTTGCCTTTTGGATCTCTGAATGCAAAGCATGCACCTGTTCTGATATGGATACGCATAACAAAGACTCATGGCATACTTGGGAAATCCCAGCTTCAATTCACTTTGTGCCAGAGGAGAACTGTAGTTTTCACCTGTTTGTATTTGTACGTGCATCTGGATAATGATTTTCACTATTTGTACTGCTAAATCCTTGTACAACATAGAAAAAGAAATCCAGACTGATAGACCAGAAGAAAAAGGGTGAGTGGTCCTGATACCTGTTAGCAGTTTTGATACTCACTTGGCTGAGGGATCCAAAGATTTACATTCAAATTAATTGGATTTAAATGAAAAAAGAAAACATCAGAACACAGAATTGATGCTGGAAGAGCAATTAAATTTTATGTTTCCTCCCTACAAACAACCTAACCACCAGTCTAGGGTGACACCACAGTTTCTTTCTTTCTTTCTTTCCATCCATCTATCTATCTATCTATCTATCTATCTATCTATCTATCTAATCTATCTATCTCTGAGTTTAGAGTTCTTACTAAATATTTCCTATTAATTGGCTTATATTCCTTCAACATTATCACAGAAAAACAATCCACAGACTGGTTCTTTGGGTTACATACTGGACAGATGTTAAATATTAAAAGAAATATTCAAAGGCAATTAGTCTCATTATTTATGAGCCTTTATGGAAACAAGAACCAACAGTAGTTAAGAGTATGCTGGATTGTATTTAGAATAGTAGAGGGAAACTTTTCCAGGGTTGGATTGATGCCCCTGGAGAAGAAGCTATTGTATCTCTGGATGATTCTGCAGAATTTCTTATGTCTCCTTCACTGAAGAAGTTGAGGACAGCAAAAAAGTCAGAACAAAGTAGATGAACTCAGGACCCAGGAAAGCAATCCTGGGTTCTTGCGTACCTTCCTCTTGACTGTAGAGTAGACTTTTGTTTGTCTGCTTCTTTTGATTAAACTCAGAGAAGAATATCTGGGGCTTTTACTGCAGAAATTCAGTAAGGCTTTTTATAAGAAGACCAAAGGCGTTACACTTGACAAGTCACGCTGTCCCTCTTGCTTGGTGTGCAGATCAGCTTTCAACACTAACAAATGTCATACCACATTACCTGGCTAAATGAGTTGAAACCCTTAAATTCTTCCCAGAAAGATACGGCAGGTGACCACCCACTTTCTTAAAGCTTTTTCCACTATGCAGACTTTTGTTCCTATCTACACAAAGCATGATTTATGCACATTTCAATTGTATTTGTTTACATTCTTTGATTTTCCTTTTTAACCTATTCTGACGCAGATGTCTCTTAGGTTTTCTCCAGCGCCTGACAGAAACAGCAATCTGACTGAAAGCGAGGTGCCTTCTAGGTTCCAGTCAGATTAATCAGAAAGGATCTGCCAAAGTGAAACATTTTGAAGGACAGGTATAGATCTGTCCTTGAAGCCTCCCGTATCACAGCAATCTACAATCTCAGCTTTGTTACTGCCCTCCTTGCTCCCTGATATGCCCACAAAAGTTGTCAGGACTCTTTTTTCAGCTCTCACTAGATAAAAGATTTTGACCATCTATTTCAACTATATGTCTGACTATGAGAAGAGTTCTTTAATTGCACTCATGGAAAAATTGCCATTCATTAGGAAGGATGCCAACTTCAAACATCAGTTGGATATCTCAGCGAGACTAACAGTCTGCTCTTTATTTACCAGTAAGGTAGGGGAAGAAAATGCTATTACATGTGCTTTGTATTCTCTGTTGCATGCTAAATCATTTCTGGGAGGTATTCATGATCTATAAAGCAGCAAGTAGTTTGGTCACAGCTATCTCTGGCACCATCTGTTTGACCACTTGCAAAAGTAACAGACTGCGCAGAAGCTGAAAGAGAGGCATGACTAGCATGAGTTTGGGAAAAACTGCATCTAGATCCAAAATTAAACTAGCTATTCAGAATTTCATCACAGCATGTCAGGCATACTGCAGTTACCCCCTGAACCCTCACAGGCTGGTTTTCCCTTGTCTCTGGCAGATGTGGCTGTCTGCTTTTCCCATAGCCAAAATGTTTGCAGATAGTCTCATTAAAACAAAAGTTTCCAGCAAAGAACAGAAAATTTAGCTCCTGAGACTGCCCAGCTGTTTTTTCTACCCAAGCAGATGAGGAACAGAGGTTTTGGCCATCTTCTGATGATTACCTATTTATCTGCTTTATTTTTCTGAAATGAATTACTTCAACTGTGAACAACTGTGACAACTTTCGTTCAAATTGTTAAAGAAACTATTAAGCTGTGCAGTTGAAAAAATGACCCTTGAGGTATGGAACATTAAAACTGGTGATTCCTAATTATTATGTTTGGATAATAAGCTACTAATACGTTTAATATAAGCTATATTCATAATTACAACTACTCTTACAAAAGCATTTACAAGACATCTTTGATGTGGTCTTTTCTCCTTGAAATCATCATGATTTGAATTATATTCCAAAAATTAAAAAAAACCTTTAGCCAATGAGTTGTGTATCTGTCTCATGCTTGATCGCTCCTAACAGCTATAACTACAAAGGAAAAGCCCATTTACCATTTTAAGCACTGGACTTAATTAACTTCTTTACATTATTAGGCACTTTCCCAGTAGTCCAAAAATTATTAAAAGTTAATCAGAATCTTTCAGAAAGCTTCCTAACCAATAAAGGATTCTTTTGAACAAATTAATAATGTCTACAATTATACCACAAGTATTGAATATAAAAGCTTTGAACAAAAACAATACCAATAAAAGAAGAACAGAAAAATCCTTGATAATAGAGTATCATATGTAGTTGAAAAAAATGAAAACTTTCATCTCTGTTTTTATACTGTTCCTTATTTCAATTTCACATATATTTTTGCACATTCTCTTTATTTCCAAAATGAGTGAGAAACTAAAAAAAACTTGAGACAAGCCTTAAGATGTGTTGACAGACTATTGCTTGCATGAGGAAAATCCAACCCTTCTCTGGCATTTCTCCATAGGATGCCTGAGTTATATTTTTCTGTAGGTTAATTGGAAACCTTTGTTCGATTATCAAAATACCCAGTATGCACCTGAATCACTTCTGAAACAGCAATTTTGCAATTTCAAGGAATTTTAAAAGGGGTAGCTGTCTCCTGTGTTTTTACTGATCAAACAATATTTCAGCTGATGGTAAAGCCATTCACGTTAAATAGTATCTGATATGAAACCGAAAATGTTATAAAAAACCTCAGTTTGAATGGTTGGAAATAAAAATCAAAATAAAATCAGCTCTCCTGGACTTCTACTGCTCTTCTGGGTTAGTTCAGAAGATATATATATTGCACCTCCCCATGGCCCTCAGTCACATCCTTATTGTTCAGGGGGAACATGCCAAACTTCCTCCTCACTCAGGTGCTCTAGGAGGGTACATGTAGTTGCCTTAGGCAAAATATATTAGAGCTGCTCCAGACTTCTGAGGAATAAGCACCTCTTGCAAAAATTTTCTCACGTATCTTTCATGTGGCTGTAAACACCACTATTATAAAAAAAAGAAGGGGGGGAGGAAGGAGAGGAAGCAATCAATATTTGTCATTAGTGTTGAGCAAGAATTCCTAAATTACATTACCGTGAGATGATGTCCGCAAAGTTTTAGTGGGTCAAAATGCTTCTGGGAACTTGAGTTAATAGCATCAGTTACAGTGGTGAAGGCAAGAGCAATCCTGAAGATTGCTCCAGTAATTTAGAATGAGTAACAACAGATCCCCTCAAGTGCATTGCTGTTCATTAATAATAATGTCTGTACAGCAGACAATTTCTGTTTAAAGAATGAGCCTTTTTAACTTGGTCAGCAGGATTATGTTTAAAGCAATCTCCTGAAAACAAAGGGAGAGCAAGCTTCTCTCTCATGTATTGTATGAAAAGAATTTGCCAGCTTACTACTACCCTCATGAGACCATCCAAATGCAATCACTTGCTGTTGTATCTCAGCCTCAGCCTAGGAAAAAACCGCATGAATTGCATTCTATAAACTGCAGAAACAACATGAATCACCATTTCTGCAGAAACCTCTCCCAGCCAGCACCTCATCCTGGCTGCAAATGGCCCCTGACAAATCCCTACGGCTTCATTTGCGGTCTCTGCTGCTGAGCCCATTCCCTGCAGGAGCAGCTCAGGCTGAGAGGATGCAGCAGGCTTGGTGAGTTGCGCTGTGGAGCATGTTGCCTCCAAGGGATGGGGTCAGCAGTTTGTGTCCTCTGCATGCTGAGGGACTGACTCCTGAAGCAACTTTTAGCAAGCAGTTGCAGAACGTCAAAAGTGAGTCTTCAGAGAGCGCAAAAACTAACTTGAAAGAGCTTAACAACAAAATTCCTCTCTGAATTCCTTTTCACACTCAGTTTTAAGAAACAACTGTGTTAAGAAGTGGATGCTTAGTTGACCAGTAGAGTTTTTTAAACCACTGTTGGTTGCTATAGATCCATAGTTTCTATAAATATGTGGATTGTCAAGAAAAATTCTTGGAAATACTTCACAGCACTCAAGGTTCAGAACACAGTATTTTAAACAGGTAACAAAAACTTATTAAGTTCCTTTCTGCATCTTCCAAGCCGTTCCTTTCCAAAATAATTGTACATATTTTAAACATGCTGAAACAAATGCAACTGACACAAAAGTTTGAAACTGCATACATAATACAATGAAAATTATTTACAACCTACCTTGGAACTGAGTAAATTTGATGGTTCCCATCCTCTCTCCATTTCTGAAAACAACTTCACCCTAAATAAAACAAAAAAACACCTTAAAAGTTTTGTAAATCCCTCAAAATATGGTTTTTCATTACATTTTAATTTTCCATTAACTATTAAAATTACCAAAGCAGTGTTTAAACTCTGAAGATAGCAGATTCAACCAGATTCAAAATAACTCAAGAACACCTCCTTAAAGCCTTCCACAGATTTCAAATGGCCTTAGAAAGCTGACTGGTGTTACCACTGACTTTTCATGGATGGAAATGGAAATATGATAAAGCCAGTAACATATCAAATTTCAGATGATCAGAGATATGCGAACAGTTGACTTTCACTGTTTGTTTTTATCAAGGATATGTAAAAATTCTCGAAGATCACACAAGAAAATAATTTTCCGTTTCATTCATACATCATACAGTTCTCCAAATGGCTCTATAAGATATTTCTCTTATCTTATATATTTATCCTACTAGATTATGGATACCAGTAGCTCCTGTGGCTTGGTTTTGTACTATACCAATATGTGTGTCCTAGTATTTATTTTAATTGTAGTGTCTTAACTCAGTACTACCATTTGTGGTGCTACATCCTGTTACTTCTCAATATAATGGTCATGCAATGCTGAAACCTCCTCACATATCCCTAGGAAATTACTCCCATCTTTCATCCCACCTTCCTGGATTAAATTAAGAAAAGATCTTGCTAAATTTCATCCTTACTTCAGCTATTTCATAATCGAGTATGAAAGAAGAGGGTTTCATTCATTTATGATAAGTATTTTTAATATTTTGAACCCGTAGTGGAGAGCTGAATGCTGTCAAGATAGATTGCTGTTCTACTTCATCCCTGGTTTGGCTTATTAACGCCATCTCCATAAATCTTTGTTTTGGCAGACATCAGAGTAAAAGAAACCAAACGGTAAACCTGTGAGGCTACAGCACATTTCTCTGTGCAAGCCTGCCACTTTTTGGATAACCCTTTCTCGTCACAGAAGGGATGCACTGAAGGCCTCTGAAATACTGAAATCAGGTTCCTGCAGGAACAGTACAACAGTTTTGTAGTACACCACACTCACCCCGCTGTTTCCTGCAAGGCACAGAACACCATTTCCCTTTAATAAATAGAAGCCTTAAACAGGTATAAGCCACATTGTGCTAAGCTTGAAGAGCCAAAAGCCCCAATCTCCTGGCTATTTTATGAAAAATAAGAGAATTACATTTGAAGTAAAAGAAATTATATAAATAGGCAATAAAATGTTGAATTTAATTTTATAAACTACAGCAATGCTAGTAAGAAATAAGCCAATCAGTGTTTCAGAAACCTCCCTTTAGGAATTATGTGCCGATTTATGGCATGAGAAGTGAGCTATAATCTGATGATGTTCCACAGCTCACGTCAAGTCATTTCTTTGCTACTGAGGTAACATACCATAAGATTTAGCTAGAGAATTTTCTTCTTTACACTTGAGATTCGTAAATTACTAAGTGTTTTTTCTTTATTTAAAGTAGTGGATGTTTGAATAATATATATTACTAATACACAAATTAAGATGCAACATTACAAAAGGCAATCTTAGCACTATTTCGTCCTTTCTTTTCACCTCACCACACACTCCAGTACACGGGCCAGTACAAACTGCAGTTCATAGTGTGACCCACCATAAAACCTCGATTTTACGAAATCTGTGTGAATATAGCAACAGACAAAATCCTCTTATACTTTCCATTGTGTTTTGGTGACATTACATAGGCATATTTAGATACTTATTAGCAAAAGGATCAGTGACTGTATAGAATTAAAGAAAATAATGGAAGTAATGTTAATACTAACTTCTTCAGAACATGAGCATCAGATTAAAAAAATATATCTTGATCAAGTAAGTATTTTGTTTCAAGAGATGTAAAATAAGACCTCAATCCTGAACAAGCATTGAAATCAATTGCACAATTGAATAACTTGCACTTAGAACAAACTCCACATTTTATATATTAAATAGTTAATAAGCAAAGCTTTCCTCTTCCATTACACACAGATCATCTCAATGGAGACCAACAGAAACCACACTGGTGTCTTGGTGCCTATTTTATTTTCTTCAATCTACCATCTATGTTTTTTTTCTTTCTTTAATTGTTGTGAAAGTGAATGCCAGAGTAAATACCAATCTGCCCAGCTGATTTGAGCTGTGGACAGGCGCCTTCACAATAGCAATGACCCTTGAAAAGTTGATGGGAAGGAAATAGAAACTTTGTGGCTTGGAGTCCAACAGACAGTGATGCAAACAGTGGGTGGAAGAGGAACTGAAGGAGCTCAGTCTGGCATAGTCTGGCACCCCTGGATGTTGCTTCTGGTGTGTACAGCCACGTGGCACACAGCATTTCAGCTTTTTTTGGCCCAAATACATCTCTGCATTCAGGATTCATTGCAGTTGCATAATTCATCATGCAACCTCACACTGGTGTAATGTTGAATGTACAACCACTCATAAGTATAAACAATACTAGTCTCACATTGCAAGTTAGGTGGCTTGGACAACAGAAATACAGAAGCTTATGTTGTAGGTTTCTTAGATTTTTGTTTATTTGTGTTTGTTTGCTTTTTGATACATCTCTGACCTGCTTCCCCTGTAATTATTTGGCTTTTTTTTTCCTTAAAAAGCTACAGTGCTTGAATGTTCTTTACAAATGATGAAAACCAGCCTGGACCAAACATTTCAACAGTGTTAATCTCACGATTGCTACATACAAGGACATCATCTCCCTATTTCTTCTGAGTACCGTCATCTTTTTTGTGCTCTGCTTTACAAACCTAATATTGATTTATGTACTTTGTTATACAGAATAACTGTTTCATCTCCTTAATAAAAAGACAGTTTCTACCCTCCTTGGATGTAGAGTCTTCCTCTGTCATCTTAAGTCATTAGTCCTTTATTTGTGGTCAGAATAAGAAGTCCACATCGTCCATTCACACTTACAAATGATTAGCCAAGATTAGATTTATTTCAGACACATGGGACCTCCCTCGTCTTTACAGCAGTCATTTATCTCTACTTGGAAGGAGCTACTTATTATGCTTCTATATTTTTTTCCTGCTGGTTAAAAAGTAGGTGTCTTTGCTATAGTATGAACATGTCATTAAGCTCTTTTTGAGCTACAAAGCACTAGCATTTATTAGAACTTTGCATTGTCTTTGACAAGTGTTATTATTCAGCTCTGGACATAGGCTTATGCCAAAGTTAGAATTCTTTCATTCTACATACACTGAAATCCACAGCCATCACATTTTTTTATAAATATCTTTAGTTTTCTTCATCTTCTTCAATTAAACCAGAGTTC
Organism: Oriolus oriolus; assembly: GCA_013400235.1. NCBI lineage: Eukaryota > Metazoa > Chordata > Aves > Passeriformes > Corvidae > Oriolus > Oriolus oriolus. The sequence continues at coordinate 952,089 of VXBT01006385.1, forward strand.
AGAAGTTTCTTAACTGCTCTCTCAGTCAGGGCCAGGTCTGCACTTTGACCACCATTTAATTTACTGTGTATTTTCTTCCGCAAAGTATCTCAAATTTGGTAAACAGAGAAATAAATGCATAGCATTAAGTCATAACTTTCAGTACTATCCCTACAAAAAATGTCAGCTTTAGACCATGTTTACTTCCTCCTTCAGCAGTCTTTTATCACATGGCACCAAACAACTGTTTATTCAACTGTTTATCATATACTCAGCCTACACTTGTTGTCTTATTGCTTGTTTAAAATGTCATAATTATATATTCAAGCTAAATTGGTAACACAAATACCCCTTCATCAGAGGAAAGACCATGAGTATGTCGACAGAAATACCACAGCTGGGTGCAAGACAGTTAAATACCACAGGTTTCCTGTGCCCTGAGTGTTTTCCAACAGGCCAATACATTTCAGGACACTGCTTCAGTTCCACATCACTGCCCAGGAACCTGGGCTACTCTGCTCTACGGACAAGTCATCTCCTCATACAACAGTGTTTAAACCCAGTGGCTTTCCATGAAACATCTGAGCCTACACAGTCAAACCTGCTCCAAAAGCAACCATTGATATTTTCCCAAAAATAAATTAACTCAGTCAGTTTTGGGATACTTGAATGAGATATTTGATATCAAGCAAACAATCCAAATACATGCATGCAGAAATACCTGAAAAGCAGTAGGATAACTATGACAACTGAAATAGTATTTTATATAATTTTATATATTATTTATACATTTGTACAATATATACAATTAAGCCCGTCTCTTTAAGTTCTGTGACGTGATTAAATCAAGGTGTACTTCTGAACTTGTAGTTTCCTTATTGGACTATGTCCAATAAAAGTAGAAGCCAAGGAGAGTGAAGCATCCCAGGACAGGACACCTAAAAGCTTGCTAACACTCAGAGGGCAGCTTACTGGCCTCCCACCCTGCTCCTAGCTGTACAGCTCTACACCTACCTGGTGGGAGCTCAGCATTCATCAGGCCCCTGTGTGAGCTGTAGTGGCCTATAAAACCAGCAAAATGCATTCAGTGGGGATTTTTTTTAAACTTTATTTTTTATGGTTTTGGTAAGTGGGGGGATATGTTGTTCCTGAATTGCTGAACCAGAGCCAGCACAAAGGAGTCCTGGAAGGATGCAGGTGCTAGCAGAAGGAGGTAGAAGGAAGGGAGCAACTTTCTGTTAGACCCAGATCCTTTCAGAAGACTTTCTATGTTACCATGAAATCCACACAGCCTGCTACTCACATGTTGCACTCAATTTACTCATTCAGGACTCCCTAGCTATTGACACACTTTCCCTGACATGCACAAAGCAGCAAGCTGGCACTCCGTGGCTCTTGGCTCTGCAACTTGTGGGCAGTGAAGAGCTACACACCAGAATTCAAAGCCTCTTCCACCCTTCACACTTCATGTTCAAGACAGTGATGTTTATAGAGAAAGGAAATATCATTTATTTTACCTACCAGGCTTTTAGCTCTGCAAGGATAACCTCACTTCTGAAACAAAACAGCAAGCTTCCAGCTGAGGGCAGCTTGTGCACAACTCTTCTGGTTTCAACCTAGTTACATCACTCATTCAGCTGCAGACAGAGAGCTAAGCACAGGAGATGTAAGCAGAGTGCAAGAGAGGATACCAGGGAGACAGCAGTGAAGGTGGAACCCCCTGTGGGATAAAGAGGTAACCATCATCTTTGGATAAATGAGAGGAGAGCAGAAGGCAGAGGGTGATGGAAATTAAAATGCTCCATCAAATCAGCAATGCTCCTCAGTCCATGATTTTATATCTTTAGACTGCTGTGGATAAAATGTTTCCAGAACATTTGATCAAAGCAGGCTCAGTGACTGCTGCTTTTCAAGCCTTGAGACTACTTTCAGAAAAGGTGTTTCTTTCAAAATTTTCAAGATTAAAGATTAAAATCTGAAATAGTTTACAATCCATTGGGCTGTCTTTTCCCTGCCTGTTTTCTCTCTTATGACATTTTCTAAAAGCTTTGGGTAACTGAACACTGGTGTCTGAAGAGCAGCACAGCAGCTCAAAGAGCAGGGTGAAGCATAGCTAAAAATCTGATCTTGGCTAACATTTTCTAAATGAAGCAATAGCACCATTCTCATCTAAACAGAAACTTGTGTTCTGGCTATGACAGAACAGGCATAAAATAGCAGGAAAAAAATGAACAGACTTACTTCCACACATTAAGTATCCATCTGCACCATAGCAAACATGCTGTGTTATGCTTAAAAAACACACCCACAAACAAAGTTTCCCAAACACAAAAAAAATTGGTTTTGGAGAAAACCAGTGTAGAAGAACTAAGCTAAATTGTTGGAAGAGAATTGATGAGAAAAAAAATTCCAGTAATCATGACCATGAAGGAAAAGAAGAATGAAGAATGGCATTCATCAAATCCTTTAACACTGGAACTAGGAGGCACTCATCTATCAGGACTTTGGTCTAAACCAGAAAAATTAGTGATGTTTTTCACATTATTCCTTTTCAAAGGAGGCAATGACCTTCTGAAATTTGCATTGACTGAGGATTACTTATACATTTGTTTCATTTAGAAACAGAAGACTGGGACATGATCGAGTCTACTGATCTCACGAAGCACTTCATATATTCTTATGCAGCTTCTGTGAACTCTTGGTAGACAGACAAGTAAATGGAAAATTATATCTCAGAGATATCTCAGAGAGCAGGAAATATTAATGATTTTTTAAATAGGTTACAGAAACTGCTCTCATATGAATGAAGTACGGGATGACAGATGTACAGGTTCACATCAGAGGCAATTTGGAAATAAAGAACACAGGAGAGAGATATACAAGTTCCTTTTTCTTTCCTCCCTCATAGCAAAAACTGTTCTGGGCAAAAATATCCAGCAATTTTAATAAAAAACATGGGCTTTGTGTCTCATATTTGCCAAGATCTTTGTTAGTATCAGCTAATTCAAGTAGTCTGTGGCATTGCCCATTGTGTTCTGCTTTGGCAGTCGTCTACTTTAAATGCCTACAGAACAAGTAATAGAGTTTCTCAAAATTAAAAAAAAAAAAAAATCTGTGGTATGTAAAATAATTCCTTGAGACTATCTTGAGTTAAAATCATTTCCTGAAACCGAGTTTCCTGAAAAAAGAAAAAGGCTACTGTGCATCCCCTAACATCATGATAGCAATGAGTTATATTCCACAGCTGGGCTGGAAGAAATAGAAAGTGAAGGCCAGCACCTACTGGTGCTACTCAAACTGAGTATAGCATCTTTATGTACCCATCACTCACATACATCCTGAATCTAGGATTTTGTGGAAATACAAAGTACTGTAAACCTTACCACCATGGTTTCATCGTGCTGCCACTACACTCCCTTCTAAATAAAGAGTTCCAGTCCATTCAGCTTCTTCTTCCAAGGAGAGAGGATTTTTTTTATTTTGCCTATCTCCCCTCTCTAAGCCCCTGTTACAATTTTATTTATCTCCTGACAAAGGCATAACTGAAGCACAGATGCTTTTGCTGTGTAGAAGGATGCCTCCATTTCTAACTAATATTTTGCTAGCTGATCTTTACCATATTTCAGGAAGAACTTCAACTCTTTTTTTCTTTTTTTTTTTTTTTCAGGGAAGTGAAGGAATTTCTTTAGTTAAAATCTCTTCCCTCCATCTCATCAGCATTCTCTATCATCAGTTGTCATTGCACAAAAGTGTGCTGTTGGCAGCACAATGACATAAGCCCAGACTAAGCTGCTCCATTAGATTAGCATTTAGATGCATCTAAACAATTTTACACAGCTATGCTGAAATGAGACAGCACAATCACAGCATTTCTTTCAGCACAGCAAGCGAAGGCATCACTTATGAACATCTGAGCACTCCGTTTACACACAGAAGCAAGACTAAGGGAATAATGTCCCTGGCAAGGTACCAGCAATTCAGAAGCAGGTAAAAGAGGGGAGAAAAGGATGCTAGCCAGGAAATCATGCATCAAACAGTAGCAGACTTGCTGGCCATTGCAGGTGAAGAAAGATGAAACCTTTATGATTTGTTGCTCATTAATGTGCTTTTACACATTCATCTGGGCTTATGGCCAGCACAAGGCAAAGCAGTTAGATGCTATTTTATTCTTTATGGCCATATCATTTTTATGCAGTGATACAGGTTTTTGTGAGTCATCTCTTTCAGTGGTCAGGCAAGCTCTATGCTGGACATCATTAGTGGTCTTAGGTTTAAAAGCATGGCAGCAAAGAAATTGAAATGAAAGATATATACTTGAGAAGCTATTTTGCATGTTTTTTACTGAGTATTTTGGAAACAAAATGACAGGCACTGGAATGGTGTGCAACAAATGCTTTCAAGTCTGGTGATATATATAATATATAACAGTGCTGACTGTTGGTATTTAGCCAATTTCCTGATCTATGGTTGGCCTCTGAAGCACGAGCAGTGTAATTCCTTTTCTCTTGACTCAACCTCTTCCAGGAGTGTGTGAAAACTTTGATATAAACAACCTGTCTTTTAAGGTGGCAAGAGAAAAGGAAACAGTCTGAAGCACTGGGACTAGGAGCTCAAGCCATTCCCAGTGTGTATAAAAAAGTAAATACAAACTGCTGAGGTGATGTTCAGAATTATTCTTATGAGGCTGAGTCCCTGATGATTTCAGTTTCTAGCTCTGTGTGTCTGTAGAAACAGCACATTATCGTCCACCACCATGGTTTTTTTCCCCACTGCTTTCGTAAGAATGAATCAGAAGAGATGGCAAAAAGCCTTTTAAGGACACCGCATTAAGCAGCAGTTCCATCTCTTCAACAGTGCAATTTCATATGATGTTCTGAAGTAATTTCTACCATTTTCTTTAAACTACATTAATCTCAGCAGAGAGCAGAACCGCACAGACCGTATTTCATTTGTTCTGAGGATGACCCGAATGACTGCAGGAGCCACTGCCTCCTCTCTGTGCACTTCCTGCTCTGTCACATTGGCTGGACACAGGAGATTACTTTGTTTACTCTGTTCTTTCTAATGAGCAGGCAGCCTCTGTTGTCAGTAAGACAGCAGGCAGCCTCTGTTATTAGCAAGGTCTTCATATCCAAAGTAGAACACGCTGGCACTACCCATGTGCAAGTGCTGAGTGCAGTATCTTCAGACTATTATCTTTCTAAGTGAGCAACTTTAATTCAAAACCGCCTTAGCAGGAAAGGGGAATTTTAAAAGTTACAAAGACCTTACAAAATCTCTTTGTATGTGTGTATACCTGTCAGTTGTGGATGATTCTTACTGCCGGGTAGAGAAAATACTGTGATTGCAGACTCATTCCCAGTGTTAAACGGCTACTCTACATCCGAAAATTCCCCTGCAGGCAGAAGTGTGAGCTTACGATGACCAAGGCAAACTATTTGAATCAGCTAAAAGGTGTTTTTGTGTGGTGAGCAGCCATCCAGGTCTAGAACACTGACGCAGATTTTCTCTCCTTTTAGGCAGTACAAGCTCTTCCACAGGAACAAAAACTGTTTAATTCAATATTCATAAAATGTTTCTAGTGATGAGAGGATTTTAAACTTTTTTTTGGCAAATAAACTAAGTTAAAAGGACATGGCAACTGACTGTCCAGGACATTGACTTTCTAATACATTTCACAGTAACTGTCACGGAAATGGGTCCATTTTTCATTTCAGAATGAAACAACAATTTTTGTTCATCTAAATTTACAGCAAGCTTCTCACAACCTTTTAATTCAGCCCAGCTGTAGTTTTGGCTTTACTTGACAATTGCCAGAATTGCTATGACATTTAAGATGTCTAGTTCTGTAAAGCTAAAAAGCCTAGCCTAAGCTATTTCCAATCCTAGGACTCTCAGATTTACTTTTCTTCAAAATTTCAGATTTTGTCTATATTGCTATCAGAAAGTACTCCTGAAGACAGCTATGTTTGATGATAATGAAGTAGAAGTTTCATTCTCTTCCCTTTCTTCAGCACCGCATCCCTCCAGGTGATGCTTTCATCAGCATCAAATTCTGACTGAAATCTGCAGAGAAGAGCATTAGCATTGCTGAGCACAGAGATTTGAACAGGCTTGGCAGCAGCATGAAGGAGATCTAACCAGCATAGTCTTAATAAAATCAAATCCAGCCCTTTTCATTGTCCATTTTAACCCTTCAGGCAATTCTAACCTGTGCCAACAACCTGCAGAGAGTCAGTAAGATATAACTGGCATAGTTTTGACACTTTTAAGATTCTCGATTTATATGCTTGTAGCAGCTTTGCTGAGGAAAGATGGCAGGTTCTTTGTAAAACACTCGGATCCGAAGATGCTGAAGAGGCTCAGTTTGATTTCTGAGTCATCGGTGCCATACACCATTAGATCCTAAACAACATAGCAGCTCTCCAGCTGGCACAGGTCAGAGATCTCAAAGGTGTAGCTGTCTTCAGACTCCATAAAGCAATGAGTCTGGTGTTACTTTGGGATCACTCTTTCTACACTTTCAGAAGGCTAAAGTTAAGGCTTACTGACACTTAAATATCCTCCCACTGTGAAGGATGCTTTTAAAAACTTTCATGAAACACTTTGTTGTTTTAAACACATTCTCCACCTAAAATTAATTAAAAATCAATGTCATACTAAAAATTTGAGACATACCTAGTCAGTTAATACATAAACAGTGTATTTTTGAATGAAATATACCACTCAAAAACTCTTCAAGATTCCCAATGGATCTGATGATGGCAATGAAAACAAGACAACAGAGATATCCCCTTGACACCTGTTCAGTAACACTAGCTAATTTGTGGAAATTAGTATAAATCCAAGTTGTTAGTAAAGTGAGTCCTCTTTTTCATTTTCTTCTAACTCAAGGTAGTGTTTAAAGTCCAATGAATGCCATGAAACAGCTACAGACCAGACATCTCCGTCTCTGTCTTCCAACTCACGCCTGCCAGGGTTTCCACACCCAGGATGGTATCTACACCATGCCATGCAGACTAACTCAGATGCACCCAGGCAAGTGAACTGGTAAATCTACATAGGAAAACAAGATTGGTGTCAGTCTGAAAGTACAAGCAGATTCCCAGACTACCAAGCTCGGTCTAGTGAATTTCCTTTCTCAGCTCAGACATCACTAAGCTGCTTCTGGACAAAAAAACCCCAAAACAACCCAACCTAAAACAACAACCAAACTAAAAAACAAATAAACAAATCCCAACCCAATCCCCAAAAAACCAAACACAAAATCTAGCAATCCCACTACCATCAGAAAAACCAAACAAACACAAAAAGAAACCACCTCCCCCCTCCCAAATAGCCCCCTCAAAAAAAAAAAATTGCACTTAATTTTAAGGCACTGCTCTCAGTTCTTGCTTCAAGAGGAGTGCAGGCAGCAACTCAGTCAGTAAATTTGGAACTAGAAGGGCATTACTAGCCATCAATGCATTTCATGGGGCTATATGCATATCTAAGCTCCTGAAATTATAAAACTCAGTATGGGGAGCTTTTTTACTTCCATTATTCCCATCCGAAAACTGCTTCTGAACCTGAATCTTCTTATCATTTTAAGCTTTCTTCTTGCTTTCAGGTTCCTCTTATTACTGGCCATATACTTACTATTAGGCTCACAGTATTATTTGAAGGCGACTCCCCTGTTCTTTTTTTAAATGATGTTTGTGCAGAGAACAAATAGTTCTCCACTCAGCAGACTAGGTATTCTCAGAGCTGCAGCAGGGAGGGGAATAAAAAACAGCTCAGTTATCTTTCCACCACGAAAGTTGGTTTCATATAGGAGGAAGACTTTTACCTGGCCAGTCTGAAATGTCTCTCTCATGCACAAAGTGCATCGGATCTTCACGTTCCAGAATGGAGGCAGGGATCGAATTTCAGTGTCCTGAAAGCAAGACTGGAGAGGAACCATTCTGGGCTGCTGTTCTCTGAACCTTGGACACCTACACTCTCTTTAAATGCCTCTGGTATGCCTAAAGTAGACAGATTCATGCTCTCCTCTGATAATTTGGCAGAATAAAAAAATCCATTTATTTAACACTTAAGAGAATTTGAAATTGGTATATCCCTTACTTAGTTGCAATGAAAATGAAAAAGAATAAATTTTAAAAGACACAGAGAATTCTGGAAAATAGGGAAAAATCCACATACGTTTTCCCATGGAAAAAGGGCTAAAATCAGTTTTCAGACTTTAAAAATATTTTATTTGAAATGAAAATCTAAAATGTTTTCTTTTGAAACTGTGAAAACAATTTTCTAAATACTGAAAATACTGATATTTAAATTTTTGAAAAACAAGTCTATGTGTGTCTATTAAAAGGCCGATGGTGGCGGAATACCACTCAAAAGAGGAGATCATCTTTACTAACTCATAACTGCCACTCATAACTAACTCATAACTAACTCTTTAGAGAATAATGTACACAAACCTACACTAATTCCCCTAACTTATATTCAGAGACGACTGGACTAATTTGAAAACAAGGCGAGCTTTCATTTCCCTCTCAAGAGCAGTACCCCAGCCCCACACCCCTCAATCATATATGTTAGAGCCCCAGCAGTGCTCTAGTAACTGAGCAAGCTGATGCCAGTGCAAATCCACTGGGAATTCTGCTGGCAGCACCTCAGCTTGTGCAGAAGGAAGTCCTGAAACTGCTCTGCAGGGGTGCTGAACTGATTTTAAGCTTAGATTTTTCAAGGCAAGGACAAAGGCCCAGCTCTTGCTTTGCCTGCTTTTCTGTTCCCAGGGAAAGAGAAGGTTACTTCATACTCAAAAGCCTTCTTATCTTATCAGTTTAGCTGCTTTCTTCAGCCCTGTTTAAGATCTAGGAAGCATTCTACTTGGAAAAAATCTCACTGGAAAACAAAGAAACCATTGTTTAAAAATGCAGTACTCTTCATTTTCCTACAAAAGACCTGACACTACAAGTTCCAAATAAGCACTATGAGTTGAAGCTCACGCTGACACCTCTGTAATTAAAGCATTCCAGCATCAGATGCTTGGCTTCTTGGAGAGACAGCAGTAATATCTGAACAGCCCTAAGGAAGAGAAATGACAGGTTCCATTATTTTCTCTGGCTATCTCCAATATCATAACCTTTTCCTTATCTTAGTCAACACACACACTGAATGGAATGGGACTAAATTTTTTTTTAATACTCTGACAAACTGCACTGCTCTGTGCAAGAGCAGCAAACCTTGTATACACAGCTGCCCTTAAAAATCAGTTATTTCTATTTTTTAATTCTTGTCATCAATCATCAATGCTAATTGGCCAAGTGTATGGCATGCCTATAGAGTATTAAATGTCCCAAAATAACTAATGAGAAGCCTTTTATTTCATCTGTCTCAAATGAAAGTGGTATTAGAATAAGAAAGTATTTCCTTCTCTGCCACTGGCATTCAATGAATATTTATGATGTTTTTCACTATAGTGCAGTGATATGACAATGTTGAATTCCAGCTAGAACGAGGATACAGCACTTAAAAGGAGATTCTACTCTCTTTCTATCACTCATAAAAGGAATTAATAATTGCAAAACAGCTAACAATTGCTTCTCAAATTAAACCATATTTATCTTCATATTCTAAGCTGGAAAGGGAATCTCTTAATTTGTAGCAATAACTATCTTTAAAAACACTAATATTTTGAACCCATTTATTAAATATTTGTAAAGCTATTTTATGCACAGCACTAATGCCGACTGATCAAAGCATACATAATTAATGGACAAGAAAGAAATCATTGCAATAATGGAAATCTTATTAGCATACAAATTACGTTGTTTTCAAAAACTCAGAATACTCATATAAGGAAGATACTTATTCCAAACCATTTTCCTGAAGCCTATAAGCCAAGTCAACTTCCCTGGAAGGGCCATATTGCTGTGTCTCATGGTACTGGAAAAAACTTTACCCTCTGGAGAGGTACTCATGGGAAATGATTAGGAAGTTTCAGTGCAGATCTGGGTATCAGGTGCTACTCCTGGGCTATGCTACTGTCCACATTAGATAAAGGAATTTCTGCTGTTTTTCAATCTTATTTCTCTCTCTTCTATTACCATTCACCAGATAAGGTGCATTGGTAACCCCTAGAAACAGAGAGGGCTTTATCTATCTCGCTCTTCTCTTTTTTCTCATCAGAAATTTTCCCTCTGCAATGTGACAGGGGGAATATACAGGAGCAGAAGAGGTGAGGTGCTTACTGCTGCTGATGTGACTTTTTTGACTCAATATATTCAGAAAAGGGATCTTGCTTACTAACCCCTGACAGTAATTTTTGTGGCTGGAAGCCAGGAACAATTTCTAGCACTCTCTGACTTATCTCTCAGGGTGGACACAGTCTGTCTGACAGCCAAAGACACAGTGTTCATACTCTTTTCTGCCAGGATATGTTCATACTCTTGAAAAGAGACATGGTGCTCATACTCTCATATTTTAAACACTGAACTTTATTTTGCTCCCCGTATGGTGCACGCAGCAAGTAGTGGATCCAGAGGTAAAGTTGCTCCTAGTTGCAAACCTTTTTATATCTAACCTCTGGAAGACTATCAATATCCTATTTAAAGGTGGTGTCTGGAGAGAAAATTCATGCCTCCAGTCATTCTAACCAGTATGTGAGCAACAGCATCATAGAAAATATCTGAAGTCTTCTACTGACATCACTGAAGTATAATTAATACAAATTTCTGTCTCCAGAAAACATTCATCTTTTCTTTTTTTTGTCAAAATGTATCCAAATGATGATTATTTTTATCCAGAACATGCACTACTTTATTAATAAAGACCATAATTTGGAGATTTTCTGAGCCTCTGAACATCTTTAAGATTTATTCCTAGAAGCTGAGCCACTTCTCACTCCACCAAGTTTTTATTAATGGAATTTTCCCACAGAAAATAATGGACTAAATATTCTAGATGATATCTCAGCAGAAGAAACTTTCTTACTAACAGAAGTGAGAAAGATAAGACTTTCTATTTTGTGTGTGGACTATCAAGGACCATTGTAACCTTTTTGTCCAAACAACATGCATTTAACATGGGGCTGCATATTCCCACTGAAATTAAAGCATAAGGCAGCTTCTGTCTTCACTCAGTAGTGTTTAATTTATACAATTTACACATGCAGTAGAGGACTATGATAACTCTTTGTTTCCTCAAGAGTGAAAAGGATGGTCAGGTGAGTATAAAATATTCCCACTTTTAAAAAGTGTAAGGTAAAGTATCTGAAAATCACACATCACAGATATGCTGAATATTACTTATTAATGGTAGACAAAGTATTTTCCATTTTGATTGCTTATATTTAATGAAATAATTGCAAGTTCCATGTTGTGATAGTCTAGTAGCCCAGAACATCAAATATGTTTTAGGAACTACTAAACTATTTTAGTATTACAGGATTTTTCTCTAAAATTTTCATTTTATAGGAAATGGTTTCCTAAAAGAATAATTCCAATTGTAGCTTGAGATGAAGCACCTTTAGTTCCAAATTTATCTAAGGAACCTATGGTAGGAAAACTAAGTATTCTTCAAATGCACAACCTTCTATTGGAGTTTTGATTTTAAATTTTTTTACATCAAATGCTGTAAACGTTCTTCTGATTCTCCTCTTTCCAATAGGCATTAGTTATAACAAAATTGTCCTTTCTGTTTCTATGTGTATCAAATCAAATCAAGATTGTTTGGTCACTGTATGCAGTCAAACAAATTTGGTGTATCTCGGCGTGATGCTTATCACGGAGGTATGTTATGGTTCCAGAACTTTAGCCTTCCCTGTACTGAAGTAAGGATGCTGTTGTAGTAAGCCCTGCCCCACTCTCTAGGCATTTTGTTTCTTTCCTACTACTTATCTCTTTTACCTGATGATGTAAACAGAAAATCAACTGAACAGAAATACTGTTGCTCAGCATTTGAAATAAACAGCAGATTTCCTCAGAGCAAAGTACATTCAACAGAGCTACAGTCTTGTGTTAGCTCGCCTTTTCCCATTTAATCCACAAACACTGCAAAACTTCAGCAAGCACCAGCTCCAGAAAAAGCCCTCATGTTTTGCCAAACCTTGCTGTTCATTTCAGTGTGCAGCAAACACAAGAGAAATTTTTCATTCAGACACACTGCATGAAACACCATTTGTTGAAAAGAAAGATCATGCAGATAGTTGTTAGAAGAATAGGCACTCAGTAAGAAAACACATTCAAATTCAAATGTGTTGGCTACACTTCAAATACACTCCACAACAGAGCACTGATTGCTGTGTCTGATTTCCAAACAGAGCCCCCTCACCGTGCAACAATTGTTAGAGGCTATCACAGAATCTATCTTCAGGTAGAGTTCAGGCAGAGCCTTCAGGAGTGGTGCCTATTCCGGAGCAGGCTTGACTCGAGTGCTGCCTCCACGCGCTGCAGTGTCCTGGGTCACACAAACCAGCCCAAGCCCACTGCTCCCGGGTTACTCTACCTCTACACCAAGAAAGAGCCCCGTGAGTGGCAAGGGAGCAATTACTCTCAACTCCCAGCTCCCACCAGAGCTCAATTTACTGCCCAGCACGGTGAGTTTGCTGGTGTCGCAGAATCGAAAAGGAAAGAGCAAGACAAAATGGGGGAGAGCCGAAGAGCAGCCCTGAAATAAGAACGTGAGACACCATTTTTTAAGATGAATCATCTTTCCTTGTTTCATACCCTGGATGGCTAATCTGAAGAGAATTATGACCTCTTCTGCTAAAGCAAAGAGTACCATCTGGTTTTAATTTTTCTTGTTTTCACCTTTTTTAGCAGGATGGGGATATATGGCCTTCAAAAAATTGGTGGTTTGCAAGTTACATCATCTTTGAACTTATACTTAACCTTTCTCTACAGTGAAATCAGGTCAGGTTTTTCAAATAGATCATAAAAACAGTACTTGTCAACAACATCCTAGATGCAGCATTGAACGTATAGCTTTTCTACTTAACTTGTAGGAACAAGCTTCCACACTTCTCCTGTTGCTTTATAACCTCATTTGGGGTTTGGAGAGTTTTTAAAAGCGGTTTCCACTTCACCCAGACTTAAAAAAACCCAAACTGAGAGTACAGTTTCTTTATGCTGACATATGTAGATCTTTAAAATGTGAAAAATAGCATTCTAGTTTTGGAGAGAATTTTGACACATCAGACTTTTAAGGAAATATTTTGTACAAACGCATGCTAATTACTGCACATTTTAGAAGGACAATATAGCAAATATGAGAATCACTTGAAAGTCTTGCCTTTATTAACCTTATAGAGCAACAAACTGGACATACTCTGTCAGTAAACGCATTCTTGTTACCCTGCCTGCAAAGAGACTGCACCAAGGAAGGCTGGGAAAGGTGCCAGCTGTACTCACCTGCATCAGTACTACCCTCCTGCAGTTAATTACAAAATTAGGCTGAAAAAAACATGCAGGCTTCAGGAATGCTGAAATCAGGACAACAAAATAGCCAGTGTTTACAACAAAATAAGGTAGATCTGAACAAACTAATATTCAAACTAAAGGCAAAGAGGAAAAACAGTGAGAAAGATAAGCAAAACTGCCCCATCTGTCTGGAGTAAGCTCTGGAATAAGTTACACTGAGAAAACTCCTACCACACCCAAACACTGCCACTGCATAAAGATGTGAATTAATGAAGGGAGATTCAGAAAGGCACAACACAAAAGAAGCTTTTGCCAACATCATGCATGTAAAATACTATTTCCCCTCTCAGATTGTAGAGTTTTAATCAATGGCCTGCTCACTGCCACATAACTTCTTCATATATGCATTGGTGGAGGAATTTAAATCAAATTAAGTACATAGGGATTAATTTCCTGGGGAAGATTAAGACCTTTCCATCTATACAGAATGGTTGAATAACAAGTAAAAAGAGATATTGTCACAAATATTTGAAGGAGGCAATCAGCAAAGAAAAAAGCTTTTTCACTTAGGAACTGCAAAGGTAAAGAAGATCTGTAGCAGGAGAAGCAGATTAGATCACAGCACAAAGGCTAGGAGAGAGAAATATATCTTTAATAAAGACTTCAAGTTTTGGTCATGACCAGCAGGATTTTTTTTGCAGCTACAGGAATAAGAGTAAAAGACAGTGCCATCTTGGAGTGGAAGAGAAGTGGTAGAGATGATAGTAAGGTGCATATCCTGGGAGGGGGGAGGGCTTCAAGGCTGTGCACCACGGCATCTGCAGAGCAAACCATCCACATTTGATAACTATAATCATGTCTAAGCCAAACAGACAGGCTGTCCAATTTCTAAATGGCTTTATTTTGGCTGCCAGTGAACAAAGGGTAAAGGGACATGAACTTAAAGCTGCATTTACCTGAAAGGTTGTGATCATTAAAACTAACTTTTCTCATTGTTATAACTGAAAGACAAGTGAAAAAAACAACAAAATCTTGAGAATGTAATACTGACTAAAGATTTTACCGTGATGAGGCAATTAATTTTAAAAAATGGAGAAATAATACTTTGGCCAATAATGATAGCCATTCGTCTTTTCCTTTCTTAAAAATCTCATTAAAGCACAAGGGAATTGCTGTGTTTCAGAATTTTGTCACTTGTTCCCCTTCTTGGATGAGATCCACTGAACGAGATTATATTAGTGACACACAGGGCATTTGGAGCAAGTTCTTTCCTGGCTCCTCTCACCTATGGAATGCCAGGAGTTGCTGAGCTTTGTGGAAAGCAGTCTGAAATGTACTTAGTATCAAAGACACAAGAGAAAGTAAGGCTGCTGAGTTGAATTGGGATTGCATCACATACAGCTGCATTTTGTTACTAACTGAGAAGAGTCCATGCTTTGTGTATTTTAAAAGCATTTGCAGACCTCAAAGAACAAAGCCAACCTATTAAAACACTAACTTCAGTTTTCTTATCTCCATTTGAACTCAGGATATTCTATGATTCTATTATAACTTAAAATCATAAAATACATGCAGTCTGCAAAAGCCTAACACATTATATTTCAGAGGTAGCACTGCCTCGCATGTCACTCAGAGAAGTGAAAAGCATGTCACAGACTAGATTTTCAGCCATGACAAGCCCCCAGGCTGTGGCATGCCTTTACTGAGAAACCTAAGCCTGACATGCCTTTAATTTCACTGAGATGCACATTAAAAATTGTATGATATTCACATTTTGTATAACAAAGTTTATTCGCTATCACTGCTAACATTTGGGTTATTGTAAAGCAGTTCCACAAAGAGAGGATACTAAACATTAACCCTATAAGGGAAATGTTTCTATGCAAAACAAGCAACGTACTTCTTAAAGACTTGATTCAATACAGCCCTTCACCAGCCCATTTGGAATACTCATTTTTAATATTCAGTGTGTTTTTAAGTACTTTGCTTAATCAGAGCCTAACAGAAAGACCAGCATGAGCAGTTTGAAAGCCTCAGGGAAAATATTTTTCAGGAAGAAAGTATGAAAGGCAGCTATTCTGCCTCTGATATTTTTAAGTATAAGTAGAGAAAAATATTCTACAGTTTTGAAACATTTGGTTTCACATCACATGTTCCCAAGATTTACAGTAGAGAGATATGCAGTTTGATATTTGTAAAGGAGCAACACTTAGGATCTTCCATGTTTATTTTATCATTTTTATGGAGTTCTTTTTAATAGCACTCTTTTATCACTCATCATTGGGTGAGCCTTTGAGCAGTGTACCAATTAAGCAAAATCCTTATCTAAAAAACCCTATAAATGTATAAGACACATAACATGATTATCAGGATATACGTAAAGTTCATCATCCACTTTTCCTGTGGAAAAACTTTATAGATGTATTTCAATCAGAAATACAATACAGTATGCTTATATTTAAATACATACTAAATAATAAGTGCATAATAAAATCAATATTCAAGGTGCTTAGCTGCATCTTTAGTTGCAACATACAAATGCAGAAATCTAAAGTGCCCAGATCTTAAAAACCCCAAATGTCCAAACATAAAAAGCAGATATGAAAAGAAATAATTGGCAAGGTAGTTACATTTTCCTTCCTTCCTTCTGTCCATGTACACGCTATTTGCAGTAATAGCTACAGAAATTCATGAGCCCAATGAGTCAGATGCCACTACTGAGATTTTAAGGGAAAGTATGCTTAATATTCATGATTCATAACAGTTACTTATCCAAATGCTTTCTGAACCACATCTACAGGGATTTCTGTTCTCTCTGTCACAGCTTCCTCCATAGCCCAGGAGCAGCTGGGATGAATTTTAGAAGTGCTCTGGAGCACGTTCCCTGCCCT
The DNA here is from genome assembly GCA_013400235.1 of Oriolus oriolus. NCBI lineage: Eukaryota > Metazoa > Chordata > Aves > Passeriformes > Corvidae > Oriolus > Oriolus oriolus. Next base: position 968,362 of record VXBT01006385.1, read on the forward strand.
CTCTCACAGGCTAAGGGTTGACTCAAACTGGGGAAACGGCCCCCTGCTAGGTCCCTTGGGACTTAACAGCTGTTCCAAGGAAAAACAGACTTAAAGCAGAGAGAATGCTTTGCTCTACACTGCTAGGAAATAACCACTAAAGGATATCTTTCTTCCCGTACGCTTTCCCCTTTCTGCAAGAGGGAAATCTTGACAATACTAACATGCATAGGTCTGGAACATTAGGCTGAAAGCTGAGCACTGAATCTTTTCTAGAATACTAATTGTGGCTCTTTGGCCTCTATAATATAACCTGCATATTCAAAATGGAAACTAGCAGAAAACATCATCTAGATGCAAAGAGATCCAAATTTCCACAGTGCCACAGTCTTTGCTTTTAACTAGTAGGTTACAGGATAAATCCCATTAAATTAATAGCTTTAAAATAACACAAAAAATCATGAATCAATTAACAGCTCCAGAGTTTACAATGGAAAGGTCCTTACAAAGCATTTGTGATGCTGCTGAGGTCTACTCACAGCAATCATTGTGTGACCTGGTATATAATGCTGTGTTAGTTTGTTGTGCACTTGTCCAAAGGGACCAGCAAACAATTATCCCTCAGCTGTATGTGTAGCTTGACTGATTTATTTCTAGATGCAATTTAACTGATCTATGTGTTCTTACCTCAGGCAATTTATACTTTTAATCCCCGATCAAATTTTGCGGTGTCATAATTGCTTTTCTTATAAGTTTGCCTTGCTCCTGTATCAACGAAACTGTCATAATAGAGAAGAAACTGTGTAGCCTGACACAGAGAAAAGATTTTAATTTAAAAAAAAAAAAAGAAATAACTGAAAAGCTAGATATTCTGTGTCTCAAATTCCAGTCTTCAGTGTCACTCATGATGAAACCACCAATAATAAAATTTATGAGATTTGACAGTGATCTCAGAAAACTTAGTGTTAAGAATATCTAACAGAAGATGTCATTGCAGCCTCTTTTGGAGATGTTCACATGCTTCTTTGGCCTGCAGCAAACATCTGAGTTCAGCAGAACAAGAACCTCCAGGCTACAGAAGTTTACCTCTGTCTCACAGAATTCACATTCAGCTGAGACGTGCACAACTTCCTCCCTGAAGAACGCTTTAACCAAATCAGCCCAACACAAACATGGTGAAGCTGTAGCCCCACAGTCACCAGGCAAATGCAGCAACACCACAGTGTATCAGAAAGCAAGCCAAGCAGTAGCATGCAGGACAAGAAAGCCAGCTAAGGGAAGACCTTCAGTGCTTGAGACTCCACAAGCAAATCAACCAGCTATTTCCTTCCCTGCACGGAGCAGGACCCTGTCCTTCGCTGGGGGTGGCTGAGGGAGGGAGGGAAAATTGCCAGGCTCTGCTGCTGTCTCTCACTCCTGGGATAACATTCCTTGCAGTCTCTGGCTGTGGCTTTTAGCTGTGGCTATTTTGCAGCTCTCACAGTGATGACTGCTTATGCACATCATCCTCCTAATTATACGGTCAAAAACAATTGAACCGCTGTCTAATTCAGCAGCTACGATAAATGAGGCAGAACTGAAATTGCACAGGCAGAAGAATTTCACCAGAAGTTTTTGAGGCACGATTTGTGAGGCAGAAAAAGTGTAGAATTTACAAACTATAAAACAGTAACTTTATTTTTCAAAGACTTCCAGTTAAAGGCTTGGCTCTTATACAGCTAATTTATGCAGAGAAAAACCCCCATGTCAATCCATCATAGATGGAAAACTATGTTGATTTTTAAATACGCTATTATGGACCACTCTTCCCTCCAATAATTCTCTATAATCTCTTGATTTGTGTTGAGTTACTCTTGAAAATTCTTCAGTTTGTCAGTATTACAGTCGCACTCAGCATTTTACATGTCACCAAGCAGCACGAATACTGTACTGCAGTGACAGGGGAACAGCACTGGGCAGCTTATTCACACAACCTATGATATTGTTTAACTGTGAATTCACTCTTTGTATTAAAATTATCTTGTTTTGGTTAGAGCTGGGTTGTTTCCATCTAATTACCTATTATAACATCTACTGATAGTGGCACCACACAGAAACTGTGCAGGTTATGCTCAGAATGAAGGGTCACTCAGGCAAAAAGGTTTGATCACATGTAAGTGAGAGAGCTGGGTACAGCTCTGCTTGTCTTACACAAGATTTAATGTCAAAGCAGTCTGAGAAGTTCTTGGATGAAAGACAGAAAGATTTTTTAGCAGAGACAAAAAGGTTTCATGAAACTTTGGCTAGATATTGGAGGCTGATATATAAAAATATAGATGCTGTTAAAAGTATCAGCAACAGAGAGATGTGTGAACTTCTTTATAGACCATGTTCTAAAAGAATAACCTGATTTCTGACAGTGGTTAGTAGGAGGCATGGTTATAAGTATTAATGCATTTGAGGTCAACACAAATTACAAAACTGGAAAAATTACTGTCACACAGAAAGTTTCAACAAGAGAAGCACAATAGGTCCCAGGTTTGATTAAAACTGTTCATAAAAAAATGAGAGAAGCGTCTGAGTCCTATCCAGTGCTTTGGGTTCACATGCAACCTCAGCTGACACTATGGACCACATACAAAGTGCATGATAATGTAGAAGTCAGAATCACAGGATTATTTTTCTAAAATGTATAGACCAGAAATACCTACAAATTTTTCAAATGAGGTGGTTGGGGGAAAAAAAATTAAAAAACAAAAAGGCAGCCTGCTTTACTTTTCCAAGTGCTGCCTTTGGCCTCGGCCTGCTTTGTCATGGCAGAACTGTCATGAAGCTGGGATGTAGCCAGCATGTTCCAAGTGGAACATGTTGTCCTGTACTGAAGAGGCTCCATCAAGGGCCCTGCTGAACTTTCTGCTTCATCACCTTCCAAACATGTGAAGAACTCCAAAGGGGAAATCCTACCACGCCATATACTCTACTGAAGTGCAAGATCTCTTTTGTTTTACGAAATCTTAAAAAATAACTATCTTTACATTGCTCTAGCAGAGGCTGGGAAATGCTGAAGCCATCCTAAGCAGCAGCAGCAGCTGAGAGAACAACCTCCTATGAGAAGATGGTGGGGAGAAGAGCAGAAGTAGCAAATACCAAAGTTCTAAAAGCTGACTCCAAAAATACTAGAAATCTATTTGAAAATGTACTGTGCATTTATCTGCAATAAATGCCATCATAATACTTTAATTTTCCCGTGTTTCACTAAAATGCTTGCAGGCTCCAAGAGTCCTATTTGCAACTGGAGCACCTCTCCAAGGAAGAAAACTAGTTCACCACAGAAATCATGACTGCCAGAAAAGAGGAGCAGTGATGTATGAAAATATAATCCATTGAACATCAGGCCTGACAACCTCAGAGCATTTCCAGGCTAAGTCAGCTAATAACACCACTCTTAACACTGCAGGTGGATTCACACTCAGCAAAATGCAGCATTCAAGTTAAGGAATATTTTTGCCTAGAGCTGTTATAAAGATTAACAGCAGCAGAGAATATGTTAATTGGTGAAGCTAAAAACTCAGGAGTGCTGCAGTGTGAACAGAGAATTAAAATATAATTTTTTAAAGTTAAGGGGTTTTTACTGGTCATAAAGTAAAATTGTCACATTGCAAAATATTCCTCAAGGGAAAATTTTGCTTTTAGGTGCACACAAAAATTCCTATCAGGCTAAATTCTAATTCTTGTGACATCAATGTGGGTCACCTTCACTGAAGACAAAAAAGGCTCCATTTAAAAGCTTTTTAAAATTGCCCACTGATGGGGTAACATAGATGAAAGCAGAACATAAATTAAAGTTTGCCATGCAACTATTCAACAATGGAGAGAAGTATAATTAATCTAAATCAGCAGATCTTTGTAAATGTGGTACAAAAGTTGTCATAAAAAATGTATATATTTTATTTCTTTTCTTAGAGTATCCAAAACAGTGCTGTATAGGATAAAAATAAGCAGGTTAGAACTAATTTTATACTTCAGAATTTATTTACTAAATGAACCTGCTTTCAGATCTAAGCACACTTAGAAATGTATTTATCATTTATGAGCTTTACTCATTCTTTAAACTCTCAAGAAAAGCAGACATGAAGAAGATTTTAGAGGATGATGACAATTCTTCAAGGAACAGTAGAAAACATATCCTTGAGATTTCAACAAACTGGCTCATGAATATTCTTCCTATTGCTTCAACCTGCAGAATATTATTTGTACGCTTCGAGGTTTCTCATTTATCTTTTTTTCCATGTTTCATATTCCCAGCCATCTGATACCCAGTGAAGAATTACACTGTTGAGCCAAAAGAAAATATACAACTATCACAAGTGATCACCAAAATATTCAGCATTTCTTTGACTTACATGATCTGAGCTTAAAGTTGCAGATTCTTATAGTCATCACTAGACATTATTTTTAAATTGCTATACTCCACCCCATTATTTTAATCACTCACATTTATTTGACATCTGAGTCATATAATTCCACACAGTAGGCTCGACACATTCTCCAAAAGCGCTTGAACAGGCTCTTGAGTCTAATCATTCATTACTAACTTACAGCACCACACCTGATCAGTGCTCTTAGAATATCTCCACTAATGCTAGACAGCATTTCAAAAGAAGTTTCTCCTACATTTTCTGTGAGCAAAAAGGATTTTAGGATAACGTTTTGAGTTATATTTGCAAATTGTTTATTGGAGCACTTTGCTAGGTAAGAACCGCCTCGTAGGAGAGATTTGTCACTGATTGAAATAAGAACAGGATCGAACCAGTAAAATCTTACTATATTTTGCCTGCACAGTGAAATAATAATAATAAAATGAAAGTCTACTTATAAAAGGGAGAACAGTAATACTAAAATTTTGCATCTTTATGGCATTTATTTTCTCAGAGGAGTCCTGGTGAAAAGCTAGTAAATAATAACTTCCTCATCCATCTGAAATCTCAGTGAGAGTTTTAGGTACACAGAACAGAATTACCAGAGCTGGAACAATCCCAAGGCAGCAGGACTAACATCTGTTCCCGTGGAAAATAAAACAAGAACTGCAATTCCCTCAAGCACTCAGGAATTCAGTTTTATACTATTTCTAAATATTTCTAACAATATTTCTGAAATATGTTAACTCCAAAATAATAGTTTTTTAACTCTAGATTCATGACAGAATTCACACCCCAAATATCAAGCTAAACCAGGTACTTCTGTAGTGCTCTGTTTTAGGAGGGAAGGGAGATAAATCAGAGGTAGGTCTGAGGAAAGAGTTTACAGACTGAGGCTGATGCAGGATAGCTAATCTTGCTGTTCTGACCACTGTCCCCACTGAGAGAGTATGCTGCACCTCAAGTCTCTGTTTGGTGGTTTTCATCCCCAAGCCATTGGGCAGCTGAGGGCTTGGAAATTGTTGATGCAGACAGCTAGTCTGAAGGCTTCACAGATCCTAAGTTAGAGATGGTTAGCTTCTATTTGTGAGAAAAGCCCGTGAAAGGAAAAACAATCAGTTTCTACCCTTGAAATGTAGTATCAACAGAAGCAAGAAATCTAAAACAATAGAAGGAAAAAACCAGCAACATTTCTGCACCTGGTATTTTTCTGCATTCTTGAACACTTACGCTACGGGTAGCCAGTGGTAGTATATTGTAGTTAATATAGCCAATGAGTCTATTGTAGTGACTTAGCAGCCAATGACTACGTAAGGCGAATGATAGCATACAGAAGTCTATAAAATAAATTGGGTTGTTAATAAAGAGGCCACTTGGCCCTTCACCGAGGCATTATCTCTGTGTACATGTGTCATTCGACCACCCCCAGCAGCGACAGGAAATATCCATGTAAGAAGCCTTTGCTTGTAATTTCAAATTGAGACCTATCAGTAGAAACAGTAGCATCCCTAAATTTGCCACACATTTTTCTCCTTCTCTTAGGGACACAGAATGCAAGAATAACTATACCACTGAAAAACACTGCTACTCTGGATTACCCATAATATGTTGCGGTGAGCAGTAACCATGGTAATGGTCAGCCAAGCCAGCAGGTCCAAAACACCCATTGGTTTGATGCTCCTCTATCCCAAGGGCACTAAGCTTGGTCGCTGGCCACTGCCATCTCCACCCATTTCTCTCCATATTTGGTTTCTTTTCTAGAAAGTTCTGCACTATTCGGTTGCTGATTGGCCCCTGTTAACCCTCCCCGCCTCCCTGATCTCCCACTGGATGGAACTCCTTTTCCCCTCCCTTGCACTGGCCCCTCTTGGTTCTATGATTGGATGCTATGAGTTTTCCCCGCCTTTGCTGTAGGGGCATAAAACCCCACGTTACCCTCATTTTTTGGCTTCTCAGCACCCCACTTTGAGTTCAATAAACCCTTTCCCGCCCTCAAGAAGCTCCTCCGCCTTGTTCCTTTCCTCCTCAGTACACCCTTACCATCAGTGGCACAGCGAACCCTTGCAGGGATTTTGCCTGCCCTCCCGTGCCGTGGTCAGCTTTCACCTGCTCTTCCAGAGTGGGCGGGTTTGCCCGGTGCCTGGGTCAGCTCAGCTAGCCAGAGCAGGTGAGGCACCGTGCCAATAATTCATAGATTTTTTTTTTTTTTGCCTAAGCTTCATTGCATCATCTGCAAATACACACCTGGAAGTATGGTTCAGCTGTGCCTGTACCAGCCTGCACCTGTCTGAGTCACACATCATCTGCCAGGTAACCATAAAAGAGCCTTGCTGGCTCGTCAAGACCATCAAGCTCCATCTGGCAAACACTTATATGGCCCAGCTACTAAACACATGGCCCATGCACACCTGTCTTATCTGGACATATCTCTGTGGAACTAACATAATGTTTTAGTAATCTGCTCTTCAACAAAGACAGTAAAATCAGTTTCAAGAAAAGTGCAGTCAGGTAAGAAGATGTTCATTAAACTCTAAGCACTAATAAACAAATCAGAGCTAGAACAAGAGACATTGGAGACTGGAAACTCAGAAGTGTTCAGTGATACAGATTAGAAAAGAGCCTTCCAGGAAATCTTTTTCCTTCCCATTATATTCTCCTAAATACACATTCTCCTGCAGCCTTCCTTCCCAGAATCACTGTTCTTAAAGAAACAAGTGTGTGGGTTAGGAACATAGCTGTGGATATAACTCCTCTCCAGGGCGTCTCCACCCTGTATCAGACCCTGCTGATACTTCATCTGTTCCCTCTGCACTCAAGTTATTTCTCTCTTGAGGAAGGAGCACTCCTCCTTTATAGACAACATTACTTGAAGGGGCTTGAAATAATTTTAACCTGCACTATGTGATCATAGCTCTCAAGACAGTTGTTTGCTAGGCTGCTGTACTGACTGACACATTATGTGCTACCACAGCTACCAAGAACTGCACCAGGTCCCAGCACTGCCAAGGCACTTCAGACTTTCCCTTCTCCATCACACTCCACTTTCCTTCTGCACCTCCCTTTAACAGCAATGGTTTAATCCTTCCTTGGGGGGTTGCACCTGCTGTTTCAGTGCCAGAAATGGAGAAATTTCAAACAGAAATTTAGAAATTTGCAACACTGTCAACACCGCATGCCTTTCACCACATTTTTCCATTTTGGATAATTATTGCAGAAGAGAGTCTGTCAAAAGTTCTTATAGCATGTATTGTAAACCCTTAACTTGCATGTGATGAAGAGAGGTGCTGATATTTCCTTGCTGATATGGGATCCACACTGATGAGTCATCTGCCACTGATCACAAGATACTGACATGGTTTGAAGTCACAGTACCGGTGGATGGAGCTACTCCAGGTTTTCCATAATTTTAGGAGATGGTATTTCAATGGTACACTTGTTGCAAGCAGGACATTTCTCCATAAGTGTCTGTAGGATTTTTCCTATCACCCTCTTTCAGTAGGCACAAACCCAACAATTCCTATCCCTTTTAAAAAAAACTCGGTGAAGCAGGGCACAGGGCTTCAATGCGGTGATAGAAGGTACATAGCTTTTTTCCTACTTTTTCTGCTAGATGCTGATGAGATGGCAAAGGAATCTACCTAGCAGTACTTCTGATTAAGTAGAATGCAAAAGGCCATATAATCATCAGGAAAAGCAATGTCGTGCTTATTCAACAGACTACAGAACCTGTAGTTCCATGTTGCTTGTCCAACACATGTACACTGCCCACTCTTTCACTATTGTGCTATTTTCAAAGAGCCCTCTGTATCAACTTTAGACAAACCCAACTGGCCAAGGAAAAAAACTGTCTTGAAAACTTGCTTTAAAACCATCAGTGCCCTCTACCAGCTTAACTGCTGATATGGAATAGGACAGAGCTTCCACATTTCATAAAATTAACTTTTTTCTTTAGTCTTTTCATCCTTCAAATTCAAGGAATACAGACAAGAAAAAAACAAAAGAAAGGGAGCAGTCAGAAAGTATAAACCAAAGATGGATTAGGAACAAGCAGCTACAAAATAAATCACACTTCAGAAAAAAACCCAAGATTGTGGTACTACTCAAACACTCTTTCTTTCTTTAGAAGCTTGAAGAGAACTACCCTGTGAAGTACAAACCTTCCAGTGGAAACTTAGACAGTGGAATCACCTTCCCTTGAGCTTTGTTTCTTTTTCGTTTGTAGGGACTTTCACTCTGTACACAAAGTAGCAACAAAGCAGCTTTTAGGGCATATTAAGCATTATGTTAAACACTGTCTAGATACAGACAAAATACAAAGCAGGGGAAGCTAAGAGATATTAGCCAGAAAATGTTTCCCTAGCTTTTCTATAAATGTATGTTGTTCATTTATTTTCATCAAATATCCAGCTATTAAAATGACAGATGCTGCAGAAACTGTTCTACAACTTCTGACTAAAGCCTTTTATATTTGACACCTACTATAACTATTAAATCGTCAACTGCTGATTAGCTTGAGGCCTAATCTTTGAAATGTCACAGCTAATTTCAGTTCTCATTTTAGAAAGTTAAGATTTCCTGTTGTATGCAGTTTTACACTGTTGGCAGATGAAAACATTTGAAATGAATTTTCCTAATGAGCAAACATTGTTTATGACCTTATGCAAACTTGCTGATGGCTTAGTTTAGTCTTGAGGAGTCTCCTAAGAGACTGGCCACAAAGACAGCAAATTAGTTCACCAACCCACTGCACTGCTCTCACATGTTCATGAGAGTTGGATGATGCACTGGAAGTCAGGAGGGAGTAAGGAAGTCAGAGATTCACCCTGTTTATCTCTTCTCCGGTAAACTGAGATTCAAGGTTCAAGAAAACCAAAAAGCTCTGAAGGGGGTCTTGCACACAGCCAGATCCCAAGAATTTTTCTCTTCTGTGCTACACAAGAAATGCCCTACCAGGAATCAAGCTCTGAAAAATGAAACGGCAAAGCAAGGCATTAAATTCAGAATAGTTCCCATTCATGGGGTCAGGTGCAGAGAAAACCTGGGATTTGCTGAGAGTCGGTGGGGTTGTGAACATGTGCACGTGTGTGCATACACAGATATAGTTTCCTGACCATGTGTTTTGCTAGCTTGTTGTACTCCCTCAAATCACCCAATTATGGTTGATGTCCAACAAGAAATTTTCAAATGCTCAAAATTAAGTCAAATTTGATTGAACATTCAAAAGCATTTCTCAGCAGCAGATGTCTTTATAGTGTTAAGTATTCCACTGCACACTAAACCTCTACCCTCCCCCTTCATAAAATTAAATGTACTTTTAAAGCTCTTTTCTAGATTAACAAGAAATTACTTGATTGAATTTCTGCCCTCCCCCCAGTACTTTTACTATTCACCCTACCTCAGCCATGCCAACAAAGAAAATTTAACTGCAGGTAAAAATAGCTCTGGAGGCTTAATTCAGAACTGTTCATGCAAAATTAGCTGCACTGATCAATGCTACTAATAGAAATGTTTGTTAGACTCCCATATTAAGCATAAGTTCATCCTGCTGAAGTCCATGCTAATTTTATCTGATTCTCTGCCAAAGACTGACATATTTTTTAATTTAACCATCTTGGGTATGTTATTTTTCCAGGATGACATGAAGTAAATACTTTCTCCCTGTTCCTATTCCATTGCTAACACCTCCTGTATTTCTGAGATTCCTGTACAACACAGTGGCTACTGAAGCCTGGAAATTGGAGGCAAGCTGCTAAGATAAATCTTCGGAAATAATCAGCATCAAAATACAAAGCAAACTTCATATAAATAAGCATTTTTCTGGTTGTGAAATATGACTGGATACATTCAAATGCCGGATGCCAGGGACAGACTTGAAAGTGATTTCGTGGCTGTGGTTTCAATTGTGCAGCAGCTACTGTGATGGAATTTTATCCTACTGTGCTAGTCTCTGGCTGACATAAAAGGAAAAGACAACACTGTATTTAATTTTCTCACTCCTCCACTGCAATTCTTTTTCCATTACACAGAAATAATAGAAGGTCGTAAGGATGAGAAATAAATTAACAATTTTGAAACTTGATTTATAATAACAGATAATAGCAGTAAATGCAAGGAGCAGAATACCCTGCTGTAACAGTTCGGGTATAAATCAGTGAGAATGGTAACATTCACAACTTCACATCAATGACAAAGGTGAAGCAAATAGCAAATTACAGGAAAACATTTTTTAAATAAAGTGTCGTGTTTTGAATAAAAAAGGAATCAAAAATTATTTCCGACATGCACTGTATTTTCCCCACTACATGGCTCCCCCATGTAACCAAAACAAACTTTTAATATCCTGAGAACAAATGTGGTATTTAATATGGCAGCCTTCCAGTGCCTAAAGGGAACCAACAAAAAAACTGCAGAGGAGCTGTTTACAAGGGGATGTAGTGATGGGATAAGGTTAAATGCATTCCAGCTTAAAGAGGGCAGGTTTATATTAGATATTGGGAAAAAATTCTTTACTGTGAGTGCTGAGGCACTGGAACAGGTTGCCCAGAGAAGTTGTGGATGTCCCATCCCTGAAAGTGTTCAAGACCAGGCTGGATGGGGCTCTGAGAGGGGTTGGAACTAGATGGCCTTTAAGGTCTCTTCCAACCTAAACCATTCTATGACATCTTTGCAAGTATAACCAACATTTTTTTGTTAACAAATATAAACATTGCTGTAATTTTAAGTTGCTGTGTAGTCAGCCATAGTCTCTACAAAAACAAAAAAAAAGGGAAAAAGTGACTAAAACAAAATCCTTCTATTCTCTAGAAGGATTTTGATCCAGCATACACCAAATACGATTTGGTATCCTGAGACGACAGCACTAATTCTTCATTAATTATTAAGCCTGCAAGCTGTATTATGGTAGCATTGCACAAAATAAAGTTTGACTTTTCTTCTCCTTTTTTTTTTTTAAATGATCCCTTAGACAAGCAGTCTTGCTTTAAGAGAATTATTCAAGCTCTGTGGAAAATTCTCCTCAGCTTTCACACATACATGATGAACATGTTATAGGTAGCATGCTTTAAAATGCTGTATAATTGAAATGAAGAGATATATATCTCCCAGATATATATTTTTTCCCATCACATTTTCACTCTGTACTGATTCACAGTAGTAACAGTTCAACAGAGAACTCAGTAGATCCTCCAAATCTAAATTACTTCCAGTGCCTCTACCAACTACATAAGGGAACTCCTCAGACATCTAAACTCTGTGAAAAAAACCCTGTGTAAATACTTATTTTCTTATCTTTCATTTTCTGACACTTAACAGAAAGAATATGTACTATCTGAGAAGAGGAATGTATTTAGCAAGGAAACAGGACCTGGCACTTTATAAATCACTAGGGTAGTGTTGCATTCAGTTTATACAACTGTCTCTATCTGGATTAAGAAGAGTGAAAAAAAAAAAAATCAAAGTCCTTTAAGTTATTTTGTTATTTCAGCAACTCTCTCATTTATAACTAATCAAGTGCTCAGATAACCAAGGAATTAGAAAAATGCACACCATGAAAGCCAAGCTAGTCCCAAATCAAAAGCATTCCTATCCTGAAAGCTGGTCATTTCTGAGGGGCCATTCTAACCACACACTGCCTTACTCAATTGGAAAATGGCCAACACCAGTGAATCTGACTCCAGAATTGGGACATTCAGATTAACAAAACTGTAGGAACATCCCTGCAGGTCTTTTGGTTTGCATTTCTCATCACAAAATCGTTTTCCACCTGTAAAATGATATCCAGCTTGTCTTTTAAAAAGTGTAGCAGATAGTTGTATAACTCTTTTCTGATAAAACACCACATTTATGTTTCCTTGCTCTGTATTCAGAATACACTACAAATTTATATGGTAACCAACATGACTATAAGTCCTACAAGTCTGATAAACACGAAGGCAAAATAACAGAAGGAATCAATTTACTAAGGAAAAAAATCCAGAAAGAGAGCAAAACCCTCAGGAATATTTAAATAGCCATAATTTCCCTTCCAATAGATTTCTGACAGCAGAATTAGAATAAATAACATTTTGTACTGAGTTTGTGATGCATAAAAATAGGATTTGTCATGTCAAGTCTCTGGGCAATAGCCTTATCTGTTTTCTAAATGCTGTCTCCTAGAAAATTTAAAAAAAAAAATTGAAAGAAAAAAAAGAACAGAAAGTTGGAAGAATGATATTCTGTAAAACCAGGAACTAGCACACTTCATCCCAACAAGTCTTTTCAAAATTGTTTAAAAAATTCCACAACCCCCCCACTTAATGGTGTTGCTTTCTATAAATAATTTCAAAGAAAATGAAAACTGGGTAAAGGGATTTATTATTTATGACATGACAGTGTTTCTGATATCATATTCACAGAAAGCATAAAGAAAGATGCCTCTACTTAATAGATTTTCCAGTTTTAGATTCTCGTCTACAGCTTCTTGTCTATCTTCTCTTACCTAATAAATAACAACATAGTTTATGATTGGATGAGTTTTTGAATATTGATAAGATTTAGTCCTTCCTTTTATTTCTTCTTTTTTTTCTGAAACTCATTTATATTATGCAGATACTCTTGAATAAAGGAATGTCCTTTTCCTGTTTAGAATAAGTTTTTAAAAATAAACTGTAAAAAATTCCTATTAAAATACATATTCTCTAAAAAAAATGAAATTAGATTTAACACTCCAAGACTTGAAACTCATATTCCAGTGAAAGTTTTAAATTAGGTCACAAATGACAGCAATTTATTAGACTGAAGAATAAAAAGTCTAAAAGTATTTCTGGTAAGAATCAATCTTCAACTTTCTCAACACTACAATGCAAAATATTTAATATCTCCTCTAAAACTCTTTTTGAGTGTCATATGTTGTAATTATGCCCTAAGAAAATGTAGTTGCTCTAGATTTTCTTCTCTCCATATCTTTCTCAATAAAATGTTTTTGTGAATTACAGTTACAGGAAGCATGATCCTTGCAAATACCAGATTTGGGCTGTGCATTGCCATTATGACTTGGTTGACCAATCATAAAGAGAAATATTTTATTTATTGTACCAGGTATAAAGGCTTTATACCTGGTACAATAAAGTAGGTAAACTTAGCTGAATGTGGCTGTTGAAGTTTTGATTAATTCCCTCCCTAAAGGGATGCTTGTGAGATTTTTCTGGTGTCTCTGAAACTAATAAAAATGAGCTTTCTTTCAATCTTAGATTTTTTTTGTTTGATTTTGCCTGATTTTTTTTTTGTTGAAGGGGGAGCAGTGAAGGGCAATTTAGCAATGCTAATGAAATCTATCAATTTCACCATAACTGGCTGCAAAACTAAACCAAAGGCAAAAAAGATAAGAAAAAAAAAACAGGCAAAAAAGATAAGAAAAAAACCAAACAAAAAAGGAACTACATAGCAATATCCAATTTCAAGCCTATTGCTAGATACTGTACATGGAATAACGCAGGACAAGTATAACTGAGTCCCTCCAGAGTCTGTTTCATAGCTGCTACTGTCTGAAAGCTTCGTCCAAGAGCCAATCCTACTGTGCATGCAATGGGATAACAAATTGTTTTACTGAAACTTTCAGTCAAATTCAGTGTAAAAAGAAGGCAAAATTCATATTGTGAAATCAATTAGATACTAGTATTGTCTTGCCATATGGTTGGTTTTTACTTAGAAATTCTGAATTAGTTTAAATTGTACCATGTCACAGAAAGCTTTTTCAGCAATTAACAAGGACACCAAAAGGTTGAGCCTTTACACCTTGTTGATGTCTTTATGCAGGCATTTCCTCCTTGAATTTCTGACATGTATGACAACCTTAGTTCTGCTACTTCCACATGATTAGGGGTTAATTGATATCCAAGACAGTTTAAACTAACACGCGAAGAGAATCTGACCAGCTCCCTCCAACCTCCTCCATGCTCTTGTTGCAAGGAGACGCCCCTCTGTGCACCACTGAAATACACTTTTCTTCAAACACCAATTTCCTTATCTAGCCATGCTGCAGTCCAAGTATGCTGCTCAACAAAGCATGTTCCAGTAGGTTCCTTGTTGCAGCTGTTGGAAACTGTGAAGACCATTCTCCCTGAAATGGCGTCGGCTCATCTGTCTTGGTGAGCTCTGCAGGCTCCTGAACATATATGCACCACTAACTTCTGACTGATGTTACCTCAGATAAAATCAAGCAATTAAGAATTTTTAAATCTGCACTCCTATAGTCTGTTTTACTCTGTCAAAAGGCAGAAGAAATGTAAAAAAATTCTAAAAAAAAAAAAAATACTATGGGTTTGCAATTGTACAATTGAAATCAGAATGAGGATACTTCTGTATATGACCAGTTCTTCTTAAGTCAATGTGAGCATGCTTTGTACTTGACTGTGAAAAAATAAAAATTATAAATAAATTTAAATCACAACTGAAGTACGTTGCAATATCTAGGATGTACACCACTGAAGTTAGAGACAGTGTACTATAACCTATTACCAAACCTAAGTGATGGAGAGAAATATGTCTTTTCAGATCACATTCCAGCTACTCCTTAACTGCTAAAACATTCACTTAAAAGGTCACTGCAGCTCGCAAAACTTGTGGTTCTCTTGAGACCACTCTGATTTGTTGATTCAGAAGACATTCATGCTTAAAAATCTGATAACTGAGGAATTGTACAATGTCATCTCTTGGCATCTGAAGACAGATGCCAAGCAATAATAATAAGCAAGAGTTTCAAGGCAGCAACATTAATATTTAATATAAAGTAGAACTGGAAGCTCTGAAGATAGAAGAATACACAACTGTGTTTCTTTTTCAAGGGTACTTAATATTTAATACTTGTTTCAACTACTGACACAAAATCACAAGCCTCCTCCATCCCACAGTTATCTGATGAGGACCTACCGTTACTCCAAAGAACCTGGTTTCATTCATAGCATTCAGAAAAATTTTGCCAAGTTTGTGATTTGTGTAGTTAAAATCTTCAATTTTTTGGTGCTTGTTGGTGGAATTAAGATAATTCATTGCCCGCTGTAGGGTCCTGGCAATCACCCATATTCCATCATAGGCATAACCATGAAATTTGCTGGATTGTCCATCACCACGTTTAGCATTGTATTCCTTTTCATACTGCTGTGGAGTCTGCAGAGGAGATAAAATTCAGTTTTAACTCAATACTTAACATTTTACAGAGTTGCATCTAAACTGACACCTCAAACTGCACCCTCCAATTTAGAGATGTGCATAACTAATAGAGAAAGGGCCTCCAAAATAAAAATTATGAAAGAAAATAAAATTAAAAAAACATGTACTGCCTGACTTAAAAACTGCTGGTGAGATTGGGAAGCAGAACTAGGAGATAGGGACTGAAAGCAGTTGTACTGCCTCACTGTATAAATGACAACTTGCTTTGTTTTACTTCTGTAACAAAAGCTCCTGTTCAACCAAAACTGTACACTGGTGAGCCATAATACTAGAACAGAGAATAAGTGTATCCCTGCAAATTTGTGGTTTGATTACACTTTACAGGATAACACAAATCAAATAACCTTTACTTGAGCAGCCATTTGCTCAATATGAAATTTTGAGTGGCAATTTGTCTGTATTTTACAAGCTCACTACGTTCTGGATGGTGTGCTATCACATGATGAGTTGCCCTTCTGTAAAGTTGCCTTTCATGCTCACTCAGCAAGGCATGAAAGGCAGATGGAAAAAAAGAAGATGAAAAGCAGCAAAATCAGGCATGTTTATTAATTGGTCAGAGGTTGTATGGATTTGTTCTGTGATAAAATCTTATGTGCTTTATGGAAACGCCACACATTTTTATATTTAAAACAAACCTCACCTCCTGCCCCCAAGTTCTGAGAGGCACAAATCACCATTCAAATTGGCTGTTTGCAGAACAGGTTTAAATATAAGAGCTTTCTGTTTCTGTGCTCAAGTATTTAACTTGACGTGACACAGCACATGATACTAAAGACTATAATTCAAACTTTCATGTACATTTAACTATAATGTTCATACTGGGAGAAGAAGGCAGAGTTGAAGCGAGGGACTTTACTGCTTTCTTACCCTGTAGAGAATTAGATTTGATTTTCAAATATTTTAAAATTGCAAACTAGTGGAAAGTGGTGAAACTAACTATGATGACTGCCAGGTCTCTTAGTAAAAGAACCCTTTAGCTTCACCTCCCTCCTTGGTGCTTTACTGTGCCAACCCACCAGTGAGAGAACTGATGATATAATGAAATAGATGGAGGAAAAGTACTAACCCTTCCTGATATAGTCTTATTTGTTTTTGAGCTGAGAGGCTCAAAATCCACTCCAATATAACCTTCCATTGCTGCAAGAAGATTTTTGCTGAGACACTGTGAGGAATTAATCCAGGATTCCCACCAAAGATTTTCATACCATCCTGGAATAATCCACTGATATTTGCTGCCATACATTTCTTCATCATAAGCCTGCAAATAAGGAAAACAGAAAAGATAACGGACATTGTAATAGAGATATTGAACATAAAACCAACTGCTTTTTGTTAATTTTTTTCATTATTAATGAACTTATGGTGTAATCACAGTACACAAGTATTTTGAAGTTTAGTATAATTACTTGCTAATAATGAAGCCTTTTTTTGAAGACTCCTGGCTTTAGAATTCAGGACATGAGGAGAGAATTTACTAAACTCTGTTTTTCTTTCAGTGGACCATTTCTTCAGAAACAGAAAAATGAGACTGTATTCTAGAACTGATGGAGTTAAAGAGGAACAAAAGCAGAAAGCACAGCTTTGCACAGAAAATTCTTCATAACACAACTACTGCATAAGTGACAGGACCACCATGCTACCACATTTAAACTAAGTTATTATCACCCTTCTATCAACCTAAGGACTAGATTAACAAGAAAACTTGGATCATAGGCACCATAAAATCACACGCGGCAAATATGAATTAGGTGACTCTGCTAAAGAGCAGACCACAGAAACATTAAGGTATCAGTTCCTTCTGAGGAGCATGAGTGAATACTGAATTGATAAAGCAAAATATTAATGATTTATTTTTCTCAGCAAGAATTTTCTTCACGTGAAATTCTATATTGTTGGAAAACTGAATACAGCCGACCGTAATCCAAGATACTGAGATGATAGTTACCTCCTTTCAATACTTAGCAGATATATATAAAAGGAAGCAGAAATACTTTCTTAGTCAGGCACATATGCTGTTGTACCTAAAAGCTGATCTATTCTCAAATATTCTTTTTGATTGGAAAGAGTGCTCTAGGATAAAATTAGCAAATTTTAACTCAGATGTTTCTCTCACTGTCTTGCAACTAGATATTTTTCTTTTGACATTTCAGTCAGACTCCATTTCAAAACTGCAGGTTACATGCTTCTTTGGCTCCTAATATAAGCAATGCTTGAGACAGAAGGCCTAAGATAAAAATTCTAATTTTTAGAAATACATGGTGCAAGCTTAGAGCTCTTAACTGGAATACTGCTACATTTTCACAGGTAATATTACAGAGGGAGGAAATTATAAGAATGCAAACAGGACATATTAGTCACTCAGAAACAACTGTTTTGAAAAGTATCCCAAAGATCATACGAAAAGCCTATCAGATAAGTAAACATCAATAGCAGAATATGTGAAATAGGACAGCCTCCTAAATATGTTAATGCCCAAATTAAAAATGGGCTTTAAATCTGTGAAGTCTATTATAATGGTGCCAACTCAGTTCATAACAGTATTGTGCACAAAGCAGATATATTTGGCCCCTGGTTGCAGAAGCTTTTGTTCAGCCAAAATCAAATTTCATGCCTTTGTGTACAAGGCTGCTTGAAAGTCCTGCCTGAAACCTTGTGTCTTGCATCTCATATACTACTTATTCCACAATCCACATAAACAGTTTGTCTTTCTCTTGCTTGTTAATTCTAGCCTTCCAGAAACACATCTGCTCCCGTCCTCCTACCCACCTCCACCCCTGCACAGCTATGGAGACACTGTATTCCAGGTCCACCTGCGAGGAAAATAGCAATCCCTTCTACAGCAGTGCTTTCTTCTAAAAGAGTTTTCATTATACCGTTAGGTCATTCAAGACCTTTCAGTGACTCAGTGTTTTTTATCTGACAGTTCTCAAATCACTGAGGACACAAACTGACACAGAATAGTGCTTTTAGAGAAGGACAATCCTATGTAGCTCCCCCTGCTCTATAGAGATGAAAGTATCAAACTGTGTGTTGCCAGAATGAGTTGGCGGTGAATTATTCTGAAATTAGAGCTGTTGGAAATTTTCTGTTTGCATAAGCACTTGTACTGTTTCCTGCATAATCTGTGAATGCCCTGGGAAATGGGCTGAAAACTGAAAGTTTCAAAATAGCCAGAAATTTCGTCCTGGAAACAAGGGATCATTCCCAACATGGTTGCCTGAAAGACTGGTTACACTTTCACATTTCTGCAACAATCTGGTTTAACAAAACCCAAAACCAAACGCTTTAAGAGCTGTTGGCTCTTCCTCTGAGGTATGGTGGAGTGACAGGGCTTGAAGGGTAGTCTGGGGAAGGCAAAAGAAGGAAGAAAATCAGCTCCTCTAAGACAGAGCACCATAACCATGCATTCATTTTTCCAGTGACAGCACAGTTGATAGTATTCAGACACTTCAGTGTTTGGGTCCCAGAAGACCTATTTCAAAATAATGCTTTTTTGCCACCATTTTCTCCCTGCTGATTCTGCTAAATGGAGATGATTTTGATGCTTAAAAGATACAATTACTTGAAACATGTGGACCCTTCTTGAGCTGTTTGAATGCACACAGACCAATTCTTGTAAGTTTCAGCTTCGAAGTGGAAGATTTTTTGGCAGACAAGACCAAGCTGAAGAAGGTTTGCACATACTATGTACCACTAGAACGGCATAAAGTAGTCATACATTTTCCTTGATCTTCGTCTCATGCCCTATGTAGGATGCAAAGCCCTGACTTGCTGTCAAGCAGCCAGGAAACTGTCATGGACAATTTTTGCCCTTTTGAACAAGAATTATAATTTTTTTTCTTTTAAAACTTTTCATTCTTGTTTGAATCCATAAATAAATGCTTATTTACAAGAAAGATTCCTGTAAGAGGTATTTCTTATATGTAGTAAACAATTATTGGCAATTTGCTGTTTGTTGAAGAATTAAGTTCTGGTCAAAAGACCCTAATTTCTATTCCAAGAAAACATCACATTCATCCCACTGAGGTGAAAATGAATTATAAAGCCAAGATTTCCCATAGAACTCAAATTGCTCATTGTTTTTGACACTGGTGATAAATGAACAGCTAACCTTATTTAAATCTTGTAGGAAATACCTGCCAACATTCACTTTGGCTCGAACCAGTCCTGTCCTGTTTTTAAAGTTTGCCACTGAATTATACTATCTTTTAGTCCATCTATTGTGTGGGTGTTGGTCTCTTCTTCCAAATAACAAGGAATAGGACAAGAGGAAATGGTCTGAAGTTGCAATAGGGGTGATTTAGATTGAATATTAGGAAAGACTTCTTCACTGAAAGGATTATCAGGGGCCAGGGAAGAGGTTGAGTCACCATTCCAGGAGGCATTCAAAAGATGTGCAGATGAGGCACTTAAGGACATGGCTTAGTGGTGGACTTGGCAGAGCTGGATTTATGGCTGGACTTGATAATCTTAAAGGTCTTTTACAACCTAAATGATTCTATGATCTTATATAAACTCCTGTGGATGTCCTGAGGAAACCTCACAGCATATGGCTGTTGAATCCAGGCAGAAAAGTGAGGTAGACTTTAAAGATTTTACCACCTACGTAAGTCATTACCAAATAATATTCAGGTTATAACCACAATCAGAAAAAAGAAAAGCCTTGCACTAGTGAAGAAGCATCTTCCTTTAACAAACTCAAAGCCTTTCTCTGACTGACATCAATAACCCTGCAAAATATAACAGGGAATCACAAGTGAAACCTGTTTGAAGATACACTTGGAAAAGAGGAATTAAAAAAACTTGACATATCTATATTATTGTGCTCTTAGACATATATCTGTAGGAGTGCATGAGTCAACAATATATTTTATGACTAATAACAGGCTTTCTGACACATTGTAGTGCATTAATATATAAATGACCTACTTAGAACTGCCCTCTCCTTCATTCAGTCTCCTGCTGAAACTCCCAAATAAATACATTTATACAAGCCTAAATACATGATCTTTCAGATTTCTCCAGGCTCCAGAAAAATCCACCTTATTATTTTTGACACTAATGTACTTCAGAAGCAGCCATCGCACTTTGAACCGCTCAGAGTTACGCACACTTCCCACGTTCACACCAAACCGTAGCCACAGGAGGCTGCGGCCGGCGTTTGTGTGACAGGCACATCCTCTCCCTGGAACCCTTCAGACAAGAGCCATGCAGACTAAAGGACAGCCTGCCCCTCCAAGGAATTCTAGGATTTCTTCAGCGGCCCCACATGCACATGGACTCGGAAGAGAATTCAAGAGGAATGCAACTAGAAATTAAGGGCAGTGGCATAAATGAGGCCAATCTCTTGCTGATATTGGATTGGAAGATAATTCCAATTTCTCTGCTGGGGAAATGCAGCCCAACCCCAAGAGATCTGAGGATGATGTGGGCTGTGAAAGGACCATCCTTTCTTTCAGGAATGAAAAAATAAGAGATTATCTCTGTCAATCCAATTCAAATGGCAGTACAAAAAGATCTATATACAAAGACCTAACAGAGATGAGAAGAATGAAAAATAAAATAATACTTTCCATTTCCTTTTGGATGAAAACAGATTTTGTTCCTTCCAAATATACTCTACAATCTCCTTTCCAAATTTTGCCACCAACTGGGACAGCTGCTGAGTAAGAGCCAAAATGCATCTGAGGCACATGTAGCACTCAGATTTTGAACTTCTGCCTTTCCTTTCTTTGCAAGGATAAGCAACTGTCTCACCAAGTGAACACTAAAAAACACCCTCTGAATTTTAGATGCTGTCATTATTACTTTTCCATTATATTTACCGTGTTCTTGCATCATACAGAATTAATAGAACTGTTTAGACTACAAATTCAATACCTATTCAAAATTTAGGCCACTAAAATCTGCCTCTTTGGGATTCTTTTTGTTAGGCCAGTACAAGTATAGATCCACATTTTAATCCTGCTACTTTCAATGGCAATAACAGTGGATAAGTTTGCAGCACATTCACACAAACAAATGGTGAGGATAGGGAGTCTTATATTTGCTAGTCTTACTTGTATGGTTAAAAAACTTTATTTTTTACCAACTAATATTTGCTTTCATGTAATACATGTAAAATGTACAGCAGTGAGATGGGAATGAAAGCTGTACAATTAGCAACACTTTCAGTAGCAGAAATTATTAGTATTGCTGAGTTAGGATGTATAGGAACTGGCTTGAATTTCTTATTCTTTAAAATCAAAACATGCAAAACTCATACACAAAGACATTATCACCAGAATACAGCTACTGGGCAAGATTGAAATCTTGAAGTTCTCTCTATCTGCTGCTACATATGCAAGTATTTCCCTGGATCTGATGTGAAGAGCAATGCTCAAGTTTGAGTTGGCATTTAATTCCACCGCTGGAAAGTAATAAGAAGCTAACCACACAGTCTATGCCTCAATTCCACTGAAGTCAAGTAGAAGTATTTTATCGAAACAGAAACGGAACTAAGCATGTGTAACCTTTCTTTAGGATATAAAACTTCACAGAGCCGAACTCCATGAAGAAATTTTTATGCTCAAGTTTTTATTCAAACACAGCACATTCTTTATTCTGATATGCAATTAAATATATTTACTTACGCAGCAGAAAACTTTCACAGCCATTTCCTCATCAAACTGGCCAAGGATTATCCGAACGTCATTACCCTGCAGATTGAGTAAAATACATGGCTGTTAAATACAGTCGCAGCTTCCAGATACCACTTTAATTGGCCATTCAGATCATGCAGGGAGTTAGTGCAGATTGCAGCTGCAGACAGGATTAATGCAGAACTATTTCACCTTCTATAAGTTCAAGAACTTGAAGTACCGCAAAAGAAGAAAAACAGCTGAGGTGTTTGAAGAAAAAGATAAAGCTATAGTACTAATGAGAGTAAAACTGATACAACAGTCAAATATTAGTATTCAATAACACTAAAATATCAAATATTCCTTTGCTTCCTTGCAATATTTCTTCTACAACTTTGCATATTACAATCAGTTGAAGACATACACTTTTCACTGTTTGCATAAAATAACGTTTGTAGAATTAAGAAATGTGGTTTGTGAGATCAAATGCCTTGATATTATGCCCGCTTTTGTAATTTTTAAAGGTTTTATTCATACAACATCATCTCTACAGCCACTATAACACATTGTCAACTCCCTCTCTCCTCCCTCCCACCTCCACACATTAAAAAACATCATCACTGTTCAAGAACCCATGACTGAAGTCCAAAGACATAATTTTACTTTCGTACTTAGAAACATATTAAGAAATTCTTCCTAAACTCAGGAGCATATGCAGGAAAATATTTCTCCAGGAACAGGACTAACCTCTTCCTAACATGAAAAATTACTTTTAATATCCATAAAACACGGAACAGATATCTTTTTATGACTTCACATTACCTTTTCTTTCACACAAAGGCAGAGTTCTCAGCAAAAGCTTGAGCAAATCAAATTTTTCATTTCCTTCATATAAAACCTGTTTAGAATTACTAATAGCTCTTTCCCTCTCCAAGGATAAAACAAACATATGATTCAGTATGATTTTCAGTGGCAAAAAACATTTAAGTTTTAATTAAATCAATTTGTCAAAGATTTTTAGTTCAGATAATTTCAATGTTTATTTTCTGGTCAGCGGAAAATATTATGATGGACAGTGCAATAAGATATTCGAATGCCTCTGTAATTAAATGGATGAAAATAGTATCACTCTTAGCATGGTTTAAATCAGAAATAATGTAATGTGCTTTGCTCATTCTGAACCTGTGCATTTTCATGTTTCTCTTCATTTTTATATTTAGTCGCAGACTGATAAAGCAGTGTAAATCTTTTTCAAGTGGATTAGATCCTTTTTAAACAAATCTAACAAGGTTACATAAACTAAACAAACAAATTACACAAATTACAGCAGTAGCATTACAGTTTTTGTAAGGACAATAAATAGATTTAGGAATTACACACAAAAACCTCACCTCATCTACTATTTCTATTTTTCACATTTTAAAAATAATTTGGTTATTCTTGGAACCCCAGCTCTGAGTCACTTGACTGCTCTGAACATAAAAATGCAGACTTAATATTTGAAAAAAAAGAGTAGCAGAGTTTGATTAAAAAATAAATGGCATAGCACCTAATAATTAAAGTTAAAAATTGAAGATATTCCTTTCCATTTCATAACATGATGAGAACCAATTTTAAAAAAAAAAACAAAAGATGTAAACTATGTGGCCTCATAAAGAATAATCCCAGACTGCAGCTGCAGCACTGCTGCCCACTGGCTGTGTGACAACATTCAGACTGAAGTCATAGCATCTGTGGAGTGTGGTTTCACACCTTAAGACATTGCTTCCACCTGATTGTCACATAATTTAGTATGCAATCATGTAACCAAGGAATTGTCTGTTAGGACACAAGTAGAAGGAGCTAATTTAGGGAAGTCTACACAACAGCTCTTCCTCTTTCATGCATAGCATTCTTCCTCTGTGCAATGACACAATCCTCAGTCAGCCTCTTCCTCTTGAACTCCACCTTTTGCATCCCCTTCCACATTTTCTCCAGATTTGTTCTTGAAGAATTGCATTCAAGACTGCAGATAAGCCTAGATCCATTGGATGCCAGGCTTGGGTCTGCTGGCTCCATCCCACATAAGAGACACTGAAACTTTAAATTCATGCAACTGCACATAGCTCAAGTCCCTTGCAGCAGTTTTATCTGCATAGACAATAAAGTCTGCACCAAAGTGTATCAGAGCTGGGTTCATGTCAGTGCTTGTGGGTCAAAGTCCACATTACAGAGTCATTCAAAAGATACATCAGATGTATACTGGGCATAAATTTTTTACCCCTTCATTCATACTGTTAACTGACTATAAACCAGCATGATTTCCTAGCAAGGATATACTATTCCTTTACATCAACCCTTGCAGAAAGATGCAAGTTAACACTGTAGAGCCTCCTCACAGGGATCAAAGATATCACCCACTGGATTCCAGAAAGTGTCAACTCTGTTTTTCAGAGAGCTCTAAATTGCTTGCACGGAGCTAAAACATATTTGACAGCAAAAGGTTTTAATTCATGGAACTAGGCAGGTGATCTGCAAGATGATTAAAACATCCCAGGGGGAAGGCAACTCCCAAAACTGCACTTACATAAAAAGACCAATGTTTAGACCGTTTGCCAGATGGTGAGCTGTCATATTTACTCTTCCCAGAGATTACAGTAGCAATATCAGCATTTAAGCTTTGCCCCTCAGTAAGAAATACATATGTTCCCATATGGACTAAAGTTCAAACAAGAAAATGAAGAACAGTTGCATTTCATTTACCCACAGTTGTGGCAAACCCTGCATAAAAACATCTTTTATAAATTAAGACTATAACACATCCTCAAAAATTAATGATCCTTTTGCTCCCTTCTTTCTTTCATATAAGTGAGGATATTATTTGGCTACTAAATATAAAGTGTCATTAGTAGCACCCGCAGTTGAGTAGTATAAACCCTGAAGACAGTGAGGACCAACACATCTAAGATGCTCTACCAAGGGATGAAGAACAACTTGTCTCCTTCACTACCGTTTCTAACAGCCTTAGACATGAGACACTCTTTAGCCTTTTCAGAGTTTTTGAGTGATACACATTATGCTGGAATAGGCAGCTATTTTTTTCAGCTTTCAGAGCTTTCCTTCTTTGATCAGATTTTAATCTGTCTCATTTCTAATGAATAACACCACAATGTTGTATTATATAGCTTTCCAGAGAAGGATTGCTACAATATCTCATCTGCCAGGAAAAGTCAATGTCTTGGCAGGCTCTTTATGAGATACCTAAATTGAATAGCTCAGATACTCTGTCTTATTCTCTACCATGTATCTGACAGTCAAGAGGTTATCAATAAATCTACACAAAGCTGGGTAACTTTGACAATAGAGGTAGCCACATGTTCTGCCTTCTAAATGCTTCAATGTCCACTTAAAGAACTATAAATGAGCCTCTGACCTTAGCTATGGAATCACTGATGGTGAAGGTGAACTAGATGATATCAACTCCCACCATCATAACATGATGGCAATTCTTTTGTCCTACATGCAAGAAAACATTGGAAGCAGAAGTGTTATTGCTCGTACAATTTGTCTGTGCATGCTTAGAATTTTCAAGCATTTAAATGGATGTACAAATGCATCCCTTGCTCTGAACTCAAAAAAGAGTTTTAAAGATATCCTTAAACTTAAATTTACCTTTCAGCTGCGATCCAAAGAGACTGGAGTCAATGCAGTAGAAACTAATGTGTTACTGAGAGAAATATAAAATATATTTCTGCAAATCATATCAGATTTTTCTGTTTTCTATTCCATAATCATCAATTTCATTAATTTAAATGTGTTTGAAAATAAAAGGTGTATCAGGTAAGCAGATACCAGTTTACCTATATGAGGTTTACATGTTGAGGAAAGGAATGAACATTTTTAGAATTGTATAGCTGAATTCTGTGTCTAACACATACCAAACAACAACTAACCTTATATTTATATTTATATCTATTTATATTTATATCTATTTATATTTATATCTATTTATATTTATATGTATATTTATATTTATATTTATATTTATATTTATATTTATATTTATTTCTGTCAAGAATAGCAATTTTCTGGATAATTGCTTATTTATTGTTTTACTAATTTGTTTTGAAGAAGAAATCAAGAGATAACTAATATATTGTTGGCTGAGTCTTCTGGTCTTCCCTGCAAAACAACCCAGTGTGTTGTTGACGCACAGGAAAGCTAGAATCACATTGCTTCTCCTGACTTCCAGCCTAAAGATACATGCTTAATATGCTTTTTTTTCTTGTTTTTACATCGTTAGTCAAAAATGGGGACTTTACTGTAACACCTACTGGAGTCTCTTCAACCCAGACAGGAAATGCAAACTGATTTAGACTGGACAGACACAAATGGCTTCCCACAAACATAATCTTTACCTATTAATACTTTAAACATTCAGGCTTACATCGCTAGACTGTGTAAATAATAAAGCACAATTAGTTTACCATGCTCTAGAAATTTTCCTAGCTAGGTTTGGTAGTGGTCTAGTCTTACACAGGTCAATATTCTTGCTTTAATTTTATTTTTTTAATATCATTTAGTTTATTAAGCATTTTTTGTAACCTGTTTTACACATATTCAAGTATTTGCAGGACTGTGGCTTTAATTGTGTGTCATATGTACTTGATGCAAGAAACAATTTGATCTTCGCCATTTAGAAGTGCTTTCTCCTGCTGTTCAATCATTTCTTTCATGTTCATGTGCAGTTTAAGATTCATATCTCCTGTGTCTAGTTTATTGTTGGTTGTGCTGCATGGTAATGCTAAAATATAGTTTCAATTTTATGAGATGCCAGAAGTCTAATAAATTATTATAATAAGAGAGGGATGGGAAATTATTCTGCTACCAAATTTACTTTTCCTTTTTTTCTCCTTATGATTCATATGAAATCATGTAGATGATGTTAGCAAAGAATTCAATCTAAAATGTGTAATGATGCTAATGGAAAGAGGCTCAATACTCTTTCTACATGATAATTTACCTTAAAAGGGTTCTGGTTCCAAACCTCAAGAGTTTTCACATGTATATCACAATGACTGGGGCTTTAAGTGCAAACATTAAGTCAGCAACAACTTTCTTTACTTAGTATCACGATTGGGAACTATTAAAAATCTTTACTATACACATAGGCCTTCATTGACTGAAGCAGGACTAGGCCCTCAAAATGCCATTTTTTGGACGTTATTATGCCATGGAATGCAGTAATACGTCATTCTAACACAAATTTTATTTCACTACTCCTCTTCATAGAAAAAAAATCACCACTTTCTCTTTTTCATCAATCAGCAACACATACCTTAAGCTTCTTTACACTTGTGCAGGGATCATTGGAAAAACTCTCAGTATCTGAAATCTCGATGTCTTCGCCATAAAGGACGCCAGTCAGATCATTCCTCACCTGTCACAAGTTGAAAAAAAGGCAAACTAGTGAACCAAGAGCCAGTGAGAAAGAAGCAGATGGACTGTATTTATATCTGTAATGACAAGCAATGATCTCAGTGGTGATATATGCACCCACACAGTTTTTTTCCATTTTGCCTAAGATGTGATGAAGGCACTACTCCTCTCTGACCACAATCTACTATCAATGGCTGTACCATGTGAAGGACTTTACTATGTGTGGCAGAAAGCTCACACAAAGCCCCACGAGCTGGGCTCCCACTCTGTGTCATGGGGATGAACAATTCTCCTGTATTTCCAGGGCTGTTAGGACCAAAAGCTTTGTTGTAGCCAAACTGATGTTTGAGACAATATAAAGGGAAAAGACTCATCAAGGAGACTCTTACACATTCTCAGGTACTGATTTCAGCTGGTCCTGAATCAGCAGAGCTTAGCTTACATCATTCAGGGACTGATAAAGCCTAATGAACTCCTCAGTGGCCTACCGCTCTCTCAGACCACGCATCACACCATGGGGCAGCAAGGGGTACAGTTTGCTCGAAGGTGGCACATGCAACCATGCACCAGCTGATTTTTTCACCTGTTTAATAGTGGCAAGACTGTCCTCCTTGAGCTGCCTAAAAGCACAAAGAAGCCAGATAACATACAAAGCAATCGGGCTTACTGATACCCTAAAAGAATAGGGTTTTTTCCCATATAGCTACTTCAAGGTTTCCTGTCTTAATTGCTGCTGGTTTTCCTCCAGCCACATGACTGCAAAACCAGTTTCACATTAATATTCCTAATAGATAAGCAAAAATCATTTTAGTCTGCAACATGATTACAGACTGAAATGAAGAGAGTGGCACACCAATTTTAATTAATAGAATTATGATCACATCAATTGCAGTGATTGTCTATTTGTTTGTAATAACAGAAATAGGAGAAGCAAATCAGTGTAAAACAGGTATCCCACAGGCAAACACAGAAAAAAGAAGAGGGAAGATATGTGATATTAAACAGGAGAATTTAGAAGCCTGTGTATCATATGCAGATACTTTCTGATGCCCCTCTGTATGGGTCATTTCCTGACAATCATCACAACACCAGCT
The DNA here is from genome assembly GCA_013400235.1 of Oriolus oriolus. Classification (NCBI taxonomy): domain Eukaryota; kingdom Metazoa; phylum Chordata; class Aves; order Passeriformes; family Corvidae; genus Oriolus; species Oriolus oriolus. The sequence goes on from VXBT01006385.1 coordinate 997,075, forward strand.
GCCTTAATTACTTCTTTCATGGCCTCTGTGTCATCTTATCCCCTTTAGTCATGCTTTAAAATTACTAAGATACATTTTTACTTTATAACCTTTTACAATGATTGAAACAAATGGGCATTTAAGTTATTTTTTATTAAATTCTTTTTTATCTTAGAGATGCAAGTCAGAATGGTCAGCCTGCCAAGATTTGAGTACCATCCTTTATCCTTCTGTGATGCTACCAGTTTTTAAACTCATTCTGTGAAAATGTATTCACAAAAAAGTGATCAGTAGTGACTTCTTTTTCTGCTGCCATACTATTAAAACCGAATTATTGCTATTGTAGCTCCAGCAATGCCATTAACTGCTCCTTAAAATAGAGGTCTTTCTCGATACCAAGAAAAATTTTTTTTTTTAAAACAAACCATCAGTGATAACACAGGAAAACAAACCTCTCTTGATCATAATTTAGCTCATGTTCACAATCCTTCTACCTAGTGTGAGACATCACTAAAATTATCATTTGCTACTGACAAAAAGTAACATTTTCCTTACTTAGCATCAATGTACTTTACAAAGGAATACAACTTGTCATATGCTTCTACCCAATACTGTCCTTTCTTCTGTATGACAAGAATTTTTTTAGTTTCAGATTTCCTTTTCTGATATTTTCTTGACTTTCTTTTTAAATAATTCTAGTCAGTCTTTTAATCAAAGAAAGACTAGATCAACATTACTCAGCTAAACTGAGAAGAAAACAGCTGATTTACCAAATACTGTTTAGTCAAATTAGACCATCATTAACAGAAGAACAATGATAAAAAACACACATTAAATATTATTAAAACTTAGAGATAGGCTTCAGTGGTGGGCACAAGGCTGATGATAATAAAAATTATACTTCAGAATGTTTACTGACTTGCTGGGATTCCATCCCTTCAGAACTTTGCAGTCGAGGAACTAAATTGCGTGTGTTTGGGGTTTTTTCTCAGCAACGTTTATTTAAATGCAGCCACTGAGAAATTTCTTTGACATCTTCCCGGCTCATCTGCTAGAAGCAAAGTATCTGTGGCTTTCAGAGCTCTTAGACTTTTCATTTATGTACTGATTAACCTCCCAAAAGACACACCTTACTAGATTTTGTGCCAAAGAAGTTGAAAAACTTTTCCCTTCACTGCTGCAAGCAGATATTTGATGTTTTCCAGACGCATCTGCTCTGAAGATTCTGCCAAAAGAAAGGCAATTCTTTCCCATTATCCCAACAAGATATTCACAGCTTTATAAGAATTTACAAGATTTTTCTAAAAGACAATGTTTCCCTTTTCATGCTCTGACCTATGTCTGACACATGCCATCTTGTGTCCCTGGTCTGGGAGTATTTTTACTATATTTTCCAGTTTTCACTTCCTATTTCCATACTTTTTTTGTCACCAACCTCAGGTTATTTTCTTCCTTTATAAATACTCTAAATATATCATGGAACAGAATCTTGTGGGTTTCATTCTACGGAGGTTCTTCACTTCTTTCAGATAAATTTAACTACAGAATCTTCTGATTTGGATTTAGGTCCAAAGTCAGAATTTGCAAAGCCTCACCTCCAGTCCTAGAGCTGCCAATTCCTGATGCAAACGTTCCAGTTTTGGATGAAATTTGCAAAACTGAGAATACAAAATGTTGCATGTTTTGTTTTAGCAGATGCTTGCATCTACGGGAAACGTATCACCAGCAGTTTTAGTGCAAGCAACTTTAGAGCTCAGCAGCAATCATTTCATTCCACCAACTCTGAGTAAAGAGAATTGTAAACTACAGTGCTTCTGGTTTTTGTTGTGTAAATAGGATAATTTTAACTTTTGGAAACTGCTGTAGAAAGTGTTAACAAAACTGCATTAAGTTTTTATGGGAATCCACAGTTGCTAAGGAAATCTTACGCTGACTATAATACAGAAGCAGCTAATTCCACATGGTTTTAGACCCTTGTTAACAATTTAATGAAGGCTGTACCTCTGTGTTTATATCACCTTTACGTACTTTAAAGACAGCAATATTTCATTTTCCCAAAATAGGAACTACCAGACCTGATCATCAATAAACCTGAAAATTTTCATAAACCAGTGCTCAGAGACCTTAGTCCACCACTCAGAGAAAAAAAAAAAATTAAAAAATAAACTCAAAAAATACACTTTTGAACTGCTCTGCTTACAAAACTAGATGAAAACAGTATTTCACCATACTACATGTTTAATCTATGTGTGGTCTACTTCAAAAATTACTGGGGTGCGAATGTTTACTCAGGCGCAAGTTCCAGAACATGAAGTGTTTGTAAGGGATGCTTTTGCAGGAAGAAAAGGATGACCCTTTTGCTTTAAGCAAAAGAGAAGATGGGATGCAAGAGAACTGACTTTTCTCTCTCATTCTGCCAGAGCTCCTCTTTGATTCAGCTCCTATGACTCAAATAAAGGTTTTAAAATTTGCTACCAAGTCTGGCTGTATATTTTTCCTGTGAAGTGGACGGCAGCAATACTTGCCTACCTCATAGCTCTTGTGTCAAATTTAGTGATGTTTGAGAGGTGAACAACAAAGTCCCTCACCCTGCACCTGTGAAAGAAGAAATACAGGGATTTTGAGGAATAAAGAAGTTGCGCTGCAAAGGAAGAAATTTTAATTTCTTTAATCTCTATCAAATTGAGGGAGTAGATAGAATAAATAAGTGGGCTGTAAAAAATGGTGAGTCTAGAGGAGATAAAATTTCAACACACTTGTGGTCTGGACCAGAAAGAATGCATGTAGCTTCAAGGAAAGGAAGAAAATGTTGGGGAGCAGTGTGGTCTGGCCCCCTAAGGAAGAGGGGCACAAGTGCAATAGCACAGCTCCCGGACCAGGTACCTCACCAGCCAGCAACACAGCAAGGGGAGCAGGACAGGCTTGGAGAGAACAGCCAGTTTCAGCCACGAGGTGACACCTCCACGCAAGTTCACGGTAATAAGGCAAGTCCAGTGTAAAGCTGGGAACTTGATCCACAAGTCTGGAACAGGATAAGGTCTGGTAAAAATAACCAGGGTCAGACAGAACCCATGGTTGCTGGGAAGGTCCATACCAAAATGACAGGACTGGGGACAAGCCTACGGGGTCCCTGCCAGGCTTAGCTGTGATGGAGAGAATGAGAAACCAGCATTCCCACAGCATCATTGGGACATGGACTGATGGCGCTGACTTTAGCTGAAATGGGGTTGGGGAGGGGGAAGGTGGGGAGGGGCGTGCAGCCCTTGGGGGCTACTTGGGCAGAAAGGGCTTTTGGTACTCTCAGAGCCCCAACACTGAATTTTGGTTGGTTTTTTACTTCCTACATAAACTCTGTATGATGATTCTCTGTGCATAATATATAAATATCCCTCACAAGGGTACAAAAGTTGCACATATAGTGATTTTTTGTTAGGTGAGATGAGATCGCTCACTTCAGCGAGATTATTAGTGCAAGCACCTTGTGACCTGTAGTAAATAGTTAGCATCCATTTGACTACAGTATTTCATTTTTTTGCAAGGCAATTTTATGCGTTTTTTCCAAGGAAAATAGTAAAGAAAGGTGATATTCCTGATGAACTGTCAATCTAGTGATGATAGGTTGGATTTAGGGGTCTCCACTGACCAACTTTTCAAACCAGGTTTCAAATTATACGTTTAAAGGCACAGTTCACTCAGTTAATCCTAACTCTTCCAGTTACAAAATTAATTTAATAATTTTTAGATTAATCATACTACTTTGCTTTTAACAGATATTTCTGATGACCTTTTGGTTCACTAAAGCTGCATGTAAGTATAGCAAGCTAAACCCTTGTCGTTCAGGGCAGCCTAATCCTACCAGATGTTGATCATAAGAGACGCCTAACAAATGGGAACTGGTCGGACCAGATGGATTACACAGTCAGATATTTTACGAAGATTTCCTGCTGCCCAGAATATACTGTGTACTTTAAAATGTTATACCGTAGGAGTTTCAGTACAGACATATAAATACATGTGTACAAAACAAATGCTTGAATGATAAGAAAAAAACATTTCCTCATTACATGGACAAAATGTAAATTGTGAGTAATTGCACAGGACAGATTACAGTTTCTGGGATTAGTAAAGATAGAGGTCTCACCATACACGATGCGTTACAAGCAATTGTAATTATCCCTATTTCCATTCCAATGGAACACATTACTCACATTTAGAGGCTTAGGAGCATTAAGTGAAAACTTATGTTCAAGAAATACAAACTACAGAGATACACTTTCATTGATATACACATCATTTGGGACTACAACAATGAAACAGGTGGTAGAACCTTATTTGAAGCAGAGAGACAATGCAAAAATAAAAGATGAAGCATTAATAATTCAAGAGGAAACAGTAAAATATTATTTTGGCTATTAGGAAGGAGTTCCATTTAGAGGAAAACTAAAAAACTAAATATGTTTTATTGTGTAAAGGAGAAATGAAATCAGAACTGCATTGGATTTCCTTTTTTGTTTAAAAGAAATCAGATTTTTTTTTTAAAGTACCATGTTTATGGTTTTCATTGGGACAGGAAGGGAAGAAGGGACCCTGGAATATTGGATTTTTACTTGGGTAAACTGCCACCGTACAGGCTTTCACAAAAGATATGAGTTTTTTTCATTGAAGTAGGATATTAGTAGCTGGATCTAACCTGGAAATTAATGCAATCAATATAAGTCTTGCCTACAAGAAGCGCCTGCATGTTTCAGACTGAATCGTTCAGACTAGAGTAATAATAACATTGCTAATGATATTTTTGTTGTATTTTTATTACAACTTCATATTCCAGCTAAAAATGTTTATTATCCTCCCTTCTGCCTGGAACGGCAGTATGATAAATATGATTTCACATAAAACCTACATATGTGTGACCACCAAACAGATCATACCTATTTAAAAATAAACCTCTATGAAGTCACTTACAAAATGCTCTAATTTCCTCCCAAATTCTCTAAAGGAAGAAAGAAATTTTCTTACTTTACCTTTCTTGTGTTTTGTGATAACAGAAGTTAAATATAATCAGGAACTCTGATGTTAAACCTATCAGTTACGTGTAAAAAGAATTCATAGGAATGTAGGGTTCTTGTGGTAGGGGGGAAGTTAATTAGGGGGGTTTAAGGTGACCTACAAACAGTCCAAGTCAGAAGGTGATTTCTCTGCAACAAAGAGATAAAATCAATTCATCTTATCCAGAAGTGGATCAGTTCTATGAGGTATTGGAAGGCACCAGCATATTATAGTGAAATAAAAATTTAGCGAGGAAAAAACACCAAGGATCTGCAGTATAACAAGGTACGAACAGGTTAAGTTCCACATAATCTACAAGCATGTTAAGAGCGTGCACATAATGTTCAGCAGGACTTTGAGCAGTCTGAGAAAACAATCTCTCTTCAATAAGACTGGACAGTAAGACGAGTTAAAAACACTACTCAGTAGTACAGCAGAGAGGGGAAAGTCATGGTACATTCCTCACAGGAAAAAAAATACATAATGTATTGCCAAGCCAGAAAGGATCTCAAAGAGAGTAGGCAAGGACTGAAAGTAATGATATATCCTATGAGAAATAACATCTGTTCACATGAGGAGTTAAGGAGCACCAATGAACAAAACTGAAAAAGAAAATACACACAAAATATACTTCTGGTTCCTTCGCTGTGAGATACTGTCTACAAAACTGAGGATAATGTGATTTCTGATAGCTGCCAGCGAAATAGGACAACCATCCTTCTACAAGTTTATCAGATGTGACTCGTCGAGAAAGCAGAACAAAATTAAAGGGTCTGGAGGTTGTAATATTATACAACAGTAATTTTCATGTCAGGTATTATGAAAGTAAATAGGGGCCATATTGAGAATAGGTTATTTAATAATTCATAAACCAATGCCAGGAGTGCAAGTAATTAAGTGAGAATTTAGAAATGCTTGTTTATTAAAGCAAGGGAGTGCAATAGGACTACTGAAGTTGGTGCAAGCACTAAGTAACTGGGAGTGCTGAAATACTCAACATTTTATCTTGGAGGGAATGTGGAGGCAGACAAGTAAAGGTGCTCTATATTATTATGTGTGAAGTGCAATCAGAACATCAAATGAAAAATATAGAATACACTTGCATCTTTTTCTGGAAAATTAAATTTCACAGGGTTTAGAGTATGAATTTAGAGAAAAAAATACTTAAAGAAATTTTTTTTAAAAATTAAATAAATTAAAACCCCCTAGAATACATAGCAAGTCTACTTTACATTGGTGAATTTAGTCTAGCCTAGGAAATAAGAATAGAATATGATGGAAAGTCTCATAGTACCACATAAATAAAGAATAAATCACAGCTTAGAAAAAGATAATTAATTTCTTTTGAAGGACACACTATACCACCACCCTCAAACCCACTTCTGTGATAGTCTACATGTAGCAAAGACTGTTTGACTACTGAACCAAAAATTAGGGACTCAGCATCTGACTATATTATTACAGGAAGCAACATACAGTAGTTAATAATTCTTACATACATACACATTTCAAAAATTTTTATTACACTCAGGAAGAGTCCAGTTACTAAAACAATTCTGAACAGAATTCACTGAGAGGGATAATTCAAACAACATAAATGATAATTAAATATTGCTTAAGAAAATGTTGTCAGTGCCAAAAGAGCTTTGATTTATAATTACATAAGGAAGCACCTTTATGTAAAATCCTCCTTGATTAGGCAGAATGAAAGCAACCTAATATTCATACATTTAAAATCTCTTCATCCATGATGGATGAAATATTTTTTATTCCAACACTAACTAGGAAGGGTGCTATAGGGATGTTGCCAAAGTTAAGATAAATGAGCATTTCTAACAAATGAGTCATCTCATCAATAAGTAGATGTCTAAAACAGGTGAGATGAATTGCACCCTGGAAGAGCCTCTCTCCTTTCTCCATTAACTATAAATGGAGCTCAGATGACTCTCAGATACAGACAGCTGAACTCTAGCTGAATTCCAGATCTCAAAATCTAACCCTATCTCAAAATGGTGTTCCAGTAGCAGTGTCATCCACTGAAACTCAGAAGCCCCAAAGATCCCTTACCTTAATAAAAGGTTCTCAGGGCAAGGTCAGAGGAGTGGTCTGCCTTCCTGCATCCCTTCTCAATCTGTCCACCCAATGGCTGAGGGAGAACACACAGGGTCTTATTCTACTTCTCGGCTTGTAGAGAAGGCTTGTTCAAACCATGGGTTTTTGTGAAAACTTTAAAGTCATTATGTACTGGGATTTTTTCCTTCAGAAAACCTGGACCAAATTTGAAGCTTTACCATGCACTCAGTTGCTGTACCAAAGCTACAGCTCCTTACTAATGGTTTAATTGCATTGGACTCAGGGAGCTATGCCAACATTTATGAAAACCTCTGCATCCAGGAGTAAGTCTTGTTATCAACTGAAAACTATGAATAAAATCCTCAGCGGGAAACTGAAAAAGGAAGAAACATTTACCTAATATAAAAATTGGATGACTTTTTGATGAAAGGGAAATTATAGAACCTGTGAGAATAGAGATCACAAGGAATTATTACATTATTTCAAAAATCGTCCAAAATAGCAATTCATATTCCTGAGACTTCCTAAATGTGGAAAGGTCAGCAATATCAAGCTGCAATTTAATTCTGTTCTATGCCTGAGCTGTGGGAATACTTGACCTCCTGGCTACACAGGAGGGTATTTGGGCTTTAGGCTTTTTAGGAGAACAGGGATAGGTTTGCTTAAAATTTGAGAACAGTTCAATAAAGCTTTTCATTAACTTACTTTGCACTGCTCCAAACATCTTTGTTTAGATCAACTTTGTAAAAAAACCCTGTGGTTTTAACATCGTAAGTCTCTATTTCTTCTTTCAGATGAAAAGCAGAAAACAAGACACCACTTCAGGGATCCAAGGTCATCACATTACAATGTTGCACCAAATGATAATGCTATTTATTATAAATATACAAGTAAATTTTACCATATGAACCATGCTTCAGCCCCATGTTCTTTCTTTCTGGAAAAATACAGGAGAAGTTACCTTCTATCTCTTCTGACTTAGGTTCTGCTACATTAGAGAACTAAATTGGATGCTAACTGGAGTGATATTACTGGGCAGAGATAAGCAATAAGGAGGTTTTTAAAATAAATATTCCTCTTTCTCTCCACTGTGAGAAATTCCTTCACATTCAAAGAACTTTTTCACTTGCACATGTATATTAAATGGAGCCATACTTTTCTGTTTTCTTAAGACTGGAATTTTGTAGCACATAATAACTTTAATCCATTTGGAAACCAAAGTCAGAAGAAAATAAACTGAAGATACCTGACACTAAAGAATTAATGTGTTTCTGGATTTTATGTATCGAAATTTCATACTACTATCTTATTTTCAAAAATAACTTTTTAGAGTCTTTGAAGTGGAAATAATTGCTCACTTATTAACTTTATTCTCTCTCAGATGGTAACTAATATCATTCCTGTGATCACTGTGATTATTATCTGAGGAAACTACAAACCCAAATGGCCACCTTCTGTGCATGCAAGCACTGCTGATCTGATTGTTCTGTCAAAATGTTTCAGCATCAGCTCTTTGTGCAGCCACCGTATTAGCTTAATTCATATTTATAATGCAGAATACCAAAATAGTTTCACAAATATTTGTGAAGCATAATTTTTTTTAAATTTTTTTTTGCATCCTCTCTGTCTGTGGGATGCAGAAAATCATCAGCAGCTCAGACCTTCCAAAGAAGGATTGTGAATCTGGCTGCAATAGTTGGCATCAAGAGTCTACACTCACCCAACTGTACTGGAGAAACTGAGGAGTTATGAAACCTTGAACAACTGAGATGCTGTCAGTGTTACGGGAAAATCTCTTTTCTCCCTGCTTTCAAACCTACAACCCAAAAGAAGGTTGAAATTCGCGGTCTGAGCAGTGGCAGTCTTCACAATGGGAACAACATCCTTCCCTTTGGATCTCTGTGAAGTACTCCATGTTTCAAAAAAATAGACGTACTATCTCACAGGCTAGCTGAAAAGCTACATAACTTAGGGGGAAAAAGATCATCCCCAAATACCAATCATGCTTTTATTTACAGAAAGAACTTCGGTAAATTCCATCTGCAAATCCCAGCAGGTGCCCAAGTCTCTTAAGGTAGATGTTACTACATTCAGATCTACATATCTTACATGACTTTGTAGAGGGAGCTAAACATTCTGATCAGAATACTTGATAAGTTCAATTTTATTGTCATTTGATGCTGCAAGAAGGTTCAAATGGCCCAAGACAACTAATATTTTTCTAGTTGGGAAATTTATTATTCAGTGCAGTAAACCTCTGACTAGGTGATTACATGCTACACCTGTAGGAGGAAGCAGCAGTCTTGCAGGAGCTGTGTGGTGGCTACGGTCTTAATTGTTGTAGGAAACCTCACTTGAGTCTACCCATCAGTAAACGCTTCCTGAAGAAATGTCTTGATTTTACTGTTCCGTTTCAAAACAAAAAAAAAGAAGAGAGGTGGTCCTAGGAAATGTCAGAAATGCACATAAAGTGGATCATGTGCAAAATTAATGGTATCTAAAATTTAGTTGCATTTAGACCATCTGTTGCCTTGTTGTTCACAGTTTTTCAATGTTTTTAATTCTGTAGCTAAGAGTTCTCACACACTTTCTGTAAACATAAGCCATGTTATGTCTAACTGACCAAATGTTTTCATTCCTTCTCCTAAGGTGGAGAAATTTGATTGATCTCACTTTTGGCCTATGTGGTTGAAGGGTGGTAATTGTCATTTTCCAATCAGTGAAGTTTTCTAAAAGTGTATAAAAATAAAGAAGCCTCCCTCTGAGAGGGGGCTTGGGGCTCATTCTCTCTCTTTCAGAGCTGGTGTCTGTGTGTTCCTTCGTGTCCGCGTGCAACAACCACCCATGAGCTCAGGAAAAAAAGGATAAACCTAAAAGTAAAGCTTGAAAATTCAAAACTAGTAAAAGACAAGGCATACAATTTCAACTACTTAAATGTATTTTGAAATGGTGCCATGTACTTGACACAATATCCAGCTGCGATTTCTAGGAAGCGCACAAAGTCGACCCTGTCCCTCATATGCAGCAGCAAGTTGAAGTTCAAGGCTGCTTCAGGGAGTGTGAGAGAATGTTGCTAAAAGTCTGCAAAAGAAAAAATAATTGATGTTTAAATGACACTCTCTGGCATGAGGGGAGCTACAGTAGTTCATATCACCTGGGGAAAAGAAAGTTACAGACTAAACTATTATTTCTCCTTCTAATCTCTCTGCCTCCCAACTCTGTCCCCTAAAACCCGATAATGGCACTATTGTCTATTACATCAGTGATTTTCCCAAATTCATCATGAGAGACATGACTGTCTCTCTAAAGACAGTCTGCTAAAGGCTTTGGATAGCAACCACTTCTGTTAAAAAAACCCAAACAAGTTAAAAATGGGTAGAATCCATAAGCACATTCTTCTTTGGAAAGCAGACATTTAGATAAGCAAGGTAGTTAATAGCTCAGTTAACCCATTCCAGTTAATGTAATCAATTCACATATGTGAAGTGAATTAAATTCACTTTTTAATCAAGGTAAAACTAAGGTAAAGCAAGAAAAAGTAGTGTCACTATTAGAGCATTTTCATCCTATTTTCTAGGACTATTAGATGATTAAACTTGATTTTGGAAGTTGGGGATTATCCCTTAGTTTTCCAAGGTTAAAGAAAATACAGAAACTATATTAACATCTTTTTTAATATTGAAGAAAACCTTGCAGCAACATTTCCTGCAAAGGCGTACGACTGTTATTTCACACTTTATTTACTTCGGAATCCTCAGAAGGACACCATATGGTGGTGATAATTTACTGTACTTGAGCGTCTCAGTTTGATTCACATACTTCCTCCACTGAGATTTCAGTTGTTGGCGGAAGCTGTACTGCAGTTACCTGTGAAAAGTCTTTCTAGAAAAGAGATTTTCCCCCGGCTCTTGTACATATCTTTTTGAACCCTTTAATGCCTTTGTTAATTGCTCTTATTCTTTCTCTTCTTTGACAGACTTCCATGTTCTGAGATTTCTTCCTTGTAGTATCTTTTCTTGAAACATCTTAAATCACAATAATTTCTTGCATATCTCATATCAAGTCCTTTCTAATAAGTTCTGCACATTATTTCATGTTATTTCCAATGGTATTCTGAATAGGCCTTGTCCTGCATCTTGGCAGATTGTCTTAAGCAGCCTTGTGGGGGTTGCACTCATTCTTACAGCAATGTAGTTAAAAAAAAACATGGTGGCATCTTTTCATTTGATTGGCTTCACATTCTCTTTTCCTGCAGAATCCTCCAGAATCATATTAATACAAGCTGTTTGGTTTAAAAAAGTAAAGCAAATTTTATCCATGAATGGAAAATCATAGAAAAATGTAAGTAGTCTATCAGTACTGTCTGAGAGGAAGTCCTTAATTCATTATGGAAACCGGAAGACTAAATCTTCTAGGTTAGAATTCCAGGTGAGAATGACTTGAAGTGCTTTATGCTGCAAATTAAGGAATCAGTTTCAATCTGTGTCTTTGGGCAATTTTTTGGCAGCTTCAAATGGTAAAAATCATGTCTGTTTGTTACGGACTAGGTCACTTCCTTGACCATGTGTCCTAATACTTTTTACTGTTGCTGCCCTTTTCTTTTTACCCTTATGGATTGTGTCTGTAATCCACAGAACCCCTGGAATCAGACTTCTGTATCCCCACAAGGCCTAACAAGAATCTGGTATGAAAAAATGTTCGGCACCTACGTAAGTGTATACAATGCTTTGTTTTATCCCTCTAAGGAAGGAGAGCATACATGTAGCATCATCAAGGGTTACATATTTGACTCCACTGGAACTGAATAATCTCCTTCAAAATAACTTCTATCTATTTATGAGTTTTAAATAAATTCCATGCCATTTGTTATGTGTTTTGAATTGGTCTGAAGGATAATGCCCATTTAGCATTAAAAGCCCAAAACCAAACTGTAACATTAATTGCCTGTAAAATTATTCTCCCTCCTTTAAACAAGAAACAGACTTAGAAGCACAGGGAATAGTCCCATAGTCCACACAAGCAAACTCTGTTCTGGCAAGAAGAAGCTGTACTGCACTGGGAGTTAGGAGAAAGACATTAATTTTGTTTAAATTATGTTCTCTTTCTTTACAGAACAATTCTGCTAAAGCTCTGCAGACATATTTGAATTTAGATTTGTGGATCCTGAAATCTGAATAATTCTTTAAATTTCCATCTATTTATTAACTTTAATGCTGGAAAAAATTGGTGAATATTATCTAGGACTGCAGGTGTTTAATTAGAGTATTTAGGAAACTGACCATTCATTACTAATTTGTGTGAATAAATGTTTAAATAACAATCCCTTGACATGGAACCATATTTTCCTCCACATTATATGAACACATCAAATTAAGGGAAATATCAGTTACTACTGATATTTGGGTCTAAGAATGTATGTTAGAGAAAGGAATACTGGAATCCTCCCTCTTTCTCTCTGCCCTGATTCCCCATGTTACCAGACAATGTGATACTCTTAAGTATGGTCCTAAAGGAGAGGAGAAATGGAAGAAGTGAGAATATCTTATAACACAATGATTTCTCCAAACTGCTATATAATAGAGTCCAATAGATTAATTTTCAGCTTTATAAGGTCTTTTTTATATGAGATTAACCACATCAATAGCACCCTGCAGGACTTCAGCCCAGCTCCTGCTTCTTTGCTGTAAGACCTCGCCTATGACTGTCACAGCAGAGGAATTTCCCATGTGATCCTAGCTCTGCAACCCTTTGCAATACATTTTTTTACAGCTGCTCCATTAGTGGTTACACTCACATGGTTTTTACATAAAATGTGACTCTTATTATTACTGCCGAGAATGTACCTTCTGCAGTACATAGTTCTTTCAATGGCTCACAAAGAAGTACTTCTTTATCTGTTTCATTATTGAAACAGAATCCAGCAAATACCTGAGACACAACAGAAATATCTGTACTTTCACCCAGATGCCCCCAACATCCTACACTGCATGATTTGTTTGAATATCTGTTTCTTCAACTCTTCAGCAACTCCAGCTCTTCTGTGCATCTTACAACAGTATTTGCTGACAAAGCAATGGACTTTGTCACCCTACTGTTTTCCACGCATCATTTCAGCCATTTTCACTGCAGCAAGAAGAACAAGTGTTTCCCCAATAATATGGGCCTTCTTGTATTTTCCTGTTAAGTAAGAAATTTCAAAATTTTCTTTTAAACATTTATCATTATGTTTAGTTATGCAAAGTACTGGACAGACTATCACATGACTTTAAACATCACTTGGGGCTTGTTTTCATGTTCTGGATGCTTACATTTTAAATGTCTTCCTATAATTACAATGGCTTTATATACTGTCAATAACAAATGTCTCAAGGCACCATATACCTTTAGAGCAAGGTTTACTATTAGCAACAGTAGCTACAAATCTGCATTTCAAACGGTCTTGATAATTTGCAGGGTTTTTTTGCTTCACTTCTTGTCAGATCTGGTTGGCTCATCATAGAAGATAATGTGACTGATGAAGAGCTTGTACTAGCAGGAGGAGAAATGTCAGCTCTGTCATTTTCTTCTTGCTCACTTCTACTGGCATTATCAGTATTATCTTCAATCTGCAGTTGCTTTGCAGGACTCTTTTTAAGCCTCTTGTCCGTTTTGTGAAAACGAGATAATATAATCCACAAATCCACTTAACTGGACACATGTAAACAGTGTTACATGGAATAATATGAAAGTGAATCAATGAGTGAGGATGCCACTCTCAACTCCTCAGTTTTGGGAAGTATCCACTCTTCCCTCAGGACACTTGAGGAACCCTATGTGACTATCTGACACATGGATTGACTAAATGCACCGGTGTCAGTTTGTATTCTAAATATTAGTAAAGCTTAATTTCTTCCTTATTTTTTAAGATAAAAATAAAAATAAATATAAATGGAAATGTGACAATTTTCTCCCTTCACCCCAGCAGACTATCTTACCCACCCCTTGGTGTGCAGGCACCCCTATTTGGAGACCTTACACCTACTCATTTTTTAGCTGAGCACAGTTCAGAGTTTACCAGTCTATATCTGGATTGCAGCATGGATTGAAGGCAATCTCTGCCTACCTGCAAAAAGATGTGCACTTCAAGGTACATGCTTGGCAAAAAAGACATATGCTTAAAGTGCCTACAGTACTACTAAAGTACACTCTTCTCCAGAAACTGAAGACAGCCAATTCTATCCAGTTTTTCCACTAAAAGCAATGCCAAGACAGATCTCAAACGTTAGCGGAAAACCGTAAGATTGATTTGCAGTTTGGAAATAGACTGTACAGCAAGAGACTAAATGAGCTCTAAGATGGATTAAGACAGAACTGAATCTTGATGATAGTCTGTACATGATAAATTACCTACTTAAGGAGATTTTCTAACTCCAATCTCTTTAATCTAGCAGACAAAAATACATAAAATATAGTGACTGGAAGTTAAAGATGAAATAAGACATATTTTTTAATGTGTATCACTAGCCACTAAGACAGTGACAAAGACGACAGTGAATTTCCCAGCCTTCTGGTGTTCTTGAGCATGAATCCATGGGAAAAAACAGGATTATACATATACTAATTAGATTCTTTACCATTTTCCCTTAGCAAACCAAGAAATGACCTGCATTCTGACTAGATAAAACCAAACTTTCCTATTCTGGACTTTTTACTAGCATCCAGTCTAACTTCCACTCCCTCATTTATTTCTGCTTCAGGGTCCACATGATGAAAATGGTAATAAAACCCTGTAGATAATAAAAAAGGCAAATTCATTGATATCAGCTGAAAGTAGATATTTTTAACAGTTTAAGATCTACTGATTAAAAACACTGATTACTTTCATTCACTGGTAGCAGCCTGAGCACAAAGGAATAACATGATGTGCTGGGTCTGGCTGTAATGAAGTTACGAACTCAGCTTTGTTGGCAGCAGCCTGTGTGTTGCTGGGCTCTGCACTGGTGCCTAAAACAGCACTGATAACCCACCAGTGTTTTGGCTATTGCTAAATCAGGCTTGCACAGTGTTAAGATTTCTCTCTGTCTCCTGTCCCCCAAAATCACTAAAGTGGAAAGAGGTAAGATGTTGGGAGGGGACCCAGCCAGGACAGCTGATCCAAACGGACTGAAAGGATGTTCCCTACCATATGATGTCATAGTCAGCAACAGAACCTCAAGGAAAGATTGTTATATTATACCACATAACATTGTATGAAGATCTGGAACGTAACAGGCTTTTTAAGGAAAAATACAAATATTTTAATGCCAAAAGGAAATGTATCAGTCTGAATTCCTGCAAAATAGAGGGCATAATGCTGACTAGAGTCAGAAACTACTCCATCAAAACCACGGAATGGATGCTAGCAGAATCTTAGCCTTAATAAACAAAATCCCTTTTGAAAGTTCCTTTTGTCTTGGAGACAGGTAAGAACTTTTATTTTTTGGTGCAGAAACATTCTTAAGATCTGGAATCTCAGGTGCCATCGAGTTCAGCATTTGCTTATCAAGTAATTCTATTTAGCTTTCTTTTTTTCACAGATAAAATTTTGCAGCTAAGCCTAGCTACAGCTGAGATTGATTTTCTTTCGTTGCATCTCTGGCTGAAATGCAAACATACATACTGTGTACATCTGAAAAGACATGCATTATTTTTCCCTCTCTGTCTTTCATTCTTATGTTAAGTTTTACAAGAAAGAGGTCTTTCATTCTAATAATTGAAAACTAATGTACATTCAGTTCTTGTCTGCAGTTTTATTTTAAATTGACATCGAATTTCCACCACAGATTCAAAAGACCTGGGAGTCTTGTTTAAGGCTGCTGTTCAGTAAATTTGAACCGTTTACTTCATCATGAATTGCCACAGACTGCTTAATATTCATTCAGCAGAAGTGATGATTCCACAAGAGAAATAAAACGTAATAAATTTATTTTCAATTAACCATTTTTTTCTTATGCAAATATGGTATGCCTGTATTCAAACTTCAGTATGTTCCATATTTCTGGCTGCCTGATTACTTTCACTGAACTTTGATCAATGAGAATAGCTGTCACAACATAGCAGTGTTCTACTGTACTTTTCAGTAAGGGACTCTAGATATTTGAGGCAGATGTCCCTTCACCCTGCTTTATTGTTCCTGTAGCCTCACTTGCTCTCATCACCCTGCAACCTGTGCTC